>OY293411.1:53603149-53766489 GCA_958502065.1 Chrysolina americana
CGAGACATGACGTTCCAAGTTAGAACAAGTCGGGACAAGTCGGGACAAGTCTGGACAAGTCGGGACAAGTCGGAACATGACGTGACAAGTCAGAACAAGTCGAGACGAGTCGGGACAAGTCGGGACAAGTCGGGACAACTCAGGACAAGTCGGGACAAGTCTGGACAAGTCCGGACAAGTCGGGACAAGTCGGTACAAGTCGGGACAAGTCTGGACAAGTCGTGACAAGTCGGAACAAGACGTGACAACTCAGAACAAGTCGAGACGAGTCAGGACAAGTCGGGGCAAGTCAGGACAAGTCGGGACAAGTCTGGACAAGTCGGGACAAGTCGGGACAAGTCGGTACAAGTCGGGACAAGTCTGGACAAGTCGGAACAAGACGTGACAAGTCAGAACAAGTCGAGACGAGTCGGGACAAGTCGGGACAAGTCAGGACAAGTCGGGACATGACGTGACAAGTCAGGACAAGTCAGGACAAGTCGGGACAACTCTGGACAAGTCGGGACAAGTCGGGACAACTCTGGACAAGACGGGACAAGTCAGGACAAGTCAGGACAAGTCAGGACAAGTCAGGACAAGTTTGGATATTTCGGGACAAGCCGGGACAAGACGGAATTTCCACTTGGACTTCTTCACCCAGACTTTCTTTTTGGAATTTTATTTGGACTTCTTTGAAGTAGTTTGTGAAAAAAAATCAAAATTACAAAAAAAAACAAAAGATTTTAATATTTGTTTCGAATATTTCAGCAAAAATTCAATAATCAAAAAATTTCAATAAATATTTTTATTTCAGATTTTTTTTAATTTTATCAAAATTGTGAACTGAAACAACTTTCAAAATCCAATTTCCATTCAGGAAGAAACAAAAAAGTAATTCAATAAACACAGAATTTGAAATAAAAAGTTTTTGAAAAAAAAAATCTTGGAAAATTTCTTTTTCCACAAAGAAAATATTGAAGTCAGTCCATTTCTGAATATTTTGGTATCAAATCATCTCTCCAAAATTTTTCATAACGGCAAGAAATTTAATTTTTTTTTTCTGAAAAAAAAAATTCACTTCACAAGGTCAAATCGAGTCAATGTTATGGCACTAATATTCATCTTATCGTCTTGGACTCCATTCGCAATTAGGTCGGGTCGGGTCGGGTCGGGAATGAGCTTTCAGATTATTTGTCAATCCAACATATATTATGAACCATAACAGATGTGACAAGTCAGGACAAGTTGGGACAAGTCGGTACAAGTCAAGACAAGTCGGGACAAGTCGGAACAAGTCGGGACAATTCAGGACAAGTCTGGACAAGTCGGTACAACTCGGGACAAGTTTGGACAATTCGGGACAAGTCGGGACAAGTCGGTACAAGTCGAGACAAGTCAGGACATGTCGGGACAAGTCGGGACAAGTCGGGACAAGTCGGGACAAGTCGGGACAAGTCGGTACAAATCGGGACAAGTCGGGACAAGTCCGGAAAAGTCGGGACAGGTCGGGACAAGTCGATACAAGTCGGGACAAGTCGGTACAAGTCGGGACAAGTCGGTAAAAGTCGGGACAAGTCTGGACAAGTCACGACAAGTCGGGAAAAGTCGGGACAAGACAAGTCGGAACAAGTCGGGACTTTTGGGTCGGGTCGAGGAAAATATTATTGTAAATATATTTTTTAATAGAATCATTTTGAATTTCAAATAATTCTGGACTTTTCACCTGGGCTCCTTACCCAGACATTTTATCCTGATTTCTTTTGGACATTTTACATGGAATTTCCACCTAGACTTCTTCACCCAGACTGTCTTCTTGGAATTTTATTTGGACTTCTTTGAAGTAGTTTGTGAAAAAAAATCAAAATTACAAAAAAAAAACAAAAGATTTTAATATTTGTTTCGAATATTTCAGCAAAAATTCAATTATCAAAAAATTTCAAATGATATTTTTTTTTCAGATTTTTTTTAATTTTATCAGAATTGTGAACTGAAACAACTTTCACAATCCAATTTCTATTCAGGAAGAAACAAAAAAGTATCTCATTAAACACAATTTGAAATAAAAAATTTTTGAAAAAAAAATCTTGGAAAATTCCTTTTTTCGCAAAGAAAATATTGAAGTTAGTCCATTTATGAATATTTTGGTATCGAATCATCTCACCTAAATTTTTCATAACGGCAAGAAATTTAATTTTTTTTTTCTGAAATAAAAATTCACTTCACAAGGTCAAATCGAGTCAATGTTATGGCACTAATATCCATCTTATCGTCTTGGACTCTATTCGCAATTAGGTCGGGTCGGGTCGGGTCGGGAATGAGCTTTCAGATTTTTTGTCAATCCAACATAAATTATGAACCATAACAAATGTGACAAGTCAGGACAAGTTGGGACAAGTCGGGACAAGTGGGGACAAGTCAAGACAAGTCGGGACAAGTCGGGACAATTCGGGACTAGTCGGGACAAGTCGGGACAAGTCGGGACAAGTCGGTACAAGTCGGGACAAGTTTGGACAATCCGGGACAAGTCGGGACAAGTCGGTACAAGTCGGGTCAATTCGGGACAAGTAGGAACAAGTCGGGACATAGTTGGACAATCCGGGACAAGTCAGAACAAGTCGGGACATGTCGGGACAAGTGGGGACAAGTCGGGACAAGTCGGGACATGTTTGGACAATCCGGGACAAGAAGAGACAAGACGGGACAAGTCGAAACAAGACGGGACAAGTCGAAACAAGTCGGGACAAATCGGGAAAAGTTGGTACAAGTCGGTACAAGTCGGTACAAGTCGGTACAGTCAAGACAAGTCGGGACAAGTCGGGACAAGTTGGTACAAGTCGGGACAAGTCGGTATAAGTTTGGACAATCCAGGACTACAAGTCGGGACAAGTCGAAACAGGTCGGGAAAAGTCGGGAAAAATCGTGACAAGTCAGGACGAGTCGGTACAAGTCAGGACAAGTCGGGACAAGACGTGACAAGTAAGAACAAGTCGGGACAAGTCGGGATAAGTCAGGACAAGTCGAGACAAGTCGGGACAAGTCGGGACAAGTTTGGACAATCCGGGACAAGTCGGGAAAAGTCAGTACAAGTCGGGACAAGTCGGTACAAGTCGGAACAAGTCACGACAAGTCGGTACAAGTCGGGACAAGTTTGGACAATTCGGGGCAAGTCGGGACAAGTCGGGACAAGTCGAAACAAGTTGAAACAAGTCGGGACAAGTCGGTACGAGTCGTGACAAGTCAGGACAAGTCGATACAAGTCGGGACAAGTCAGGACAAGTCGGGACAAGTTGAGACAAGTCGGGACAAGTCGAAACAAGTCGGGACAAGTCAGGACAAGTCGGAACAAGTCGGGACAAGTTTGGACAATCCGGGACAAGTCGGGAAAAGTCAGTACCAGTCGGGACAAGTCGGTACAAGTCGGGACAAGTCACGACAAGCCGGTACAAGTCGGGACAAGTCTGGACAAGTCGGGACAAGTCGGGACAAGACGTGACAAGTCAGAAAAAGTCTAGATGAGTCGGGACAAGTCGGGACAAGTCAGGACAAGTCGGGACAAGTCTGGCCAAGTCATGACAAGTCGGGACAAGTCGGGACAAGTCGGGACAAGTCGGGACAAGTCGGTACAAGTCGGGCCAAGTCGGAACAAGTCAGGACAAGTCAAGACAAGACGTTACAAGTTAGAACAAGTCAGAACAAGTCGGGACAAGTCGGGACAAGTATGGACAAGTCGGGGCAAGTTAGGATAAGTCGGGACAAGTCGGGACAAGTCGGTAAAAGTCGGGACAGGTCAGGACAAGTCGGGACAAGTCGGGACAAAATGGGACAAGTCGGTAAAAGTCGGGACAGGTCAGGACAAGTCGGGACAATTCGGGACAAGTCGGAACAAGTGGGGACAAGTCGGGACAAGTCGGGCCAAGTCGGAACAAGTCAGGACAAGTCGAGACATGACGTTCCAAGTTAGAACAAGTCAGAACAAGTCGGGACAAGTCGGGACAAGTCTGGACAAGTCGGGACAAGTCGGAACAAGACGTGACAAGTCAGAACAAGTCGAGACGAGTCGGGACAAGTCGGGACAAGTCGGGACAATTCGGGACAAGTGAGGACAAGTCGGGACAAGTCTGGACAAGTCGGGACAAGTCGGGACAAGTCGGTACAAGTCGGGACAAGTCTGGACAAGTCGTGACAAGTCGGAACAAGACGTGACAACTCAGAACAAGTCGAGACGAGTCGGGACAAGTCGGGGCAAGTCAGGACAAGTCGGGACAAGTCTGGACAAGTCGGGACAAGTCGGGACAAGTCGGTACAAGTCGGGACAAGTCTGGACAAGTCGGAACAAGACGTGACAAGTCAGAACAAGTCGAGACGAGTCGGGACAAGTCGGGACAAGTCAGGACAAGTCGGGACAAGTCTGGACAAGTCGGGACAAGTCGGGACAAGTCGGGACAAGTCGGGACAAGTCGGGACAAGTCAGGACAAGTCGGGACAAGTCTGGACAAGTCGGGACAAGTCAGGACAAGTCGGGACAAGTCAGGACAAGTCGGGACAAGTCGAGACAAGTCGGGACAAGTCGAAACAAGTCGGGACAAGTCAGGACAAGTCGGAACAAGTCGGGACAAGTTTGGACAATCCGGGACAAGTCGGGAAAAGTCAGTACAAGTCGGGACAAGTAGGGACAAGTCGGGACAAGTCGGTACAAGTCGGGACAAGTCACGACAAGTCGGTACAAGTCGGGACAAGTCTGGACAAGTCGGGACAAGTCGGGACAAGACGTGACAAGTCAGAAAAAGTCTAGACGAGTCGGGACAAGTCGGGACAAGTCAGGACAAGTCGGGACAAGTCTGGACAAGTCGGGACAAGTCGGGACAAGACGTGACAAGTCAGAAAAAGTCTAGACGAGTCGGGACAAGTCGGGACAAGTCAGGACAAGTCGGGACAAGTCTGGACAAGTCGGGACAAGTCGGGACAAGTCGGGACAAGTCGGGACAAGTCGGTACAAGTCGGGCCAAGTCGGAACAAGTCAGGACAAGTCGAGACATGACGTTACAAGTTAGAAGAAGTCAGAACAAGTCGGGTCAAGTCGGGACAAGTATGGACAAGTCGGAGTAAGTTAGGACAAGTCGGGACAAGTCGGGAAAAGTCGGGACAGGTCGGGACAAGTCGGGACAAGTCGGGACAAAATGGGACAAGTCGGTAAAAGTCGGGACAGGTCAGGACAAGTCGGGACAATTCGGGACAAGTCGGAACAAGTGGGGACAAGTCGGGACAATTCGGGACAAGTCGGAACAAGTCAGGACAAGTCGATACATGACGTTACAAGTTAGAACAAGTCAGAACAAGTCGGGACAAGTCGGGACAAGTCTGGACAAGTCGGGACAAGTCGGAACAAGACGTGACAAGTCAGAACAAGTCGAGACGATTCGGGACAAGTCGGGACAAGTCAGGACAAGTCAGGACAAGTCTGGACAAGTCGGGACAAGTCGGGACAAGTCGGTACAAGTCAGGACAAGTCTGGACAAGTCGGGACAAGTCGGGACAAGACGTGACAAGTCAGAAAAAGTCTAGACGAGTCGGGACAAGTCGGGACAAGTCAGGACAAGTCGGGACAAGTCTGGACAAGTCGGGACAAGTCGGGACAAGTCGGGACAAGTCGGGACAAGTCGGGACAAGTCGGTACAAGTCGGAACAAGTCAGAACAAGTCAGAACAAGTCGAGACATGACGTTTCAAGTTAAAACAAGTCAGAACAATTCGGGACAAGTCGGGACAAGTATGGGCAAGTCGGGACAAGTCGGGACAAGTCGGGACAAGTCGGGAAAAGTCGGGACAGGTCGGGACAAGTTGGGACAAAATGGGACAAGTCGGTAAAAGTCGGGACAAGTCAAGACAAGTCGGGCCAAGTCGGAACAAGTCGAGACATGACGTTACAAGTTAGAACAAGTCGGAACAAGACGTGACAAGTCAGAACAAGTCGAGACGAGTCGGGACAAGTCGGGACAAGTCAGGACAAGTCGGAACAAGTCTGGACAAGTCGGGACAAGTCGGGACAAGTCAGCACAAGTCGGGACAAGTCTATACAAGTCGGGACAAGTCAGAACAAGTCGAGACATGACGTTACAAGTTAGAACAAGTCAGAACAAGTCGGAACAAGTCGGGACAAGTATGGACAAGTCGGGGCAAGTTAGGACAAGTCGGGACAAGTCGGGACAAGTCGGGAAAAGTCGGGACTGGTCGGGACAAGTCGGGACAAGTCGGGACAAGTCAGGACAAGTCAGGACAGGTCGGGACAAGTCTGGACAAGTCGGGACAAGTCAGGACAAGTCTGGACAAGTCGGGACAAGTTTGGACAAGTTGGACAAGTCGGTACAAGTCGTGACAAGTCAGGACAAGTCGATACAAGTCGGGACAAGTCAGGACAAGTCGGGACAAGTCGAGACAAGTCAAGACAAGTCGAAACAAGTCGGGACAAGTCAGGACAAGTCGGAACAAGTCGGGACAAGTTTGGACAATCCGGGACAAGTCGGGAAAAGTCAGTACAAGTCGGGACAAGTCGGGACAAGTCGGGACAAGTCGGTACAAGTCGGAACAAGTCACGACAAGTCGGTACGAGTCGGTACAAATTTGGACAATTCGGTTTAAGTCGGGACAAGTCGGGACAAGTCGAAACAAGTTGAAACAAGTCGGGACAAGTCGGTACAAGTCGTGACAAGTCAGGACAAGTCGATACAAGTCGGGACAAGTCGAAACAAGTCGGGACAAGTCAGGACAAGTCTGGACAAGTCGGGACAAGTTTGGACAAGTTGGACAAGTCGGTACAAGTCGTGACAAGTCAGGACAAGTCGATACAAGTCGGGACAAGTCAGGACAAGTCGGGACAAGTCGAGACAAGTCGGGACAAGTCGAAACAAGTCGGGACAAGTCAGGACAAGTCGGAACAAGTCGGGACAAGTTTGGACAATCCGGGACAAGTCGGGAAAAGTCAGTACAAGTCGGGACAAGTAGGGACAAGTCGGTACAAGTCGGGACAAGTCACGACAAGTCGGTACAAGTCGGGACAAGACGTGACAAGTCAGAAAAAGTCTAGACGAGTCGGGACAAGTCGGGACAAGTCAGGACAAGTCGGGACAAGTCTGGACAAGTCGGGACAAGTCGGGACAAGACGTGACAAGTCAGAAAAAGTCTAGACGAGTCGGGACAAGTCGGGACAAGTCAGGACAAGTCGGGACAAGTCTGGACAAGTCGGGACAAGTCGGGACAAGTCGGGACAAGTCGGTACAAGTCGGGCCAAGTCGGAACAAGTCAGGACAAGTCGAGACATGTCGTTACAAGTTAGAAGAAGTCAGAACAAGTCGGGTCAAGTCGGGACAAGTATGGACAAGTCGGAGTAAGTTAGGACAAGTCGGGACAAGTCGGGAAAAGTCGGGACAGGTCGGGACAAGTCGGGACAAGTCGGGACAAAATGGGACAAGTCGGTAAAAGTCGGGACAGGTCAGGACAAGTCGGGACAATTCGGGACAAGTCGGAACAAGTGGGGACAAGTCGGGACAATTCGGGACAAGTCGGAACAAGTCAGGACAAGTCGAGACATGACGTTACAAGTTAGAACAAGTCAGAACAAGTCGGGACAAGTCGGGACAAGTCTGGACAAGTCGGGACAAGTCGGAACAAGACGTGACAAGTCAGAACAAGTCGAGACGATTCGGGACAAGTCGGGACAAGTCAGGACAAGTCAGGACAAGTCTGGACAAGTCGGGACAAGTCGGGACAAGTCGGTACAAGTCAGGACAAGTCTGGACAAGTCGGGACAAGTCGGGACAAGACGTGACAAGTCAGAAAAAGTCTAGACGAGTCGGGACAAGTCGGGACAAGTCAGGACAAGTCGGGACAAGTCTGGACAAGTCGGGACAAGTCGGGACAAGTCGGGACAAGTCGGGACAAGTCGGGACAAGTCGGGACAAGTCGGTACAAGTCGGAACAAGTCAGAACATGTCAGAACAAGTCGAGACATGACGTTTCAAGTTAAAACAAGTCAGAACAATTCGGGACAAGTCGGGACAAGTATGGACAAGTCGGGGCAAGTTAGGACAAGTCGGGACAAGTCGGGACAAGTCGGGACAAGTCGGGAAAAGTCGGGACAGGTCGGGACAAGTCGGGACAAGTTGGGACAAAATGGGACAAGTCGGTAAAAGTCGGGACAGGTCAGGACAAGTCGGGACAATTCGGGACAAGTCGGAACAAGTGGGGACAAGTCAAGACAAGTCGGGCCAAGTCGGAACAAGTCGAGACATGACGTTACAAGTTAGAACAAGTCGGAACAAGACGTGACAAGTCAGAACAAGTCGAGACGAGTCGGGACAAGTCGGGACAAGTCAGGACAAGTCGGAACAAGTCTGGACAAGTCGGGACAAGTCGGGACAAGTCGGCACAAGTCGGGACAAGTCTATACAAGTCGGGACAAGTCAGAACAAGTCGGGACAAGACGTGACAAGTCAGAAAAAGTCTAGACGAGTCGGGACAAGTCGGGACAAGTCAGGACAAGTCGGGACAAGTCTGGACAAGTCGGGACAAGTCTGGACAAGTCGGGACAAGTCGGGACAAGTCGGGACAAGTCGGGACAAGTCGGGACAAGTCGGGACAAGTCGGTACAAGTCGGGCAAAGTCGGAACAAGTCGAGACATGACGTTACAAGTTAGAACTAGTCAGAAGAAGTCGGGACAAGTCGGGACAAGTCTGGACAAGTCGGGACATGACGTGACAAGTCAGGACAAGTCAGGACAAGTCAGGACAAGTCGGGACAACTCTGGACAAGTCGGGACAAGTCGGGACAACTCTGGACAAGACGGGACAAGTCGGGACAAGTCAGGACAAGTCAGGACAAGTCAGGACAAGTTTGGATATTTCGGGACAAGCCGGGACAAGACGGAATTTCCACTTGGACTTCTTCACCCAGACTTTCTTTTTGGAATTTTATTTGGACTTCTTTGAAGTAGTTTGTGAAAAAAAATCAAAATTACAAAAAAAAACAAAAGATTTTAATATTTGTTTCGAATATTTCAGCAAAAATTCAATAATCAAAAAATTTCAATAAATATTTAATTCAATAAACACAGAATTTGAAATAAAAAGTTTTTGAAAAAAAAAATCTTGGAAAATTTCTTTTTCCACAAAGAAAATATTGAAGTCAGTCCATTTCTGAATATTTTGGTATCAAATCATCTCTCCAAAATTTTTCATAACGGCAAGAAATTTAATTTTTTTTTTCTGAAAAAAAAAATTCACTTCACAAGGTCAAATCGAGTCAATGTTATGGCACTAATATTCATCTTATCGTCTTGGACTCTATTCGCAATTAGGTCGGGTCGGGTCGGGTCGGGAATGAGCTTTCAGATTATTTGTCAATCCAACATATATTATGAACCATAACAGATGTGACAAGTCAGGACAAGTTGGGACAAGTCGGTACAAGTCAAGACAAGTCGGGACAAGTCGGAACAAGTCGGGACAATTCAGGACAAGTCTGGACAAGTCGGTACAACTCGGGACAAGTTTAGACAATTCGGGACAAGTCGGGACAAGTCGGTACAAGTCGAGACAAGTCAGGACATGTCGGGACAAGTCGGGACAAGTCGGGACAAGTCGGGACAAGTCGGGACAAGTCGGTACAAATCGGGACAAGTCGGGACAAGTCCGGAAAAGTCAGGACAAGTCGGGACAATTCGGGACAAGTCGGGACAAGTCGGTACAAGTCGGGACAAGTTTGGACAATCCGGGACAAGTCGGGACAAGTCGGTACAAGTCGGGTCAATTCGGGACAAGTAGGAACAAGTCGGGACATAGTTGGACAATCCGGGACAAGTCAGAACAAGTCGGGACATGTCGGGACAAGTGGGGACAAGTCGGGACAAGTCGGGACATGTTTGGACAATCCGGGACAAGAAGAGACAAGACGGGACAAGTCGAAACAAGACGGGACAAGTCGAAACAAGTCGGGACAAATCGGGAAAAGTTGGTACAAGTCGGTACAAGTCGGTACAAGTCGGTACAAGTCGGTACAAGTCAAGACAAGTCGGGACAAGTCGGGACAAATTTGGACAATCCAGGAAAAGTCGGGACAAGTCGGGACAAGTCGGGACAAGTTGGTACAAGTCGGGACAAGTCGGTATAAGTTTGGACAATCCAGGACGACAAGTCGGGACAAGTCAAAACAAGTCGGGAAAAGTCGGGAAAAATCGTGACAAGTCAGGACGAGTCGGTACAAGTCAGGACAAGTCGGGACAAGACGTGACAAGTAAGAACAAGTCGGGATAAGTCGGGATAAGTCAGGACAAGTCGAGACAAGTCGGGACAAGTCGGTACAAATCGGGACAAGTCGGGACAAGTCCGGAAAAGTCGGGACAGGTCGGGACAAGTCGATACAAGTCGGGACAAGTCGGTACAAGTCGGGACAAGTCGGTAAAAGTCGGGACAAATCTGGACAAGTCACGACAAGTCGGGAAAAGTCGGGACAAGACAAGTCGGAACAAGTCGGGACTTTTGGGTCGGGTCGAGGAAAATATTATTGTAAATATATTTTTTAATAGAATCATTTTGAATTTCAAATAATTCTGGACTTTTCACCTGGGCTCCTTACCCAGACATTTTATCCTGATTTCTTTTGGACATTTTACATGGAATTTCCACCTAGACTTCTTCACCCAGACTGTCTTCTTGGAATTTTATTTGGACTTCTTTGAAGTAGTTTGTGAAAAAAAATCAAAATTACAAAAAAAAACAAAAGATTTTAATATTTGTTTCGAATATTTCAGCAAAAATTCAATTATCAAAAAATTTCAAATGATATTTTTTTTTCAGATTTTTTTTAATTTTATCAGAATTGTGAACTGAAACAACTTTCACAATCCAATTTCTATTCAGGAAGAAACAAAAAAGTATCTCATTAAACACAATTTAAAATAAAAAATTTTTGAAAAAAAAATCTTGGAATATTCCTTTTTTCGCAAAGAAAATATTGAAGTTAGTCCATTTATGAATATTTTGGTATCGAATCATCTCACCAAAATTTTTCATAACGGCAAGAAATTTAATTTTTTTTTTCTGAAATAAAAATTCACTTCACAAGGTCAAATCGAGTCAATGTTATGGCACTAATATCCATCTTATCGTCTTGGACTCTATTCGCAATTAGGTCGGGTCGGGTCGGGTCGGGAATGAGCTTTCAGATTTTTTGTCAATCCAACATAAATTATGAACCATAACAAATGTGACAAGTCAGGACAAGTTGGGACAAGCCGGGACAAGTGGGGACAAGTCAAGACAAGTCGGGACAAGTCGGGACAATTCGGGACTAGTCGGGACAAGTCGGGACAAGTCGGGACAAGTCGGTACAAGTCGGGACAAGTTTGGACAATCCGGGACAAGTCGGGACAAGTCGGTACAAGTCGGGTCAATTCGGGACAAGTAGGAACAAGTCGGGACATAGTTGGACAATCCGGGACAAGTCAGAACAAGTCGGGACATGTCGGGACAAGTGGGGACAAGTCGGGACAAGTCGGGACATGTTTGGACAATCCGGGACAAGAAGAGACAAGACGGGACAAGTCGAAACAAGACGGGACAAGTCGAAACAAGTCGGGACAAATCGGGAAAAGTTGGTACAAGTCGGTACAAGTCGGTACAAGTCGGTACAAGTCGGTACAAGTCAAGACAAGTCGGGACAAGTCGGGACAAATTTGGACAATCCAGGAAAAGTCGGGACAAGTCGGGACAAGTCGGGACAAGTTGGTACAAGTCGGGACAAGTCGGTATAAGTTTGGACAATCCAGGACGACAAGTCGGGACAAGTCAAAACAAGTCGGGAAAAGTCGGGAAAAATCGTGACAAGTCAGGACGAGTCGGTACAAGTCAGGACAAGTCGGGACAAGACGTGACAAGTAAGAACAAGTCGGGATAAGTCGGGATAAGTCAGGACAAGTCGAGACAAGTCGGGACAAGTCGGGACAAGTTTGGACAATCCGGGACAAGTCGGGAAAAGTCAGTACAAGTCGGGACAAGTCGGTACAAGTCGGAACAAGTCACGACAAGTCGGTACAAGTCGGGACAAGTTTGGACAATTCGGGGCAAGTCGGGACAAGTCGGGACAAGTCGAAACAAGTTGAAACAAGTCGGAACAAGTCGGTACGAGTCGTGACAAGTCAGGACAAGTCGATACAAGTCGGGACAAGTCAGGACAAGTCGGGACAAGTTGAGACAAGTCGGGACAAGTCGAAACAAGTCGGGACAAGTCAGGACAAGTCGGAACAAGTCGGGACAAGTTTGGACAATCCGGGACAAGTCGGGAAAAGTCAGTACCAGTCGGGACAAGTCGGTACAAGTCGGGACAAGTCACGACAAGTCGGTACAAGTCGGGACAAGTCTGGACAAGTCGGGACAAGTCGGGACAAGACGTGACAAGTCAGAAAAAGTCTAGATGAGTCGGGACAAGTCGGGACAATTCAGGACAAGTCGGGACAAGTCTGGACAAGTCATGACAAGTCGGGACAAGTCGGGACAAGTCGGGACAAGTCGGGACAAGTCGGTACAAGTCGGGCCAAGTCGGAACAAGTCAGGACAAGTCAAGACAAGACGTTACAAGTTAGAACAAGTCAGAACAAGTCGGGACAAGTCGGGACAAGTATGGACAATCCAGGAAAAGTCGGGACAAGTCGGGACAAGTCAGGACGAGTCGGTACAAGTCAGGACAAGTCGGGACAAGACGTGACAAGTAAGAACAAGTCGGGACAAGTCGGGATAAGTCAGGACAAGTCGAGACAAGTCGGGACAAGTCGGGACAAGTTTGGACAATCCGGGACAAGTCGGGAAAAGTCAGTACAAGTCGGGACAAGTCGGTACAAGTCGGAACAAGTCACGACAAGTCGGTACAAGTCGGGACAAGTTTGGACAATTCGGGGCAAGTCGGGACAAGTCGGGACAAGTCGAAACAAGTTGAAACAAGTCGGGACAAGTCGGTACGAGTCGTGACAAGTCAGGACAAGTCGATACAAGTCGGGACAAGTCAGGACAAGTCGGGACAAGTTGAGACAAGTCGGGACAAGTCGAAACAAGTCGGGACAAGTCAGGACAAGTCGGAACAAGTCGGGACAAGTTTGGACAATCCGGGACAAGTCGGGAAAAGTCAGTACCAGTCGGGACAAGTCGGTACAAGTCGGGACAAGTCACGACAAGTCGGTACAAGTCGGGACAAGTCTGGACAAGTCGGGACAAGTCGGGACAAGACGTGACAAGTCAGAAAAAGTCTAGATGAGTCGGGACAAGTCTGGACAAGTCATGACAAGTCGGGACAAGTCGGGACAAGTCGGGACAAGTCGGTACAAGTCGGGCCAAGTCGGAACAAGTCAGGACAAGTCAAGACAAGACGTTACAAGTTAGAACAAGTCAGAACAAGTCGGGACAAGTCGGGACAAGTATGGACAAGTCGGGGCAAGTTAGGATAAGTCGGGACAAGTCGGTAAAAGTCGGGACAGGTCAGGACAAGTCGGGACAAGTCGGGACAAAATGGGACAAGTCGGTAAAAGTCGGGACAGGTCAGGACAAGTCGGGACAATTCGGGACAAGTCGGAACAAGTGGGGACAAGTCGGGACAAGTCGGGCCAAGTCGGAACAAATCAGGACAAGTCGAGACATGACGTTCCAAGTTAGAACAAGTCAGAACAAGTCGGGACAAGTCGGGACAAGTCTGGACAAGTCGGGACAAGTCGGAACATGACGTGACAAGTCAGAACAAGTCGAGACGAGTCGGGACAAGTCGGGACAAGTCGGGACAACTCAGGACAAGTCGGGACAAGTCTGGACAAGTCGGGACAAGTCGGGACAAGTCGGTACAAGTCGGGACAAGTCTGGACAAGTCGTGACAAGTCGGAACAAGACGTGACAACTCAGAACAAGTCGAGACGAGTCGGGACAAGTCGGGGCAAGTCAGGACAAGTCGGGACAAGTCTGGACAAGTCGGGACAAGTCGGGACAAGTCGGTACAAGTCGGGACAAGTCTGGACAAGTCGGAACAAGACGTGACAAGTCAGAACAAGTCGAGACGAGTCGGGACAAGTCGGGACAAGTCAGGACAAGTCGGGACATGACGTGACAAGTCAGGACAAGTCAGGACAAGTCGGGACAACTCTGGACAAGTCGGGACAAGTCGGGACAACTCTGGACAAGACGGGACAAGTCAGGACAAGTCAGGACAAGTCAGGACAAGTTTGGATATTTCGGGACAAGCCGGGACAAGACGGAATTTCCACTTGGACTTCTTCACCCAGACTTTCTTTTTGGAATTTTATTTGGACTTCTTTGAAGTAGTTTGTGAAAAAAAATCAAAATTACAAAAAAAAACAAAAGATTTTAATATTTGTTTCGAATATTTCAGCAAAAATTCAATAATCAAAAAATTTCAATAAATATTTTTATTTCAGATTTTTTTTAATTTTATCAAAATTGTGAACTGAAACAACTTTCAAAATCCAATTTCCATTCAGGAAGAAACAAAAAAGTAATTCAATAAACACAGAATTTGAAATAAAAAGTTTTTGAAAAAAAAAAATCTTGGAAAATTTCTTTTTCCACAAAGAAAATATTGAAGTCAGTCCATTTCTGAATATTTTGGTATCAAATCATCTCTCCAAAATTTTTCATAACGGCAAGAAATTTAATTTTTTTTTTCTGAAAAAAAAAAATTCACTTCACAAGGTCAAATCGAGTCAATGTTATGGCACTAATATTCATCTTATCGTCTTGGACTCCATTCGCAATTAGGTCGGGTCGGGTCGGGTCGGGAATGAGCTTTCAGATTATTTGTCAATCCAACATATATTATGAACCATAACAGATGTGACAAGTCAGGACAAGTTGGGACAAGTCGGTACAAGTCAAGACAAGTCGGGACAAGTCGGAACAAGTCGGGACAATTCAGGACAAGTCTGGACAAGTCGGTACAACTCGGGACAAGTTTGGACAATTCGGGACAAGTCGGGACAAGTCGGTACAAGTCGAGACAAGTCAGGACATGTCGGGACAAGTCGGGACAAGTCGGGACAAGTCGGGACAAGTCGGGACAAGTCGGGACAAGTCGGTACAAATCGGGACAAGTCGGGACAAGTCCGGAAAAGTCGGGACAGGTCGGGACAAGTCGTTACAAGTCGGGACAAGTCGGTACAAGTCGGGACAAGTAGGTAAAAGTCGGGACAAGTCTGGACAAGTCACGACAAGTCGGGAAAAGTCGGGACAAGACAAGTCGGAACAAGTCGGGACAAGTCGGGACAAGTCGGGATAAGTCGGGAACAAGACGTGACAAGTCAGAAAAAGTCTAGACGAGTCGGGACAAGTCAGGACAAGTTTGGACAAGTCTGAACAAGTCGGGACAAGTCGGGACAAGTCAGGACAAGTCGGGACAAGTCGGGACAAGTCGGGACAAGTCGGGACAAGTCGGTACAAGTCGGGCCAAGTCGGAACAAGTCAGGACAAGTCGAGACATGACGTTACAAGATAGAACAAGTCAGAACAAGTGGGGACAAGTCGGGACAAGTCTGGACACGTCGGGACAAGTCGAAACAAGACGGGACAAGTCGAAACAAGTCGGGAATAATCGGGAAAAGTTGGTACAAGTCGGTACAAGTCGGTACAAGTCAAGACAAGTCGGGACAAGTCGGGACAAATTTGGACAATCCAGGAAAAGTCGGGACAAGTCGGGACAAGTTGGTACAAGTCGTGACAGGTCGGTACAAGCCGGGACAAGTTGGTACAAGTCGGAACAAGTCAGGACAAGTCGGGACAAGTCGGTACAAGTCGGGCCAAGTCGGAACAAGTCAGGACAAGTCGAGACATGACGTTACAAGTTAGAACAAGTCAGAACAAGTCGGAACAAGTCGGGACAAGTATGGACAAGTCGGGGCAAGTTAGGACAAGTCGGGACAAGTCGGGACAAGTCGGGAAAAGTCGGGACTGGTCGGGACAAGTCGGGACAAGTCGGGACAAGTCAGGACAAGTCTGGACAAGTCGGGACGAGTCGGGACAAGTTGGGACAAGTCGGGACAAGTCGGGACAAGTCGGTACAAGTCGGAACAAGTCACGACAAGTCGGTACAAGTCGGTACAAATTTGGACAATTCGGTTTAAGTCGGGACAAGTCGGGACAAGTCGAAACAAGTTGAAACAAGTCGGGACAAGTCGGTACAAGTCGTGACAAGTCAGGACAAGTCGATACAAGTCGGGACAAGTCGAAACAAGTCGGGACAAGTCAGGACAAGTCTGGACAAGTCGGGACAAGTTTGGACAAGTTGGACAAGTCGGTACAAGTCGTGACAAGTCAGGACAAGTCGATACAAGTCGGGACAAGTCAGGACAAGTCAGGACAAGTCGAGACAAGTCGGGACAAGTCGAAACAAGTCGGGACAAGTCAGGACAAGTCGGAACAAGTCGGGACAAGTTTGGACAATCCGGGACAAGTCGGGAAAAGTCAGTACAAGTCGGGACAAGTAGGGACAAGTCGGGACAAGTCGGTACAAGTCGGGACAAGTCACGACAAGTCGGTACAAGTCGGGACAAGTCTGGACAAGTCGAGACAAGTCGGGACAAGACGTGACAAGTCAGAAAAAGTCTAGACGAGTCGGGACAAGTCGGGACAAGTCAGGACAAGTCAGGACAAGTCGGGACAAGTCTGGACAAGTCGGGACAAGTCGGGACAAGACGTGACAAGTCAGAAAAAGTCTAGACGAGTCGGGACAAGTCGGGACAAGTCAGGACAAGTCGGGACAAGTCTGGACAAGTCGGGACAAGTCTGGACAAGTCGGGACAAGTCGGGACAAGTCGGTACAAGTCGGGCCAAGTCGGAACAAGTCAGGACAAGTCGAGACATGACGTTACAAGTTAGAAGAAGTCAGAACAAGTCGGGTCAAGTCGGGACAAGTATGGACAAGTCGGAGTAAGTTAGGACAAGTCGGGACAAGTCGGGACAAGTCGGGACAAGTCGGGACAAGTCGGGACAAGTCGGGACAAGTCGGGACAAGTCGGTACAAGTCGGGCAAAGTCGGAACAAGTCGAGACATGACGTTACAAGTTAGAACTAGTCAGAAGAAGTCGGGACAAGTCGGGACAAGTCTGGACAAGTCGGGACATGACGTGACAAGTCAGGACAAGTCAGGACAAGTCAGGACAAGTCAGGACAAGTCGGGACAACTCTGGACAAGTCGGGACAAGTCGGGACAACTCTGGACAAGACGGGACAAGTCGGGACAAGTCAGGACAAGTCAGGACAAGTCAGGACAAGTTTGGATATTTCGGGACAAGCCGGGACAAGACGGAATTTCCACTTGGACTTCTTCACCCAGACTTTCTTTTTGGAATTTTATTTGGACTTCTTTGAAGTAGTTTGTGAAAAAAAATCAAAATTACAAAAAAAAACAAAAGATTTTAATATTTGTTTCGAATATTTCAGCAAAAATTCAATAATCAAAAAATTTCAATAAATATTTTTATTTCAGACTTTTTTTAATTTTATCAAAATTGTGAACTGAAACAACTTTCAAAATCCAATTTCCATTCAGGAAGAAACAAAAAAGTAATTCAATAAACACAGAATTTGAAATAAAAAGTTTTTGAAAAAAAAAAATCTTGGAAAATTTCTTTTTCCACAAAGAAAATATTGAAGTCAGTCCATTTCTGAATATTTTGGTATCAAATCATCTCTCCAAAATTTTTCATAACGGCAAGAAATTTAATTTTTTTTTTCTGAAAAAAAAAATTCACTTCACAAGGTCAAATCGAGTCAATGTTATGGCACTAATATTCATCTTATCGTCTTGGACTCTATTCGCAATTAGGTCGGGTCGGGTCGGGTCGGGAATGAGCTTTCAGATTATTTGTCAATCCAACATATATTATGAACCATAACAGATGTGACAAGTCAGGACAAGTTGGGACAAGTCGGTACAAGTCAAGACAAGTCGGGACAAGTCGGAACAAGTCGGGACAATTCAGGACAAGTCTGGACAAGTCGGTACAACTCGGGACAAGTTTGGACAATTCGGGACAAGTCGGGACAAGTCGGTACAAGTCGAGACAAGTCAGGACATGTCGGGACAAGTCGGGACAAGTCGGGACAAGTCGGGACAAGTCGGTACAAATCGGGACAAGTCGGGACAAGTCCGGAAAAGTCGGGACAGGTCGGGACAAGTCGATACAAGTCGGGACAAGTCGGTACAAGTCGGGACAAGTCGGTAAAAGTCGGGACAAGTCTGGACAAGTCACGACAAGTCGGGAAAAGTCGGGACAAGACAAGTCGGAACAAGTCGGGACTTTTGGGTCGGGTCGAGGAAAATATTATTGTAAATATATTTTTTAATAGAATCATTTTGAATTTCAAATAATTCTGGACTTTTCACCTGGGCTCCTTACCCAGACATTTTATCCTGATTTCTTTTGGACATTTTACATGGAATTTCCACCTAGACTTCTTTACCCAGACTGTCTTCTTGGAATTTTATTTGGACTTCTTTGAAGTAGTTTGTGAAAAAAAATCAAAATTACAAAAAAAAACAAAAGATTTTAATATTTGTTTCGAATATTTCAGCAAAAATTCAATTATCAAAAAATTTCAAATGATATTTTTTTTTCAGATTTTTTTTAATTTTATCAGAATTGTGAACTGAAACAACTTTCACAATCCAATTTCTATTCAGGAAGAAACAAAAAAGTATCTCATTAAACACAATTTAAAATAAAAAATTTTTGAAAAAAAAATCTTGGAAAATTCCTTTTTTCGCAAAGAAAATATTGAAGTTAGTCCATTTATGAATATTTTGGTATCGAATCATCTCACCAAAATTTTTCATAACGGCAAGAAATTTAATTTTTTTTTTCTGAAATAAAAATTCACTTCACAAGGTCAAATCGAGTCAATGTTATGGCACTAATATCCATCTTATCGTCTTGGACTCTATTCGCAATTAGGTCGGGTCGGGTCGGGTCGGGAATGAGCTTTCAGATTTTTTGTCAATCCAACATAAATTATGAACCATAACAAATGTGACAAGTCAGGACAAGTTGGGACAAGCCGGGACAAGTGGGGACAAGTCAAGACAAGTCGGGACAAGTCGGGACAATTCGGGACTAGTCGGGACAAGTCGGGACAAGTCGGGACAAGTCGGTACAAGTCGGGACAAGTTTGGACAATCCGGGACAAGTCGGGACAAGTCGGTACAAGTCGGGTCAATTCGGGACAAGTAGGAACAAGTCGGGACATAGTTGGACAATCCGGGACAAGTCAGAACAAGTCGGGACATGTCGGGACAAGTGGGGACAAGTCGGGACAAGTCGGGACATGTTTGGACAATCCGGGACAAGAAGAGACAAGACGGGACAAGTCGAAACAAGACGGGACAAGTCGAAACAAGTCGGGACAAATCGGGAAAAGTTGGTACAAGTCGGTACAAGTCGGTACAAGTCGGTACAAGTCGGTACAAGTCAAGACAAGTCGGGACAAGTCGGGACAAATTTGGACAATCCAGGAAAAGTCGGGACAAGTCGGGACAAGTCGGGACAAGTTGGTACAAGTCGGGACAAGTCGGTATAAGTTTGGACAATCCAGGACGACAAGTCGGGACAAGTCAAAACAAGTCGGGAAAAGTCGGGAAAAATCGTGACAAGTCAGGACGAGTCGGTACAAGTCAGGACAAGTCGGGACAAGACGTGACAAGTAAGAACAAGTCGGGATAAGTCGGGATAAGTCAGGACAAGTCGAGACAAGTCGGGACAAGTCGGGACAAGTTTGGACAATCCGGGACAAGTCGGGACAAGTCGGGAAAAGTCAGTACAAGTCGGGACAAGTCGGTACAAGTCGGAACAAGTCACGACAAGTCGGTACAAGTCGGGACAAGTTTGGACAATTCGGGGCAAGTCGGGACAAGTCGGGACAAGTCGAAACAAGTTGAAACAAGTCGGGACAAGTCGGTACGAGTCGTGACAAGTCAGGACAAGTCGATACAAGTCGGGACAAGTCAGGACAAGTCGGGACAAGTTGAGACAAGTCGGGACAAGTCGAAACAAGTCGGGACAAGTCAGGACAAGTCGGAACAAGTCGGGACAAGTTTGGACAATCCGGGACAAGTCGGGAAAAGTCAGTACCAGTCGGGACAAGTCGGTACAAGTCGGGACAAGTCACGACAAGTCGGTACAAGTCGGGACAAGTCTGGACAAGTCGGGACAAGTCGGGACAAGACGTGACAAGTCAGAAAAAGTCTAGATGAGTCGGGACAAGTCGGGACAAGTCAGGACAAGTCGGGACAAGTCTGGACAAGTCATGACAAGTCGGGACAAGTCGGGACAAGTCGGGACAAGTCGGGACAAGTCGGGACAAGTCGGTACAAGTCGGGCCAAGTCGGAACAAGTCAGGACAAGTCAAGACAAGACGTTACAAGTTAGAACAAGTCAGAACAAGTCGGGACAAGTCGGGACAAGTATGGACAATCCAGGAAAAGTCGGGACAAGTCGGGACAAGTCAGGACGAGTCGGTACAAGTCAGGACAAGTCGGGACAAGACGTGACAAGTAAGAACAAGTCGGGACAAGTCGGGATAAGTCAGGACAAGTCGAGACAAGTCGGGACAAGTCGGGACAAGTTTGGACAATCCGGGACAAGTCGGGAAAAGTCAGTACAAGTCGGGACAAGTCGGTACAAGTCGGAACAAGTCACGACAAGTCGGTACAAGTCGGGACAAGTTTGGACAATTCGGGGCAAGTCGGGACAAGTCGGGACAAGTCGAAACAAGTTGAAACAAGTCGGGACAAGTCGGTACGAGTCGTGACAAGTCAGGACAAGTCGATACAATTCGGGACAAGTCAGGACAAGTCGGGACAAGTTGAGACAAGTCGGGACAAGTCGAAACAAGTCGGGACAAGTCAGGACAAGTCGGGACAAGTTTGGACAATCCGGGACAAGTCGGGAAAAGTCAGTACCAGTCGGGACAAGTCGGTACAAGTCGGGACAAGTCACGACAAGTCGGTACAAGTCGGGACAAGTCTGGACAAGTCGGGACAAGTCGGGACAAGACGTGACAAGTCAGAAAAAGTCTAGATGAGTCGGGACAGGTCGGGACAAGTCAGGACAAGTCGGGACAAGTCTGGACAAGTCATGACAAGTCGGGACAAGTCGGGACAAGTCGGGACAAGTCGGTACAAGTCGGGCCAAGTCGGAACAAGTCAGGACAAGTCAAGACAAGACGTTACAAGTTAGAACAAGTCAGAACAAGTCGGGACAAGTCGGGACAAGTATGGACAAGTCGGGGCAAGTTAGGATAAGTCGGGACAAGTCGGTAAAAGTCGGGACAGGTCAGGACAAGTCGGGACAAGTCGGGACAAAATGGGACAAGTCGGTAAAAGTCGGGACAGGTCAGGACAAGTCGGGACAATTCGGGACAAGTCGGAACAAGTGGGGACAAGTCGGGACAAGTCGGGCCAAGTCGGAACAAGTCAGGACAAGTTGAGACATGACGTTCCAAGTTAGAACAAGTCAGAACAAGTCGGGACAAGTCGGGACAAGTCTGGACAAGTCGGGACAAGTCGGAACATGACGTGACAAGTCAGAACAAGTCGAGACGAGTCGGGACAAGTCGGGACAAGTCGGGACAACTCAGGACAAGTCGGGACAAGTCTGGACAAGTCGGGACAAGTCGGGACAAGTCGGGACAAGTCGGTACAAGTCGGGACAAGTCTGGACAAGTCGTGACAAGTCGGAACAAGACGTGACAACTCAGAACAAGTCGAGACGAGTCGGGACAAGTCGGGGCAAGTCAGGACAAGTCGGGACAAGTCTGGACAAGTCGGGACAAGTCGGGACAAGTCGGTACAAGTCGGGACAAGTCTGGACAAGTCGGAACAAGACGTGACAAGTCAGAACAAGTCGAGACGAGTCGGGACAAGTCGGGACAAGTCAGGACAAGTCGGGACATGACGTGACAAGTCAGGACAAGTCAGGACAAGTCGGGACAACTCTGGACAAGTCGGGACAAGTCGGGACAACTCTGGACAAGACGGGACAAGTCAGGACAAGTCAGGACAAGTCAGGACAAGTTTGGATATTTCGGGACAAGCCGGGACAAGACGGAATTTCCACTTGGACTTCTTCACCCAGACTTTCTTTTTGGAATTTTATTTGGACTTCTTTGAAGTAGTTTGTGAAAAAAAATCAAAATTACAAAAAAAAACAAAAGATTTTAATATTTGTTTCGAATATTTCAGCAAAAATTCAATAATCAAAAAATTTCAATAAATATTTTTATTTCAGATTTTTTTTAATTTTATCAAAATTGTGAACTGAAACAACTTTCAAAATCCAATTTCCATTCAGGAAGAAACAAAAAAGTAATTCAATAAACACAGAATTTGAAATAAAAAGTTTTTGAAAAAAAAAAATCTTGGAAAATTTCTTTTTCCACAAAGAAAATATTGAAGTCAGTCCATTTCTGAATATTTTGGTATCAAATCATCTCTCCAAAATTTTTCATAACGGCAAGAAATTTAATTTTTTTTTTCTGAAAAAAAAAATTCACTTCACAAGGTCAAATCGAGTCAATGTTATGGCACTAATATTCATCTTATCGTCTTGGACTCCATTCGCAATTAGGTCGGGTCGGGTCGGGTCGGGAATGAGCTTTCAGATTATATGTCAATCCAACATATATTATGAACCATAACAGATGTGACAAGTCAGGACAAGTTGGGACAAGTCGGTACAAGTCAAGACAAGTCGGGACAAGTCGGAACAAGTCGGGACAATTCAGGACAAGTCTGGACAAGTCGGTACAACTCGGGACAAGTTTGGACAATTCGGGACAAGTCGGGACAAGTCGGTACAAGTCGAGACAAGTCAGGACATGTCGGGACAAGTCGGGACAAGTCGGGACAAGTCGGGACAAGTCGGGACAAGTCGGTACAAATCGGGACAAGTCGGGACAAGTCCGGAAAAGTCGGGACAGGTCGGGACAAGTCGTTACAAGTCGGGACAAGTCGGTACAAGTCGGGACAAGTAGGTAAAAGTCGGGACAAGTCTGGACAAGTCACGACAAGTCGGGAAAAGTCGGGACAAGACAAGTCGGAACAAGTCGGGACTTTTGGGTCGGGTCGAGGAAAATATTATTGTAAATATATTTTTTAATAGAATCATTTTGAATTTCAAATAATTCTGGACTTTTCACCTGGGCTCCTTACCCAGACATTTTATCCTGATTTCTTTTGGACATTTTACATGGAATTTCCACCTAGACTTCTTCACCCAGACTGTCTTCTTGGAATTTTATTTGGACTTCTTTGAAGTAGTTTGTGAAAAAAAATCAAAATTACAAAAAAAAACAAAAGATTTTAATATTTGTTTCGAATATTTCAGCAAAAATTCAATTATCAAAAAATTTCAAATGATATTTTTTTTTCAGATTTTTTTTAATTTTATCAGAATTGTGAACTGAAACAACTTTCACAATCCAATTTCTATTCAGGAAGACACAAAAAAGTATCTCATTAAACACAATTTAAAATAAAAAATTTTTGAAAAAAAAATCTTGGAAAATTCCTTTTTTCGCAAAGAAAATATTGAAGTTAGTCCATTTATGAATATTTTGGTATCGAATCATCTCACCTAAATTTTTCATAACGGCAAGAAATTTAATTTTTTTTTTCTGAAATAAAAATTCACTTCACAAGGTCAAATCGAGTCAATGTTATGGCACTAATATCCATCTTATCGTCTTGGACTCTATTCGCAATTAGGTCGGGTCGGGTCGGGTCGGGAATGAGCTTTCAGATTTTTTGTCAATCCAACATAAATTATGAACCATAACAAATGTGACAAGTCAGGACAAGTTGGGACAAGTCGGGACAAGTGGGGACAAGTCAAGACAAGTCGGGATAAGTCGGGACAATTCGGGACTAGTCGGGACAAGTCGGGACAAGTCGGGACAAGTCGGTACAAGTCGGGACAAGTTTGGACAATCCGGGACAAGTCGGGACAAGTCGGTACAAGTCGGGTCAATTCGGGACAAGTAGGAACAAGTCGGGACATAGTTGGACAATCCGGGACAAGTCAGAACAAGTCGGGACATGTCGGGACAAGTGGGGACAAGTCGGGACAAGTCGGGACATGTTTGGACAATCCGGGACAAGAAGAGACAAGACGGGACAAGTCGAAACAAGACGGGACAAGTCGAAACAAGTCGGGACAAATCGGGAAAAGTTGGTACAAGTCGGTACAAGTCGGTACAGTCAAGACAAGTCGGGACAAGTCGGGACAAATTTGGACAATCCAGGAAAAGTCGGGACAAGTCGGGACAAGTCGGGACAAGTTGGTACAAGTCGGGACAAGTCGGTATAAGTTTGGACAATCCAGGACGACAAGTCGGGACAAGTCGAAACAAGTCGGGAAAAGTCGGGAAAAATCGTGACAAGTCAGGACGAGTCGGTACAAGTCAGGACAAGTCGGGACAAGACGTGACAAGTAAGAACAAGTCGGGACAAGTCGGGATAAGTCAGGACAAGTCGAGACAAGTCGGGACAAGTCGGGACAAGTTTGGACAATCCGGGACAAGTCGGGAAAAGTCAGTACAAGTCGGGACAAGTCGGTACAAGTCGGAACAAGTCACGACAAGTCGGTACAAGTCGGGACAAGTTTGGACAATTCGGGGCAAGTCGGGACAAGTCGGGACAAGTCGAAACAAGTTGAAACAAGTCGGGACAAGTCGGTACGAGTCGTGACAAGTCAGGACAAGTCGATACAAGTCGGGACAAGTCAGGACAAGTCGGGACAAGTTGAGACAAGTCGGGACAAGTCAGGACAAGTCGGAACAAGTCGGGACAAGTTTGGACAATCCGGGACAAGTCGGGAAAAGTCAGTACCAGTCGGGACAAGTCGGTACAAGTCGGGACAAGTCACGACAAGCCGGTACAAGTCGGGACAAGTCTGGACAAGTCGGGACAAGTCGGGACAAGACGTGACAAGTCAGAAAAAGTCTAGATGAGTCGGGACAAGTCGGGACAAGTCAGGACAAGTCGGGACAAGTCTGGACAAAAATGACAAGTCGGGACAAGTCGGGACAAGTCGGGACAAGTCGGGACAAGTCGGTACAAGTCGGGCCAAGTCGGAACAAGTCAGGACAAGTCAAGACAAGACGTTACAAGTTAGAACAAGTCAGAACAAGTCGGGACAAGTCGGGACAAGTATGGACAAGTCGGGGCAAGTTAGGATAAGTCGGGACAAGTCGGGACAAGTCGGTAAAAGTCGGGACAGGTCAGGACAAGTCGGGACAAGTCGGGACAAAATGGGACAAGTCGGTAAAAGTCGGGACAGGTCAGGACAAGTCGGGACAATTCGGGACAAGTCGGAACAAGTCGGGACAAGTCGGTACAAGTCGGGCCAAGTCGGAACAAGTCAGGACAAGTCGAGACATGACGTTCCAAGTTAGAACAAGTCAGAACAAGTCGGGACAAGTCGGGACAAGTATGGACAAGTCGGGGCAAGTTAGGACAAGTCGGGACAAGTCGGGACAAGTCGGGAAAAGTCGGGACTGGTCGGGACAAGTCGGGACAAGTCAGGACAAGTCTGGACAAGTCGGGACGAGTCGGGACAAGTCGATACAAGTCGGGACAAGTCGGGCCAAGTCGGAACAAGTCAGGACAAGTCGAGACATGACGTTACAAGTTAGAACAAGTCAGAACAAGTCGGGACAAGTCGGGACAAGTCGGGACAAGTCAGGACAAGTCTGGACAAGTCGGGACAAGTCGGGACAAGTCGATACAAGTCGGTACAAGTCGGGCCAAGTCGGAACAAGTCAGGACAAGTCGAGACATGACGTTACAAGTTAGAACAAGTCAGAACAAGTCGGGACAAGTCGGGACAAGTCTGGACAAGTCGGAACAAGTCGGGACAAGACGTGACAAGTCAGAACAAGTCGAGACGAGTCGGGGCAAGTCAAGACAAGTCAGGACAGGTCGGGACAAGTCTGGACAAGTCGGGACAAGTCAGGACAAGTCTGGACAAGTCGGGACAAGTTTGGACAAGTTGGACAAGTCGGTACAAGTCGTGACAAGTCAGGACAAGTCGATGCCAGTCGGGACAAGTCAGGACAAGTCGGGACAAGTCGAGACAAGTCAAGACAAGTCGAAACAAGTCGGGACAAATCAGGACAAGTCGGAACAAGTCTGGACAAGTTTGGACATTCCGGGACAAGTCGGGAAAAGTCAGTACAAGTCGGGACAAGTCGGGACAAGTCGGGACAAGTCGCTACAAGTCGGAACAAGTCACGACAAGTCGGTACAAGTCGGGACAAGTTTGGACAATTCGGTTTAAGTCGGGACAAGTCGGGACAAGTCGAAACAAGTTGAAACAAGTCGGGACAAGTCGGTACAAGTCGTGACAAGTCAGGACAAGTCGATACAAGTCGGTACAAGTCAGGACAAGTCGGGACAAGTCGAGACAAGTCGGGACAAGTCGAAACAAGTCGGGACAAGTCAGGACAAGTCGGAACAAGTCGGGACAAGTTTGGACAATCCGGGACAAGTCGGGAAAAGTCAGTACAAGTCGGGACAAGTCGGGACAAGTCGGGACAAGTCGGTACAAGTCGGGACAAGTCACGACAAGTCGGTACAAGTCGGGACAAGTCTGGATAAGTCGGGACAAGTCGGGACAAGACGTGACAAGTCAGAAAAAGTCTAGACGAGTCGGGACAAGTCAGGACAAGTCAGGACAAGTCGGGACAAGTCTGGACAAGTCGGGACAAGTCGGGACAAGACGTGACAAGTCAGAAAAAGTCTAGACGAGTCGGGACAAGTCTGGACAAGTCAGGACAAGTCGGGACAAGTCTGGACAAGTCGGGACAAGTCGGGACAAGTCGGGACAAGTCGGTACAAGTCGGGCCAAGTCGGAACAAGTCAGGACAAGTCGAGACATGACGTTACAAGTTAGAAGAAGTCAGAACAAGTCGGGACAAGTCGGGACAAGTATGGACAAGTCGGAGTAAGTTAGGACAAGTCGGGACAAGTCGGGAAAAGTCGGGACAGGTCGGGACAAGTCGGGACAAAATGGGACAAGTCGGTAAAAGTCGGGACAGGTCAGGACAAGTCGGGACAATTCGGGACAAGTCGGAACAAGTGGGGACAAGTCGGGACAATTCGGGCCAAGTCGGAACAAGTCAGGACAAGTCGAGACATGACGTTACAAGTTAGAACAAGTCAGAACAAGTCGGGACAAGTCGGGACAAGTCGGGCCAAGTCGGAACAAGTCGAGACATGACGTTACAAGTTAGAACAAGTCAGAACAAGTCGGGACAAGTCAGGACAAGTCAGGACAAGTCTGGACAAGTCGGGACAAGTCGGGACAAGTCGGTACAAGTCAGGACAAGTCTGGACAAGTCGGGACAAGTCGGGACAAGACGTGACAAGTCAGAAAAAGTTTAGACGAGTCGGGACAAGTCGGGACAAGTCAGGACAAGTCGGGACAAGTCTGGACAAGTCGGGACAAGTCGGGACAAGTCGGGACAAGTCGGGACAAGTCGGGACAAGTCGGTACAAGTCGGAACAAGTCAGAACAAGTCAGAACAAGTCGAGACATGACGTTTCAAGTTAAAACAAGTCAGAACAATTCGGGACAAGTCGGGACAAGTATGGACAAGTCGGGGCAAGTTAGGACAAGTCGGGACAAGTCGGGACAAGTCGGGAAAAGTCGGGACAGGTCGGGACAAGTCGGGACAAGTTGGGACAAAATGGGACAAGTCGGTAAAAGTCGGGACAGGTCAGGACAAGTCGGGACAATTCGGGACAAGTCGGAACAAGTGGGGACAAGTCGGAACAAGTCGAGACATGACGTTACAAGTTAGAACAAGTCAGAACAAGTCGGGACAAGTCTGGACAAGCCGGGACAAGTCGGAACAAGACGTGACAAGTCAGAACAAGTCGAGACGAGTCGGGACAAGTCGGGACAAGTCAGGACAAGTCGGAACAAGTCTGGACAAGTCGGGACAAGTCGGGACAAGTCGGCACAAGTCGGGACAAGTCTGGACAAGTCGGGACAAGTCAGAACAAGTCGGGACAAGACGTGACAAGTCAGAAAAAGTCTAGACGAGTCGGGACAAGTCGGGACAAGTCGGGACAAGTCAGGACAAGTCGGGACAAGTCTGGACAAGTCGGGACAAGTCGGGACAAGTCGGGACAAGTCGGGACAAGTCGGGACAAGTCGGGACAAGTCGGTACAAGTCGGGCAAAGTCGGAACAAGTCAGGACAAGTCGAGACATGACGTTACAAGTTAGAACTAGTCAGAACAAGTCGGGACAAGTCGGGACAAGTCTGGACAAGTCGGGACAAGACGTGACAAGTCAGAACAAGTCGAGACGAGTCGGGACAAGTCGGGACAAGTCAGGACAAGTCAGGACAAGTCGGGACAAGTCTGGACAAGTCGGGACAAGTCAGCACAAGTCTGGACAAGTCGGGACAAGTTGGGACAAGTCGGGACAAGTCGGAACAAGTCGTGACAAGTCAGGACAAGTCGATACAAGTCGGGACAAGTCAGGACAAGTCGGGACAAGTCGGGACAAGTCGGAACAAGTGGGGACAAGTCGGGACAAGTCGGGCCAAGTCGGAACAAGTCAGGACAAGTCGAGACATGACGTTACAAGTTAGAACAAGTCAGAACAAGTCGGGACAAGTCGGGACAAGTCTGGACAAATCGGGACAAGTCGGAACAAGACGTGACAAGTCAGAACAAGTAGAGACGAGTCGGGACAAGTCGGAACAAGTCAGGACAAGTCAGGACAAGTCTGGACAAGTCGGGACAAGTCGGGACAAGTTGGGACAAGTCGGGACAAGTCGGCACAAGTCGTGACAAGTCAGGACAAGTCGATACAAGTCGGGACAAGTCAGGACAAGTCGGGACAAGTCGAGACAAGTCGGGACAAGTCGAAACAAGTCGGGACAAGTCAGGACAAGTCGGAACAAGTCGAGACAAGTTTGGACAATCCGGGACAAGTCGGGAAAAGTCAGTACAAGTCGGGACAAGTCGGGACAAGTCGGTACAAGTCGGGACAAGTCACGACAAGTCGGTACAAGTCGGGACAAATTTGGACAATTCGGGACAAGTCGGGACAAGTCGGGACAAGTCGGGACAAGTCGGGACAAGTCGATACAAGTCGGGACAAGTTTGGACATTCCGGGACCAGTCAGGACAAGTCGGTACAAGTCGGAACAAGTATGGACAATCCGGGACATGTCGGGACTGGTCGAGACAAGTTTGGACAATCCGGGACAAGTCGGGACAAGTCGGTACAAGTCGGGACAAGTCGGTACAAATTTGGACATTCCGGGACAAGTCGGGACAAGTCGGGACAAGTCGGGACAAGTCGGTACAAGTCGGGACAAGTCACGACAAGTCGGTACAAGTCGGGACAAGTTTGGACAATTCGGGACAAGTCGGGACAAGTCGGGACAAGTCGGGACAAGTCGGGACAAGTCGGTACAAGTCGGGACAAGTCGGGACAAGTCGGGACAAGTCGGGACAAGTTTGGACAATCCGGGACCAGTCAGGACAAGTCGGTACAAGTCGGAACAAGTATGGACAATCCGGGACATGTCGGGACTGGTCGAGACAAGTTTGGACAATCCGGGACAAGTCGGGACAAGTTGGTACAAGTCGGGACAAGTCGGTACAAATTTGGACATTCCGGGACTATTCGGAACAATTCTGGACAAGTCAAGACAATTTGGAATAAGTAGAAACAAGTCGGGACAAGTCAGGACAAGTCGGGACAAGTCGGACAAGTCTGGACGAGTCGGGACAAGTCGGGACAAGTCGGGACAAGTCGAGACAAGTCGATACAAGTCGGGAAAATTTTGGACAATCCGGGACAAGTCGGGACAAGTCGGGACAAGTCGGGACAAGTCGGGACAAGTCGGGACAAGCCAATACAAGTCGGGACAAGTTTGGACAATCCGGGACCAGTCAGGACAAGTCGGTACAAGTCGGAACAAGTATGGACAATCCGGGACATGTCGGGACTGGTCGAGACAAGTTTGGACAATCCGGTACAAGTCTGGACAAGTCGGTACAAGTCGGGACAAGTCGGTACAAATTTGGACATTCCGGGACAAGTCGAGACAAGTCGGGACAAGTCGGGACAAGTCGAAACAAGCCAGGACAAGCCCGGACAAGTCGGGACCAGTCAGGACAAGTCGGAACAAGTCGTGACAAGTCAGGACAAGTCGAAACAAGTCGAAACAAGTCGGGACAATTCGGGACAAGTCGGAACAAGTCGGGACAAGTCGAGACAAGTCGAGACAAGTCGGTACAAGTCGAGACAAGTTTGGACAATCCGGGACAAGTCGGGACAAGTTTGGACATTCCAGTACAAGTCGGTACAAGTAGGTAAAAGTCGGGACAAATCGGGACAAGTCAAGACAATTTGGAATAAGTAGAAACAATTCGGGACAAGTCAGGACAAGTCGGGACAAGTCGGGACAAGTCGGGACAAGTCGGGACAAGTCGAGACAAGTCGATACAAGTCGGGACAAGTTTGGACAATCTGGGACAAGTCGGGACAAGTCGGTACGAGTCGGGACAAATCGGGACAAGTCGGGACAAGTCGATACAAGTCGGGACAAGTTTGGACAATCCGGGACCAGTCGGGACAATTCGGTACAAGTCGGTACAAGTCGGAACAAGTCGGGACAAGTCGGGACAAGTCGGGACAAGTCGGTACAAGACGAGACAAGTCGGGACAAGTCAGGACAGTTATGGACAATCCGGGACATGTCGGGACAAATCGAGACAAGTTTGGACAATCCGGGACAAGTCGGGACAAGACGGTACAAGTCGGGACAAGTCGGGACAAGTTTGGACATTCCGGGACAAGTCGAAACAAGCCGGGACAAGTCAGGACAAGTCGGGACAAGTCGACTTGAGTCGGGAAAAGTCGAAACAAGTCAGGACAAGTCAGGACAAGTCGGTACAAGTCGGGACAAGTTTCGACAATCCGGGACAAGTCGGAACAAGTCGGTACATGTGGGGACAAGTCGGGACAAGTCGGTACAAGTCGGGACAAGTTAAAACAATCCGGGACAAGTCGGGACAAGTCGGGACAAGTCGGTACAAGTCGGGACTAGTTTGGACAATCCGGGACAAGTCGGGACAAGTCGGTACAAGTCGGGACGAGTCAGTACAATTCGGGACAAGTTTGAACAATCCTGGACAAGTCGGGACAAGTCAGTACAAGTCTGGACAAGTCGGTACAAGTCGGGACAAGTTTGGACAATTCGGAGCAAGTTGGGACAAGTCGGGACAAGACGTGACATGTCAGAACAAGTCGGGTCAAGTTGGTTCTAGTCAAGACAAGTCGGTACAAGTCGGGACAAGTCGGGACTAGTCGAGACAATTCGGGACAAGTCGAAACAAGTCAGGACAATTTGGAATAAGTAGAAACAAGTCGGGACAAGTCAGGACAAGTCGGGACAAGTCGGGACAAGTCGGGACAAGTCGGGACAAGTCAGGACAAGTCGGGACGATTCGAAACAAGCCAGGACAAGCCCGGACAAGTCGGGACCAGTCAGGACAAGTCAGGACAAGTCGGAACAAGTCGTGACAAGTCAGGACAAGTCGAAACAAGTCGGGACAAGTCGGGACAAGTGGGGACAAGTCGGGACAAGTCTGGACAAGTCGGGACAAATTTGAACAAACCGGGAAAAGTCGGGACAAGTCGGTACAAGTCGGGACAAGTCGGGAAAAGTTGGGACAAGTCGGGACAAGTTTGGACAATCCGGGACCAGTCGGAACAAGTCGGTACAAGTCGGGACAAGTCGGGACAAGTCGGGCCAAGTCGGAACAAGTCAGGACAAGTCGAGACATGACGTTACGAGTTAGAACAAGTCAGAGCAAGTCGGGACAAGTCGGGACAAGTCTGGATAAGTCTGGACAAGTCGGGACAAGTCAGGACAAGTCCGGACAAGTCGGGACAAGTTGGGACAAGTCGGGACAAGTCGGTACAAGTCGTGACAAGTCAGGACAAGTCGATACAAGTCGGGACAAGTCAGGACAAGTCGGGACAAGTCGAGACAAGTCGGGACAAGTCGAAACAAGTCGGGACAAGTCAGGACAAGTCGGAACAAGTCGGGACAAGTTTGGACAATCCGGCACAAGTCGGGAAAAGTCAGTACAAGTCGGGACAAGTCGGGACAAGTCGGTACAAGTCAGGACAAGTCACGACAAGTCGATACAAGTCGGGACAAGTCAGGACAAGTCGGGACAAGTCGAGACAAGTAAGAACAAGTCGGGACAAGTCGGGATAAGTCAGGACAAGTCGGGACAAGTCGGGACATATCGGGACAAGTCAAGACAAGTCGGGACAAGTCAGGACAAGTCAGGACAATTCGGGACAAGTCGAGTTGAGTCGGGACAAGTCGAAACAAGTCAGGACAAGTCAGGACAAGTCGGGACAAGTCGAGTTGAGTCGGGAAAAGTCGAAACAAGTCAGGACAAGTCAGGACAAGTCGGTACAAGCCGGGACAATTTTCGACAATCCGGGACAAGTCGGAACAAGTCGGTACATGTGGGGACAAGTCGGGACAAGTCGGTACAAGTCGGGACAAGTTAAAACAATCCGGGACAAGTCGGGACAAGTCGGGACAAGTCGGGACAAGTCGGTACAAGTCGGGACTAGTTTGGACAATCCGGGAAAAGTCGGGACAAGTCGGTACAAGTCGGGACGAGTCAGTACAATTCGGGACAAGTTTGAACAATCCTGGACAAGTCGGGACAAGTCAGTACAAGTCGGGACAAGTCGGTACAAGTCGGGACAAGTTTGGACAATTCGGAGCAAGTTGGGACAAGTCGGGACAAGACGTGACATGTCAGAACAAGTCGGGTCAAGTTGGTTCTAGTCAAGACAAGTCGGTACAAGTCGGGACAAGTCGGGACAAGTCGGGACAAGTCGAGACAAGTCGGGAAAAGCCGAGACAAATCGAGACTAGCCGGGATATTTTGAAAAAGTGAAAGCTACAAAAATTTTGAAAACAAAAAATTTGAATTTTAATTTTAGCCAAAATTTGAACAGTTTTGAAAAAATAAGCTTTACGATTTTTCATCAATCCAACCAGATTTATGAACCAAAACAAGTGTGACAATCAATTTTTGTTCGAACTGAAATTGACAAGTCGGAACAAGTCGGGACAAGTATGGACAAGTCGGGGCAAGTTAGGACAAGTCGGGACAAGTCGGGAAAAGTCGAGACAGGTCGGGACGAGTCAGGACAAGTCGGGACAAAATGGGACAAGTCGGTGAAAGTCGGGACAGGTCAGGACAAGTCGGGACAATTCGGGACAATTCGGGACAAGTCGGAACAAGTGGGGACAAGTCGGGACAAGTCGGGACAAGTCGGGCCAAGTCGGAACAAGTCAGGACAAGTCGAGACATGACGTTACAAGTTAGAACAAGTCAGAACAAGTCGGGACAAGTCGGGACAAGTCTGGACAAGTCGGGACAAGTCGGAACAAGACGTGACAAGTCAGAACAAGTAGAGACGAGTCGGGACAAGTCGGGACAAGTCGGTACAAGTCGGGACAAGTCTGGACAAATCGGGACAAGTCGGGACAAGACGTGACAAGTCAGAAAAAGTCTAGACGAGTCGGGACAAGTCGGGACAAGTCAGGACAAGTCGGGACAAGTCTGGACAAGTCGGGACAAGTCGGGACAAGTCGGGACAAGTCGGGACAAGTCGAGACAAGTCGGGACAAGACGTGACAAGTCAGAACAAGTCAGAACAAGTCGGGACAAGTCGGGACAAGTCAGTACAAGTCTGGACAAGTCGGTACAAGTCGGGACAAGTTTGGACAATTCGGAGCAAGTTGGGACAAGTCGGGACAAGACGTGACATGTCAGAACAAGTCGGGTCAAGTTGGTTCTAGTCAAGACAAGTCGGTACAAGTCGGGACAAGTCGGGACAAGTCGGGACAAGTCGGGACAAGTCGAGACAAGTCGGGACAAGACGTGACAAGTCAGAACAAGTCAGAACAAGTCGGGACAAGTCGGGACAAGTCAGTACAAGTCTGGACAAGTCGGTACAAGTCGGGACAAGTTTGGACAATTCGGAGCAAGTTGGGACAAGTCGGGACAAGACGTGACATGTCAGAACAAGTCGGGTCAAGTTGGTTCTAGTCAAGACAAGTCGGTACAAGTCGGGACAAGTCGGGACAAGTCGGGACAAGTCGGGACAAGTCGAGACAAGTCGGGAAAAGCCGAGACAAATCGAGACTAGCCGGGATATTTTGAAAAAGTGAAAGCTACAAAAATTTTGAAAACAAAAAATTTGAATTTTAATTTTAGCCAAAATTTAAACAGTTTTGAGAAAATAAGCTTTACGATTTTTCATCAATCCAACCAGATTTATGAACCAAAACAAGTGTGACAATCAATTTTTGTTCGAACTGAAATTGACAAGTCGGAACAAGTCGGGACAAGTATGGACAAGTCGGGGCAAGTTAGGACAAGTCGGGACAAGTCGGGAAAAGTCGAGACAGGTCGGGACGAGTCAGGACAAGTCGGGACAAAATGGGACAAGTCGGTGAAAGTCGGGACAGGTCAGGACAAGTCGGGACAATTCGGGACAATTCGGGACAAGTCGGAACAAGTGGGGACAAGTCGGGACAAGTCGGGACAAGTCGGGCCAAGTCGGAACAAGTCAGGACAAGTCGAGACATGACGTTACAAGTTAGAACAAGTCAGAACAAGTCGGGACAAGTCGGGACAAGTCTGGACAAGTCGGGACAAGTCGGAACAAGACGTGACAAGTCAGAACAAGTAGAGACGAGTCGGGACAAGTCGGGACAAGTCGGTACAAGTCGGGACAAGTCTGGACAAATCGGGACAAGTCGGGACAAGACGTGACAAGTCAGAAAAAGTCTAGACGAGTCGGGACAAGTCGGGACAAGTCAGGACAAGTCGGGACAAGTCTGGACAAGTCGGGACAAGTCGGGACAAGTCGGGACAAGTCGGGACAAGTCGAGACAAGTCGGGACAAGACGTGACAAGTCAGAACAAGTCAGAACAAGTCGGGACAAGTCGGGACAAGTCTGGACAAGTCGGGACAAGTCGGGACAAGACGTGACAAGTCAGAACAAGTTGAGACGAGTCGGGACAAGTCGGGACAAGTCTGGACAAGTCGGGACAAGTCAGGACAAGTCTGGACAAGTCGGGACAAGTTGGGACAAGTCGGGAAAAGTCAGCACAAGTCGTGACAAGTCAGGACAAGTTGATTCAAGTCGGGATAAGTCAGGACAAGTCGGGACAAGTCGAGACAAGTCGGGACAAGTCGAAACAAGTCGGGACAAGTCAGGGCAAGTCGGAACATGTCGGGACAAGTTTGGACAATCCGGGACAAGTCGGGAAAAGTCAGTACAATTCGGGACAAGTCGGTACAATTCGGGACAAGTCACGACAAGTCGGTACAAGTCGGGACAAGTTTGGACAATTCGGGGCAAGTCGGGACAAGTCGGGACAAGTCGGGACAAGTCGGGACAAGTTTGGACAATTCGGTTTAAGTCGGGACAAGTCGAAACAAGTTGAAACAAGTCGGGACAAGTCGGTACAAGTCGTGACAAGTCAGGACAAGTCGATACAAGTCGGGACAAGTCAGGACAAGTCGGGACAAGACGGGATAAGTCGGGAAAAGTCGGAACAAGTGGGGACAAGTCGGGACAAGTCGGGCCAAGTCGGAACAAGTCAGGACAAGCCGAGACATGACGTTACAAGTTATAACAAGTCAGAACAAGTCGGGACAAGTCGGGACAAGTCTGGACAAATCAGGACAAGTCGGAACAAGACGTGACAAGTCAGAACAAGTCGAGACGAGTCGGGACAAGTCGGGACAAGTCAGGACAAGTCGGGACAAGTCTGGACAAGTCGGGACAAGTCGGGACAAGTCGGTACAAGTCGGGACAAGTCTGGACAAGTCGGGACAAGTCGGGACAAGACGTGACAGGTCAGAAAAAGTCTAGACGAGTCGGGACAAGTCGGGACAAGTCAGGACAAGTCGGGACAAGTCTGGACAAGTCGGGACAAGTCGGGACAAGTCGGGACAAGTCGGGACAAGTCGGGACAAGTCGGTACAAGTCGGTACAAGTCGGGCCAAGTCGGAACAAGTCAGGACAAGTCGAGACATGACGTTACAAGTTAGAACAAGTCAGAACAAGTCGGGACAAGTTTGGACAATCCGGGACAAGTCTGGACAAGTCTGGACAAGTCGGGACAAGTCAGGACAAGTCTGGACAAGTCGGGACAAGTTGGGACAAGTCGGGACAAGTCAGTACAAGTCGTGACAAGTCAGGACAAGTCGATACATGTCGGGACAAGTCAGGACAAGTCGGGACAAGTCGAGACAAGTCGAGACAAGTCAGAACAAGTCGAGACGAGTCGATACAAGTCGGGACAAGTCAGGACAAGTCGGGACAAGTCGAGACAAGTCGGGACAAGTCGAAACAAGTCGGGACAAGTCAGGACAAGTCGGAACAAGTCGGGAGAAGTTTGGACAATTCGGGACAAGTAAGGGTCTAGTCTGTACAAGTCGGTACAAGTCGGGACAAGTCGGTACAAGTCGGGACAAGTTTGGACAATCCGGGGCAAGTTGGGACAAGTCGGAACAAGTCGGGACAAGTCGGTACAAGTCGGGACAAGTTTGGAAAATCTGGGACAAGTCGAGACAAGTCGGGACAAGTCGAAACAAGTCGGGACAAGTCGGTATAAGTCGGGACAAGTCGGTACATGTTTGGACAATCCGGGACAAGAAGAGACAAGACAGGACAAGTCGAAACAAGACGGGACAAGTCGAAACAAGTCGGGACAAATCGGGAAAAGTTGGTACAAGTCGGTACAAGTCGGGACAAATTTGGACAATCCAGGAAAAGTCGGGACAAGTCGGGACAAGTCGGGACAAGTCGGGACAAGTTGGTACAAGTCGTGACAGGTCGGTACAAGTCGGGACAAGTTGGTACAAGTCGGAACAAGTCAGGACAAGTCGGAACAAGTCGGGACAAGTCGGGACAAGTCGGGACAAGTCGGGACAAGTTAGGACAATCCTGGACAAGTAGGGACAAGTCGTTAAAAGTCGGGACAAGTCGATACAAGTCGGGACAAGTTTGGACAATTCGGAGCAAGTCGGGACAAGTCGGTACAAGTCGGGACATGTCGGTATAAGTTTGGACAATCCGGGACGACAAGTCGGGACAAGTCGAAACAAGTCGGGAAAAGTCGGGAAAAATCGTGATAACTCAGGACGAGTCGGTACAAGTCAGGACAAGTCGGGACAAGACGTGACAAGTAAGAACAAGTCGGGACAAGTCGGGATAGGTCAGGACAAGTCGGGACAAGTCAGGACAAGTCAGGACAAGTCGGGACAAGTCGAGTTGAGTCGGGAAAAGTCGAAACAAGTCAGGACAAGTCAGGACAAGTCGGTACAAGTCGGGACAAGTTTCGACAATCCGGGACAAGTCGGAACAAGTCGGTACATGTGGGGACAAGTCGGGACAAGTCGGTACAAGTCGGGACAAGTTAAAACAATCCGGAACAAGTCGGGACAAGTCGGGACAAGTCGGGACAAGTCGGTACAAGTCGGGACTAGTTTGGACAATCCGGGACAAGTCGGGACAAGTCAGTACAAGTCGGGACAAGTCAGTACAAGTCGGGACAAGTCGGTACAAGTCGGGACAAGTTTGGACAATTCGGAGCAAGTTGGGACAAGTCGGGACAAGACGTGTCATGTCAGAACAAGTCGGGTCAAGTTGGTTCTAGTCAAGACAAGTCGGTACAAGTCGGGACAAGTCGGGACAAGTCGGGACAAGTCGGGACAAGTCGAGACAAGTCGGTACAAGTCGGGACAAGTCGGTACAAGTCGGGACAAGTTTGGACAATTCGGAGCAAGTTGGGACAAGTCGGGACAAGACGTGTCATGTCAGAACAAGTCGGGTCAAGTTGGTTCTAGTCAAGACAAGTCGGTACAAGTCGGGACAAGTCGGGACAAGTCGGGACAAGTCGGGACAAGTCGAGACAAGTCGGGAAAAGCCGAGACAAATCGAGACAAATCGAGACTAGCCGGGATATTTTGAAAAAGTGAAAGCTACAAAAATTTTGAAAACAAAAAATTTGAATTTTAATTTTAGCCAAAATTTAAACAGTTTTGAGAAAATAAGCTTTACGATTTTTCGTCAATCCAACCAGATTTATGAACCAAAACAAGTGTAACAATCAATTTTTGTTCGAACTGAAATTGACAAGTCGGAACAAGTCGGGACAAGTATGGACAAGTCGGGGCAAGTTAGGACAAGTCGGGACGAGTCGGGAAAAGTCGGGACAAAATGGGACAAGTCGGTAAAAGTCGGGACAGGTCAGGACAAGTCTGTACAAGTCGGGACAAGTTGGGACAAGTCGGGACAAGTCGGTACAAGTCATGACAAGTCAGGACAAGTCGATACAAGTCGGGACAAGTCAGGACAAGTCGGGACAAGTCAAGACAAGTCGGGACAAGTCGAAACAAGTCGGGACAAGTCAGGACAAGTCGGGACAAGTCGAGACAAGTAAGAACAAGTCGGGACAAGTCGGGATAAGTCAGGACAAGTCGGGACAAGTCGGGACAAGTCGGGACATATCGGGACAAGTCAAGACAAGTCGGGACAAGTCAGGACAAGTCAGGACAATTCGGGACAAGTCGAGTTGAGTCGGGACAAGTCGAAACAAGTCAGGACAAGTCAGGACAAGTCGGTACAAGTGGGGACAAGTCGGTACAAGTCGGGACAAGTTGGAACAATCCGTGACAAGTCGGGACAAGTCGGGACAAGTCGGGACAAGTCGGGACAAGTCGGGACAAGTCTGTGCAATTCGGGACAAGTTTGGACAATCCTGGACAAGTCGGGACAAGTCAGTACAAGTCGGGACAAGTCGGTACAAGTCGGGACAAGTTTGGACAATTCGGAGCAAGTCGGGACAAGTCGGGACAAGACGTGACATGTCAGAACAAGTCGGGTCAAGTTGGTTCTAGTCATGACAAGTCAGTACAAGTCGGGACAAGTCGGGACAAGTCAGGACAAGTCGGGACAAGTCGGGACAAGTCGAGACAAGTCGGGACAAGTCGGGACAAGTCGGGAAAAGCCGAGACAAATCGAGACTAGCCGGGATATTTTGAAAAAGTGAAAGCTACAAAAATTTTGAAAACAAAAAATTTGAATTTTTATTTTAGCCAAAATTTAAACAGTTTTGAGAAAATAAGCTTTACGATTTTTTGTCAATCCAACCAAAATTATGAACCAAAACAAGTGTGACAGTCAATTTTTGTTCGAACTGTTATTAACAAGTCGGAACAAGTCGGGACAAGTATGGACAAGTCGGGGCAAGTTAGGACAAGTCGGGACAAGTCGGGACAAGTCGGGAAAAGTCGGGACAGGTCGGGACAAGTCGGGACAAGTCGGGACAAAATATGACAAGTCGGGACAGGTCAGGACAAGTCGGGACAATTCGGGACAAGTCGGAACAAGTGGGGACAAGTCGGGACAAGTCGGGCCAAGTCGGGCCAAGTCGGAACAAGTCAGGACAAGTCGAGACATGACGTTACAAGTTATAACAAGTCAGAACAAGTCGGGACAAGTCGGGACAAGTCTGGACAAATCAGGACAAGTCGGAACAAGACGTGACAAGTCAGAACAAGTCGAGACGAGTCGGGACAAGTCGGGACAAGTCAGGACAAGTCGGGACAAGTCTGGACAAGTCGGGACAAGTCGGGACAAGTCGGTACAAGTCGGGACAAGTCTGGACAAGTCGGGACAAGTCGGGACAAGACGTGACAAGTCAGAAAAAGTCTAGACGAGTCGGGACAAGTCGGGACAAGTCAGGACAAGTCGGGACAAGTCTGGACAAGTCGGAACAAGTCGGGACAAGACGTGACAAGTCAGAACAGGACGAGACGAGTCGGGGCAAGTCAAGACAAGTCAGGACAGGTCGGGACAAGTCTGGACAAGTCGGGACAAGTCAGGACAAGTCTGGACAAGTCGGGACAAGTTTGGACAAGTTGGACAAGTCGGCACAAGTCGTGACAAGTCAGGACAAGTCGATGCAAGTCGGGACAAGTCAGGACAAGTCGGGACAAGTCGAGACAAGTCAAGACAAGTCGAAACAAGTCGGGACAAGTCAGGACAAGTCGGAACAAGTCGGGACAAGTTTGGACAATCCGGGACAAGTCGGGAAAAGTCAGTACAAGTCGGGACAAGTCGGGACAAGTCGGGACAAGTCGGGACAAGTCGGTACAAGTCGGAACAAGTCACGACAAGTCGGTACAAGTCGGGACAAGTTTGGACAATTTGGTTTAAGTCGGGACAAGTCGAAACAAGTTGAAACAAGTCGGGACAAGTCGGTACAAGTCGTGACAAGTCAGGACAAGTCGATACAAGTCGGGACAAGTCAGGACAAGTCGGGACAAGTCGAGACAAGTCGGGACAAGTCGAAACAAGTCGGGACAAGTCAGGACAAGTCGGAACAAGTCGGGACAAGTTTGGACAATCCGGGACAAGTCGGGAAAAGTCAGTCCAAGTCGGGACAAGTCGGGACAAGTCGGGACAAGTCGGTACAAGTCGGGACAAGTCACGACAAGTCGGTACAAGTCGGGACAAGTCTGGACGAGTCGGGACAAGTCGGGACAAGACGTGACAAGTCAGAAAAAGTCTAGACGAGTCAGGACAAGTCGGGACAAGTCAGGACAAGTCGGGACAAGTCTGGACAAGTTGGGACAAGTCGGGACAAGACGTGACAAGTCAGAAAAAGTCTAGACGAGTCGGGACAAGTCGGGACAAGTCAGGACAAGTCGGGACAAGTCTAGACAAGTCGGGACAAGTCGGGACAAGTCGGGACAAGTCGGGACAAGTCGGTACAAGTCGGGCCAAGTCGGAACAAGTCAGGACAAGTCGAGACATGACGTTACAAGTTAGAAGAAGTCAGAACAAGTCGGGACAAGTCAGGACAAGTATGGACAAGTCGGAGTAAGTTAGGACAAGTCGGGACAAGTCGGGAAAAGTCGGGACAGGTCGGGACAAGTCGGGACAAGTCGGGACAAAATGGGACAAGTCGGTAAAAGTCGGGACAGGTCAGGACAAGTCGGGACAATTCGGGACAAGTCGGAACAAGTGGGGACAAGTCGGGACAATTCGGGCCAAGTCAAAACAAGTCAGGACAAGTCGAGACATGACGTTACAAGTTAGAACAAGTCAGAACAAGTCGGGACAAGTCGGGACAAGTCTGGACAAGTCGGGACAAGTCGGAACAAGACGTGACAAGTCAGAACAAGTCGAGACGAGTCGGGACAAGTCGGGACAAGTCAGGACAAGTCAGGACAAGTCTGGACAAGTCGGGACAAGTCGGGACAAGTCGGGACAAGTCGGGACAAGACGTGACAAGTCAGAAAAAGTCTAGACGAGTCGGGACAAGTCGGGACAAGTCGGGACAAGTCAGGACAAGTCGGGACAAGTCTGGACAAGTCGGGACAAGTCGGGACAAGTCGGGACAAGTCGGGACAAGTCGGGACAAGTCGGGACAAGTCGGTACAAGTCGGAACAAGTCAGAACAAGTCAGAACAAGTCGAGACATGACGTTTCAAGTTAAAACAAGTCAGAACAATTCGGAACAAGTCGGGACAAGTATGGACAAGTCGGGGCAAGTTAGGACAAGTCGGGACAAGTCGGGAAAAGTCGGGACAGGTCGGGACAAGTCGGGACAAGTTGGGACAAAATGGGACAAGTCGGTAAAAGTCGGGACAGGTCAGGACAAGTCGGGACAATTCGGGACAAGTCGGAACAAGTGGGGACAAGTCGGGACAAGTCGGGCCAAGTCGGAACAAGTCGAGACATGACGTTACAAGTTAGAACAAGTCAGTACAAGTCGGGACAAGTCTGGACAAGCCGGGACAAGTCGGAACAAGACGTGACAAGTCAGAACAAGTCGAGACGAGTCTTGACAAGTCGGGACAAGTCAGGACAAGTCGGAACAAGTCTGGACAAGTCGGGACAAGTCGGGACAAGTCGGCACAAGTCGGGACAAGTCTGGACAAGTCGGGACAAGTCAGAACAAGTCGGGACAAGACGTGACAAGTCAGAAAAAGTCTAGACGAGTCGGGACAAGTCGGGACAAGTCGGGACAAGTCAGGACAAGTCGGGACAAGTCTGGACAAGTCGGGACAAGTCGGGACAAGTCGGGACAAATCAGGACAAGTCGGAACAAGACGTGACAAGTCAGAACAAGTAGAGACGAGTCGGGACAAGTCGGGACAAGTCAGGACAAGTCAGGACAAGTCTGAACAAGTCGGGACAAGTCGGGACAAGTTGGGACAAGTCGGGACAAGTCGGCACAAGTCGTGACAAGTCAGGACAAGTCGATACAAGTCGGGACAAGTCAGGACAAGTCGAGACATGACGTTACAAGTTAGAACAAGTCAGAACAAGTCGGGACAAGTCAGAACAAGTAGAGACGAGTCGGGACAAGTCGGGACAAGTCAGGACAAGTCAGGACAAGTCTGGACAAGTCGGGACAAGTCGGGACAAGTTGGGACAAGTCGGGACAAGTCGGCACAAGTCGTGACAAGTCAGGACAAGTCGATACAAGTCGGGACAAGTTAGGACAAGTCGGGACAAGTCGAGACAAGTCGGGACAAGTCGAAGCAAGTCGGGACAAGTCAGGACAAGTCGGAACAAGTCGAGACAAGTTTGGACAATCCGGGACAAGTCGGGAAAAGTCAGTACAAGTCGGGACAAGTCGGGACAAGTCGGTACAAGTCGGGACAAGTCACGACAAGTCGGTACAAGTCGGGACAAGTCGGGACAAGTCGGGACAAGTTGGGACAAGTCGGGACAAGTTGAAACAAGCCAGGACAAGCCCGGACAAGTCGGGACCTGTCAGGACAAGTCGGGACAAAACGGAACAAGTCGTGACAAGTCAGGACAAGTCAGGGCAAGTCGAAACAAGTCGAAACAAGTCGGGACAATTCGGGACAAGTCGGAACAAGTCGGGACAAGTCGAGACAAGTCGAGACAAGTCGGTACAAGTCGAGACAAGTTTGGACAATCCGGGACAAGTCGGTACAAGTCGGTAAAAGTCGGGACAAATCGGGACAAGTCGGGAAAAGTCGGGACAAGTCAAGACAATTTGGAATAAGTAGAAACAAGTCGGGACAAGTCAGGACAAGTCGAGACAAGTCGGGACAAGTCGGGACAAGTCGGGACAAGTCGGGACAAGTTGGGACAAAACGGAACAAGTCGTGACAAGTCAGGACAAGTCAGGGCAAGTCGAAACAAGTCGAAACAAGTCATGACAATTCGGGACAAGTCGGAACAAGTCGGGACAAGTCGAGACAAGTCGAGACAAGTCGGTACAAGTCGAGACAAGTTTGGACATTCCAGAACAAGTCGGTACAAGTCGGTAAAAGTCGGGACAAATCGGGACAAGTCGGGAAAAGTCGGGACAAGACAAGACAATTTGGAATAAGTAGAAACAAGTCGGGACAAATCAGAACAAGTCGGGACAAGTCGGGACAAGTCGGGACAAGTCGGGACAAGTCGGGACAAGTCGGGACAAATCGAGACAAGTCGATACAAGTCGGGACAAATTTGGACAATCTGGGACAAGTCGGGACAAGTCGGTACAAGTCGGGACAAGTCGGTACAAGTCGGGACAAGTCGGGACAAGTCGAGACAAGTCGAGACAAGTCGGTACAAGTCGAGACAAGTTTGGACATTCCAGAACAAGTCGGTACAAGTCGGTAAAAGTCGGGACAAATCGGGACAAGTCGGGAAAAGTCGGAACAAGTCAAGACAATTTGGAATAAGTAGAAACAAGTCGGGACAAGTCAGGACAAGTCGGGACAAGTCGGGACAAGTCGGGACAAGTCGGGACAAGTCGGGCCAAGTCGGAACAAGTCGAGACATGACGTTACAAGTTAGAACAAGTCAGAACAAGTCGGGACAAGTCTGTACAAGCCGGGACAAGTCGGAACAAGACGTGACAAGTCAGAACAAGTCGGGACAAGTCGGGACAAGTCGGGACAAGTCGGGCCAAGTCGGAACAAGTCGAGACATGACGTTACAAGTTAGAACAAGTCAGAACAAGTCGGGACAAGTCTGTACAAGCCGGGACAAGTCGGAACAAGACGTGACAAGTCAGAACAAGTCGAGACGAGTCGGGACAAGTCGGGACAAGTCAGGACAAGTCGGAACAAGTCTGGACAAGTCGGGACAAGTCGGGACAAGTCGGGACAAGTCGGCACAAGTCGACACAAGTCTGGACAAGTCGGGACAAGTCAGAACAAGTCGGGACAAGACGTGACAAGTCAGAAAAAGTCTAGACGAGTCGGGACAAGTCGGGACAAGTCGGGACAAGTCAGGACAAGTCGGGACAAGTCTGGACAAGTCGGGACAAGTCGGGACAAGTCGGGACAAGTCGGGACAAGTCGGGACAAGTCGGGACAAGTCGGGACAAGTCGGTACAAGTCGGGCAAAGTCGGAACAAGTCAGGACAAGTCGAGACATGACGTTACAAGTTAGAACTAGTCAGAACAAGTAGGGACAAGTCGGGACAAGTCTGGACAAGTCGGGACAAGTCGGGACAAGACGTGACAAGTCAGAACAAGTCGAGACGAGTCGGGACAAGTCGGGACAAGTCAGGACAAGTCGGGACAAGTCTGGACAAGTCGGGACAAGTCAGCACAAGTCTGGACAAGTCGGGACAAGTTGGGACAAGTCGGGACAAGTCGGTACAAGTCGTGACAAGTCAGGACAAGTCGATACAAGTCGGGACAAGTCAGGACAAGTCGGGACAAGTCGGGACAAGTCGGAACAAGTGGGGACAAGTCGGGACAAGTCGGGCCAAGTCGGAACAAGTCAGGACAAGTCGAGACATGACGTTACAAGTTAGAACAAGTCAGAACAAGTCGGGACAAGTCGGGACAAGTCTGGACAAATCGGGACAAGTCGGAACAAGACGTGACAAGTCAGAACAAGTAGAGACGAGTCGGGACAAGTCGGGACAAGTCAGGACAAGTCTGGACAAGTCTGGACAAGTCGGGAAAAGTCGGGACAAGTTGGGACAAGTCGGGACAAGTCGGCACAAGTCGTGACAAGTCAGGACAAGTCGATACAAGTCGGGACAAGTCAGGACAATTCGGGACAAGTCGAGACAAGTCGGGACAAGTCGAAACAAGTCGGGACAAGTCAGGACAAGTCGGAACAAGTAGAGACAAGTTTGGACAATCCGGGACAAGTCGGGAAAAGTCAGTACAAGTCGGGACAAGTCGGGACATGTCGGTACAAGTCGGGACAAGTCACGACAAGTCGGTACAAGTCGGGACAAATTTGGACAATTCGGGACAAGTCGGGACAAGTCGGGACAAGTCGGGCCAAGTCGGAACAAGTCAGGACAAGTCGAGACATGACGTTACAAGTTAGAAGAAGTCAGAACAAGTCGGGACAAGTCGGGACAAGTATGGACAAGTCGGAGTAAGTTAGGACAAGTCGGGACAAGTCGGGAAAAGTCGGGACAGGTCGGGACAAGTCGGGACAAGTCGGGACAAGTCGGGACAAAATGGGACAAGTCGGTAAAAGTCGGGACAGGTCAGGACAAGTCGGGACAATTCGGGACAAGTCGGAACAAGTGGGGACAAGTCGGGACAATTCGGGCCAAGTAGGAACAAGTCAGGACAAGTCGAGACATGACGTTACAAGTTAGAACAAGTCAGAACAAGTCGGGACAAGTTGGGACAAGTCTGGACAAGTCGGGACAAGTCGGAACAAGACGTGACAAGTCAGAACAAGTCGAGACGAGTCGGGACAAGTCGGGACAAGTCAGGACAAGTCAGGACAAGTCTGGACAAGTCGGGACAAGTCGGGACAAGTCGGTACAAGTCAGGACAAGTCTGGACAAGTCGGGACAAGTCGGGACAAGACGTGACAAGTCAGAAAAAGTCTAGACGAGTCGGGACAAGTCGGGACAAGTCAGGACAAGTCGGGACAAGTCTGGACAAGTCGGGACAAGTCGGGACAAGTCGGGACAAGTCGGGACAAGTCGGGACAAGTCGGGACAAGTCGGTACAAGTCGGGCCAAGTCGGAACAAGTCAGGACAAGTCAAGACAAGACGTTACAAGTTAGAACAAGTCAGAACAAGTCGGGACAAGTCGGGACAAGTATGGACAATCCAGGAAAAGTCGGGACAAGTCGGGACAAGTCAGGACGAGTCGGTACAAGTCAGGACAAGTCGGGACAAGACGTGACAAGTAAGAACAAGTCGGGACAAGTCGGGATAAGTCAGGACAAGTCGAGACAAGTCGGGACAAGTCGGGACAAGTTTGGACAATCAGGGACAAGTCGGGAAAAGTCAGTACAAGTCGGGACAAGTCGGTACAAGTCGGAACAAGTCACGAACAAGTCACGACAAATCGGTACAAGTCGGGACAAGTTTGGACAATTCGGGGCAAGTCGGGACAAGTCGGGACAAGTCGAAACAAGTTGAAACAAGTCGGGACAAGTCGGTACGAGTCGTGACAAGTCAGGACAAGTCGATACAAGTCGGGACAAGTCAGGACAAGTCGGGACAAGTTGAGACAAGTCGGGACAAGTCGAAACAAGTCGGGACAAGTCAGGACAAGTCGGAACAAGTCGGAACAAGTTTGGACAATCCGGGACAAGTCGGGAAAAGTCAGTACCAGTCGGGACAAGTCGGTACAAGTCGGGACAAGTCACGACAAGTCGGTACAAGTCGGGACAAGTCTGGACAAGTCGGGACAAGTCGGGACAAGACGTGACAAGTCAGAAAAAGTCTAGATGAGTCGGGACAAGTCGGGACAAGTCAGGACAAGTCGGGACAAGTCTGGACAAGTCATGACAAGTCGGGACAAGTCGGGACAAGTCGGGACAAGTCGGTACAAGTCGGGCCAAGTCGGAACAAGTCAGGACAAGTCAAGACAAGACGTTACAAGTTAGAACAAGTCAGAACAAGTCGGGACAAGTCGGGACAAGTATGGACAAGTCGGGGCAAGTTAGGATAAGTCGGGACAAGTCGGTAAAAGTCGGGACAGGTCAGGACAAGTCGGGACAAGTCGGGACAAAATGGGACAAGTCGGTAAAAGTCGGGACAGGTCAGGACAAGTCGGGACAATTCGGGACAAGTCGGAACAAGTGGGGACAAGTCGGGACAAGTCGGGCCAAGTCGGAACAAGTCAGGACAAGTCGAGACATGACGTTCCAAGTTAGAACAAGTCAGAACAAGTCGGGACAAGTCGGGACAAGTCTGGACAAGTCGGGACAAGTCGGAACAAGACGTGACAAGTCAGAACAAGTCGAGACGAGTCGGGACAAGTCGGGACAAGTCGGGACAAGTCAGGACAAGTCGGGACAAGTCTGGACAAGTCGGGACAAGTCGGGACAAGTCGGTACAAGTCGGGACAAGTCTGGACAAGTCGTGACAAGTCGGAACAAGACGTGACAACTCAGAACAAGTCGAGACGAGTCATGACAAGTCGGGGCAAGTCAGGACAAGTCGGGACAAGTCTGGACAAGTCGGGACAAGTCGGGACAAGTCGGGACAAGTCGGAACAAGTCAGGACAAGTCGGGACATGACGTGACAAGTCAGGACAAGTCAGGACAAGTCGGGACAACTCTGGACAAGTCGGGACAAGTCGGGACAACTCTGGACAAGACGGGACAAGTCGGGACAAGTCAGGACAAGTCAGGACAAGTCAGGACAAGTTTGGATATTTCGGGACAAGCCGGGACAAGACGGAATTTCCACTTGGACTTCTTCACCCAGACTTTCTTTTTGGAATTTTATTCGGACTTCTTTGAAGTAGTTTGTGAAAAAAAATCAAAATTACAAAAAAAAACAAAAGATTTTAATATTTGTTTCGAATATTTCAGCAAAAATTCAATAATCAAAAAATTTCAATAAATATTTTTATTTCAGATTTTTTTTAATTTTATCAAAATTGTGAACTGAAACAACTTTCAAAATCCAATTTCCATTCAGGAAGAAACAAAAAAGTAATTCAATAAACACAGAATTTGAAATAAAAAGTTTTTGAAAAAAAAAAATCTTGGAAAATTTCTTTTTCCACAAAGAAAATATTGAAGTCAGTCCATTTCTGAATATTTTGGTATCAAATCATCTCTCCAAAATTTTTCATAACGGCAAAAATTTAATTTTTTTTTTCTGAAAAAAAAAATTCACTTCACAAGGTCAAATCGAGTCAATGTTATTGCACTAATATTCATCTTATCGTCTTGGACTCTATTCGCAATTAGGTCGGGTCGGGTCGGGTCGGGAATGAGCTTTCAGATTATTTGTCAATCCAACATATATTATGAACCATAACAGATGTGACAAGTCAGGACAAGTTGGGACAAGTCGGTACAAGTCAAGACAAGTCGGGACAAGTCGGAACAAGTCGGGACAATTCAGGACAAGTCTGGACAAGTCGGTACAACTCGGGACAAGTTTGGACAATTCGGGACAAGTCGGGACAAGTCGGTACAAGTCGAGACAAGTCAGGACATGTCGGGACAAGTCGGGACAAGTCGGGACAAGTCGGGACAAGTCGGGACAAGTCGGTACAAATCGGGACAAGTCGGGACAAGTCCGGAAAAGTCGGGACAGGTCGGGACAAGTCGATACAAGTCGGGACAAGTCGGTACAAGTCGGGACAAGTCGGTAAAAGTCGGGACAAGTCTGGACAAGTCACGACAAGTCGGGAAAAGTCGGGACAAGACAAGTCGGAACAAGTCGGGACTTTTGGGTCGGGTCGAGGAAAATATTATTGTAAATATATTTTTTAATAGAATCATTTTGAATTTCAAATAATTCTGGACTTTTCACCTGGGCTCCTTACCCAGACATTTTATCCTGATTTCTTTTGGACATTTTACATGGAATTTCCACCTAGACTTCTTCACCCAGACTGTCTTCTTGGAATTTTATTTGGACTTCTTTGAAGTAGTTTGTGAAAAAAAATCAAAATTACAAAAAAAAACAAAAGATTTTAATATTTGTTTCGAATATTTCAGCAAAAATTCAATTATCAAAAAATTTCAAATGATATTTTTTTTTCAGATTTTTTTTAATTTTATCAGAATTGTGAACTGAAACAACTTTCACAATCCAATTTCTATTCAGGAAGAAACAAAAAAGTATCTCATTAAACACAATTTAAAATAAAAAATTTTTGAAAAAAAAATCTTGGAAAATTCCTTTTTTCGCAAAGAAAATATTGAAGTTAGTCCATTTATGAATATTTTGGTATCGAATCATCTCACCAAAATTTTTCATAACGGCAAGAAATTTAATTTTTTTTTTCTGAAATAAAAATTCACTTCACAAGGTCAAATCGAGTCAATGTTATGGCACTAATATCCATCTTATCGTCTTGGACTCTATTCGCAATTAGGTCGGGTCGGGTCGGGTCGGGAATGAGCTTTCAGATTTTTTGTCAATCCAACATAAATTATGAACCATAACAAATGTGACAAGTCAGGACAAGTTGGGACAAGTCGGGACAAGTGGGGACAAGTCAAGACAAGTCGGGACAAGTCGGGACAATTCGGGACTAGTCGGGACAAGTCGGGACAAGTCGGGACAAGTCGGTACAAGTCGGGACAAGTTTGGACAATCCGGGACAAGTCGGGACAAGTCGGTACAAGTCGGGTCAATTCGGGACAAGTAGGAACAAGTCGGGACATAGTTGGACAATCCGGGACAAGTCAGAACAAGTCGGGACATGTCGGGACAAGTGGGGACAAGTCGGGACAAGTCGGGACATGTTTGGACAATCCGGGACAAGAAGAGACAAGACGGGACAAGTCGAAACAAGACGGGACAAGTCGAAACAAGTCGGGACAAATCGGGAAAAGTTGGTACAAGTCGGTACAAGTCGGTACAAGTCAAGACAAGTCGGGACAAGTCGGGACAAATTTGGACAATCCAGGAAAAGTCGGGACAAGTCGGGACAAGTCGGGACAAGTTGGTACAAGTCGGGACAAGTCGGTATAAGTTTGGACAATCCAGGACGACAAGTCGGGACAAGTCGAAACAAGTCGGGAAAAGTCGGGAAAAATCGTGACAAGTCAGGACGAGTCGGTACAAGTCAGGACAAGTCGGGACAAGACGTGACAAGTAAGAACAAGTCGGGATAAGTCGGGATAAGTCAGGACAAGTCGAGACAAGTCGGGACAAGTCGGGACAAGTTTGGACAATCCGGGACAAGTCGGGAAAAGTCAGTACAAGTCGGGACAAGTCGGTACAAGTCGGAACAAGTCACGACAAGTCGGTACAAGTCGGGACAAGTTTGGACAATTCGGGGCAAGTCGGGACAAGTCGGGACAAGTCGAAACAAGTTGAAACAAGTCGGGACAAGTCGGTACGAGTCGTGACAAGTCAGGACAAGTCGATACAAGTCGGGACAAGTCAGGACAAGTCGGGACAAGTTGAGACAAGTCGGGACAAGTCGAAACAAGTCGGGACAAGTCAGGACAAGTCGGAACAAGTCGGGACAAGTTTGGACAATCCGGGACAAGTCGGGAAAAGTCAGTACCAGTCGGGACAAGTCGGTACAAGTCGGGACAAGTCACGACAAGTCGGTACAAGTCGGGACAAGTCTGGACAAGTCGGGACAAGTCGGGACAAGACGTGACAAGTCAGAAAAAGTCTAAATGAGTCGGGACAAGTCGGGACAAGTCAGGACAAGTCGGGACAAGTCTGGACAAGTCATGACAAGTCGGGACAAGTCGGGACAAGTCGGGACAAGTCGGTACAAGTCGGGCCAAGTCGGAACAAGTCAGGACAAGTCAAGACAAGACGTTACAAGTTAGAACAAGTCAGAACAAGTCGGGACAAGTCGGGACAAGTATGGACAAGTCGGGGCAAGTTAGGATAAGTCGGGACAAGTCGGTAAAAGTCGGGACAGGTCAGGACAAGTCGGGACAAGTCGGGACAAAATGGGACAAGTCGGTAAAAGTCGGGACAGGTCAGGACAAGTCGGGACAAGTCGGGCCAAGTCGGAACAAGTCAGGACAAGTCGAGACATGACGTTCCAAGTTAGAACAAGTCAGAACAAGTCGGGACAAGTCGGGACAAGTCTGGACAAGTCGGGACAAGTCGGAACAAGACGTGACAAGTCAGAACAAGTCGAGACGAGTCGGGACAAGTCGGGACAAGTCGGGACAAGTCAGGACAAGTCGGGACAAGTGTGGACAAGTCGGGACAAGTCGGGACAAGTCGGTACAAGTCGGGACAAGTCTGGACAAGTCGTGACAAGTCGGAACAAGACGTGACAACTCAGAACAAGTCGAGACGAGTCGGGACAAGTAGGGACAAGTCGGGACAAGTCGGTACAAGTCGGGACAAGTCACGACAAGTCGGTACAAGTCGGGACAAGTCTGGACAAGTCGGGACAAGTCGGGACAAGACGTGACAAGTCAGAAAAAGTCTAGACGAGTCGGGACAAGTCGGGACAAGTCAGGACAAGTCGGGACAAGTCTGGACAAGTCGGAACAAGACGTGACAAGTCAGAACAAGTCGAGACGAGTCGGGACAAGTCGGGGCAAGTCAGGACAAGTCGGGACAAGTCTGGACAAGTCGGGACAAGTCGGGACAAGTCGGTACAAGTCAAGACAAGTCGGGACAAGTCGGAACAAGTCGGGACAATTCAGGACAAGTCTGGACAAGTCGGTACAACTCGGGACAAGTTTGGACAATTCGGGACAAGTCGGGACAAGTCGGTACAAGTCGAGACAAGTCAGGACATGTCGGGACAAGTCGGGACAAGTCGGGACAAGTCGGGACAAGTCGGTACAAATCGGGACAAGTCGGGACAAGTCCGGAAAAGTCGGGACAGGTCGGGACAAGTCGATACAAGTCGGGACAAGTCGGGACAAGTTGGTACAAGTCGGGACAAGTCGGTATAAGTTTGGACAATCCAGGACGACAAGTCGGGACAAGTCGAAACAAGTCGGGAAAAGTCGGGAAAAATCGTGACAAGTCAGGACGAGTCGGTACAAGTCAGGACAAGTCGGGACAAGACGTGACAAGTAAGAACAAGTCGGGATAAGTCGGGATAAGTCAGGACAAGTCGAGACAAATCGGGACAAGTCGGGACAAGTTTGGACAATCCGGGACAAGTCGGGAAAAGTCAGTACAAGTCGGGACAAGTCGGTACAAGTCGGAACAAGTCACGACAAGTCGGTACAAGTCGGGACAAGTTTGGACAATTCGGGGCAAGTCGGGACAAGTCGGGACAAGTCGAAACAAGTTGAAACAAGTCGGGACAAGTCGGTACGAGTCGTGACAAGTCAGGACAGGTCGATACAAGTCGGGACAAGTCAGGACAAGTCGGGACAAGTTGAGACAAGTCGGGACAAGTCGAAACAAGTCGGGACAAGTCAGGACAAGTCGGAACAAGTCGGGACAAGTTTGGACAATCCGGGACAAGTCGGGAAAAGTCAGTACCAGTCGGGACAAGTCGGTACAAGTCGGGACAAGTCACGACAAGTCGGTACAAGTCGGGACAAGTTTGGACAATCCGGGACAAGTCGGGAAAAGTCAGTACAAGTCGGGACAAGTCGGGACAAGTCGGGACAAGTCGGTACAAGTCGGAACAAGTCACGACAAGTCGGTACAAGTCGGTACAAATTTGGACAATTCGGTTTAAGTCGGGACAAGTCGGGACAAGTCGAAACAAGTCAAGACAAGTCGAAACAAGTCGGGACAAGTCAGGACAAGTCGGAACAAGTCGGGACAAGTTTGGACAATCCGGGACAAGTCGGGAAAAGTCAGTACAAGTCGGGACAAGTCGGGACAAGTCGGGACAAGTCGGTACAAGTCGGAACAAGTCACGACAAGTCGGTACAAGTCGGTACAAATTTGGACAATTCGGTTTAAGTCGGGACAAGTCGGGACAAGTCGAAACAAGTTGAAACAAGTCGGGACAAGTCGGTACAAGTCGTGACAAGTCAGGACAAGTCGATACAAGTCGGGACAAGTCGAAACAAGTCGGGACACGTCAGGACAAGTCTGGACAAGTCGGGACAAGTTTGGACAAGTTGGACAAGTCGGTACAAGTCGTGACAAGTCAGGACAAGTCGATACAAGTCGGGACAAGTCAGGACAAGTCGGGACAAGTCGAGACAAGTCGGGACAAGTCGAAACAAGTCGGGACAAGTCAGGACAAGTCGGAACAAGTCGGGACAAGTTTGGACAATCCGGGACAAGTCGGGAAAAGTCAGTACAAGTCGGGACAAGTAGGGACAAGTCGGGACAAGTCGGTACAAGTCGGGACAAGTCACGACAAGTCGGTACAAGTCGGGACAAGTCTGGACAAGTCGGGACAAGTCGGGACAAGACGTGACAAGTCAGAAAAAGTCTAGACGAGTCGGGACAAGTCGGGACAAGTCAGGACAAGTCGGGACAAGTCTGGACAAGTCGGGACAAGTCGGGACAAGACGTGACAAGTCAGAAAAAGTCTAGACGAGTCGGGACAAGTCGGGACAAGTCAGGACAAGTCGGGACAAGTCTGGACAAGTCGGGACAAGTCGGGACAAGTCGGGACAAGTCGGGACAAGTCGGTACAAGTCGGGCCAAGTCGGAACAAGTCAGGACAAGTCGAGACATGACGTTACAAGTTAGAAGAAGTCAGAACAAGTCGGGTCAAGTCGGGACAAGTATGGACAAGTCGGAGTAAATTAGGACAAGTCGGGACAAGTCGGGAAAAGTCGGGACAGGTCGGGACAAGTCGGGACAAGTCGGGACAATTCGGGACAAGTCGGAACAAGTCAGGACAAGTCGATACATGACGTTACAAGTTAGAACAAGTCAGAACAAGTCGGGACAAGTCTGGACAAGTCGGGACAAGTCGGAACAAGACGTGACAAGTCAGAACAAGTCGAGACGATTCGGGACAAGTCGGGACAAGTCAGGACAAGTCAGGACAAGTCTGGATAAGTCGGGACAAGTCGGGACAAGTCGGTACAAGTCAGGACAAGTCTGGACAAGTCGGGACAAGTCGGGACAAGACGTGACAAGTCAGAAAAAGTCTAGACGAGTCGGGACAAGTCGGGACAAGTCAGGACAAGTCGGGACAAGTCTGGACAAGTCGGAACAAGTCGGGACAAGTCGGGACAAGTCGGGACAAGTCGGGACAAGTCGGGACAAGTCGGTACAAGTCGGAACAAGTCAGAACAAGTCAGAACAAGTCGAGACATGACGTTTCAAGTTAAAACAAGTCAGAACAATTCGGGACAAGTCGGGACAAGTTAGGACAAGTCGGGACAAGTCGGGACAAGTCGGGAAAAGTCGGGACAGGTCGGGACAATTCGGGACAAGTCGGGACAAAATATGACAAGTCGGTAAAAGTCGGGACAGGTCAGGACAAGTCGGGACAATTCGGGACAAGTCGGAACAAGTGGGGACAAGTCGGGACAAGTCGGGCCAAGTCGGAACAAGTCAGGACAAGTCGAGACATGACGTTACAAGTTATAACAAGTCAGAACAAGTCGGGACAAGTCGGGACAAGTCTGGACAAATCAGGACAAGTCGGAACAAGACGTGACAAGTCAGAACAAGTCGAGACGAGTAGGGACAAGTCGGGACAAGTCAGGACAAGTCGGGACAAGTCTGGACAAGTCGGGACAAGTCGGGACAAGTCGGTACAAGTCGGGACAAGTCTGGACAAGTCGGGACAAGTCGGGACAAGACGTGACAAGTCAGAAAAAGTCTAGACGAGTCGGGACAAGTCGGGACAAGTCAGGACAAGTCGGGACAAGTCTGGACAAGTCGGAACAAGTCGGGACAAGACGTGACAAGTCAGAACAAGTCGAGACGAGTCGGGGCAAGTCAAGACAAGTCAGGACAGGTCGGGACAAGTCTGGACAATTCGGGACAAGTCAGGACAAGTCTGGACAAGTCGAGACAAGTTTGGACAAGTTGGACAAGTCGGTACAAGTCGTGACAAGTCAGGACAAGTCGATGCAAGTCGGGACAAGTCAGGACAAGTCGGGACAAGTCGAGACAAGTCAAGACAAGTCGAAACAAGTCGGGACAAGTCAGGACAAGTCGGAACAAGTCGGGACAAGTTTGGACAATCCGGGACAAGTCGGGAAAAGTCAGTACAAGTCGGGACAAGTCGGGACAAGTCGGGACAAGTCGGTACAAGTCGGAACAAGTCACGACAAGTCGGTACAAGTCGGGACAAGTTTGGACAATTCGGTTTAAGTCGGGACAAGTCGAAACAAGTTGAAACAAGTCGGGACAAGTCGGTACAAGTCGTGACAAGTCAGGACAAGTCGATACAAGTCGGGACAAGTCAGGACAAGTCGGGACAAGTCGGGATAAGTCGGGAAAAGTCGGAACAAGTGGGGACAAGTCGGGACAAGTCGGGCCAAGTCGGAACAAGTCAGGACAAGCCGAGACATGACGTTACAAGTTATAACAAGTCAGAACAAGTCGGGACAAGTCGGGACAAGTCTGGACAAATCAGGACAAGTCGGAACAAGACGTGACAAGTCAGAACAAGTCGAGACGAGTCGGGACAAGTCGGGACAAGTCAGGACAAGTCGGGACAAGTCTGGACAAGTCGGGACAAGTCGGGACAAGTCGGTACAAGTCGGGACAAGTCTGGACAAGTCGGGACAAGTCGGGACAAGACGTGACAGGTCAGAAAAAGTCTAGACGAGTCGGGACAAGTCGGGACAAGTCAGGACAAGTCGGGACAAGTCTGGACAAGTCGGGACAAGTCGGGACAAGTCGGGACAAGTCGGGACAAGTCGGGACAAGTCGGTACAAGTCGGGCCAAGTCGGAACAAGTCAGGACAAGTCGAGACATGACGTTACAAGTTAGAACAAGTCAGAACAAGTCGGGACAAGTTTGGACAATCCGGGACAAGTCTGGACAAGTCTGGACAAGTCGGGACAAGTCAGGACAAGTCTGGACAAGTCATGACAAGTTGGGACAAGTCGGGACAAGTCAGTACAAGTCGTGACAAGTCAGGACAAGTCGATACATGTCGGGACAAGTCAGGACAAGTCGGGACAAGTCGAGACAAGTCGAGACAAGTCAGAACAAGTCGAGACGAGTCGGGACAAGTCGGGACAAGTCAGGACAAGTCGGGACAAGTCAGTACAAGTCGTGACAAGTCAGGACAAGTCGATACATGTCGGGACAAGTCAGGACAAGTCGGGACAAGTCGAGACAAATCGAGACAAGTCGGGACAAGTCGAAACTAGTCGGGACAAGTCAGGACAAGTCGGAACAAGTCGGGACAAGTTTGGACAATCCGGGACAAGTCAGGACAAGTCTGGACAAGTCGGGACCAGTCAGGACAAGTCTGGACAAGTTGGGACAAGTCGGGACAAGTCGGTACAAGTCGTGACAAGTCAGGACAAGTCGAGACATGACGTTACAAGTTAGAACAAGTCAGAACAAGTCGGGACAACTCGGGACAAGTCTGGACAAGTCGGGACAAGTCGGGACAAGACGTGACAAGTCAGAACAAGTCGAGACGAGTCGAGACAAGTCGGGACAAGTCAGGACAAGTCGGGACAAGTCTGGACAAGTCGGGACAAGTCGGGACAAGTCGGGACAAGTCGGGACAAGTCGGTACAAGTCGGGATAAGTCGGGATAAGTCGGAACAAGTCAGGACAAGTCGAGACATGACGTTACAAGTTAGAACAAGTCAGAGCAAGTCGGGACAAGTCGGGACAAGTCTGGACAAGTCTGGACAAGTCGGGACAAGTCAGGACAAGTCTGGACAAGTCGGTACAAGTCGGGACTAGTTTGGACAATCCGGGACAAGTCGGGACAAGTCGGTACAAGTCGGGACAAGTCAGTGCAATTCGGGACAAGTTTGGACAATCCTGGACAAGTCGGGACAAGTCAGTACAAGTCGGGACAAGTCGGTACAAGTCGGGACAAGTTTGGACAATTCGGAGCAAGTCGGGACAAGTCGGGACAAGACGTGACATGTCAGAACAAGTCGGGTCAAGTTGGTTCTAGTCATGACAAGTCAGTACAAGTCGGGACAAGTCGGGACAAGTCAGGACAAGTCGGGACAAGTCGGGACAAGTCGAGACAAGTCGGGACAAGTCGGGACAAGTCGAGAAAAGCCGAGACAAATCGAGACTAGCCGGGATATTTTGAAAAAGTGAAAGCTACAAAAATTTTGAAAACAAAAAATTTGAATTTTTATTTTAGCCAAAATTTAAACAGTTTTGAGAAAATAAGCTTTACGATTTTTTGTCAATCCAACCAAAATTATGAACCAAAACAAGTGTGACAGTCAATTTTTGTTCGAACTGAAATTGACAAGTCGGAACAAGTCGGGACAAGTATGGACAAGTCGGGGCAAGTTAGGACAAGTCGGGACAAGTCGGGACAAGTCGGGACAAAATATGACAAGTCGGTAAAAGTCGGGACAGGTCAGGACAAGTCGGGACAATTCGGGACAAGTCGGAACAAGTGGGGACAAGTCGGGACAAGTCGGGCCAAGTCGGAACAAGTCAGGACAAGTCGAGACATGACGTTACAAGTTATAACAAGTCAGAACAAGTCGGGACAAGTCGGGACAAGTCTGGACAAATCAGGACAAGTCGGAACAAGACGTGACAAGTCAGAACTAGTCGAGACGAGTCGGGACAAGTCGGGACAAGTCAGGACAAGTCGGGACAAGTCTGGACAAGTCGGGACAAGTCGGGAGAAGTTTGGACAATTCGGGACAAGTAAGGGTCTAGTCGGTACAAGTCGGTACAAGTCGGGACAAGTCGGTACAAGTCGGGACAAGTTTGGACAATCCGGGGCAAGTTGGGACAAGTCGGAACAAGTCGGGACAAGTCGGTACAAGTCGGGACAAGTTTGGAAAATCTGGGACAAGTCGAGACAAGTCGGGACAAGTCGAAACAAGTCGGGACAAGTCGGTATAAGTCGGGACAAGTCGGTACATGTTTGGACAATCCGGGACAAGAAGAGACAAGACAGGACAAGTCGAAACAAGACGGGACAAGTCGAAACAAGTCGGGACAAATCGGGAAAAGTTGGTACAAGTCGGTACAAGTCGGGACAAATTTGGACAATCCAGGAAAAGTCGGGACAAGTCGGGACAAGTTGGTACAAGTCGTGACAGGTCGGTACAAGTCGGGACAAGTTGGTACAAGTCGGAACAAGTCAGGACAAGTCGGAACAAGTCGGGACAAGTCGGTAAAAGTCGGGACAAGTCGGTACAAGTCGGGACAAGTTTGGACAATTCGGAGCAAGTCGGGACAAGTCGGTACAAGTCGGGACATGTCGGTATAAGTTTGGACAATCCGGGACGACAAGTCGGGACAAGTCGAAACAAGTCGGGAAAAGTCGGGAAAAATCGTGATAAGTCAGGACGAGTCGGTACAAGTCAGGACAAGTCGGGACAAGACGTGACAAGTAAGAACAAGTCGGGACAAGTCGGGATAAGTCAGGACAAGTCGGGACAAGTCAGGACAAGTCAGGACAAGTCGGGACAAGTCGAGTTGAGTCGGGAAAAGTCGAAACAAGTCAGGACAAGTCAGGACAAGTCGGTACAAGTCGGGACAAGTTTCGACAATCCGGGACAATTCGGAACAAGTCGGTACATGTGGGGACAAGTCGGGACAAGTCGGTACAAGTCGGGACAAGTTAAAACAATCCGGGACAAGTCGGGACAAGTCGGGACAAGTCGGGACAAGTCGGGACAAGTCGGGACAAGTCGGGACAAGTCGGTACAAGTCGGGACGAGTCAGTGCAATTCGGGACAAGTTTGGACAATCCTGGACAAGTCGGGACAAGTCAGTACAAGTCGGGACAAGTCGGTACAAGTCGGGACAAGTTTGGACAATTCGGAGCAAGTTGGGACAAGTCGGGACAAGACGTGACATGTCAGAACAAGTCGGGTCAAGTTGGTTCTAGTCAAGACAAGTCGGTACAAGTCGGGACAAGTCGGGACAAGTCGGGACAAGTCGGGACAAGTCGAGACAATTCGGGAAAAGCCGAGACAAATCGAGACTAGCCGGGATATTTTGAAAAAGTGAAAGCTACAAAAATTTTGAAAACAAAAAATTTGAATTTTAATTTTAGCCAAAATTTAAACAGTTTTGAGAAAATAAGCTTTACGATTTTTCGTCAATCCAACCAGATTTATGAACCAAAACAAGTGTAACAATCAATTTTTGTTCGAACTGAAATTGACAAGTCGGAACAAGTCGGGACAAGTATGGACAAGTCGGGGCAAGTTAGGACAAGTCGGGACGAGTCGGGAAAAGTCGAGACAGGTCGGGACGAGTCGGGACATGACGTTACGAGTTAGAACAAGTCAGAACAAGTCGGGACAAGTCGGGACAAGTCTGGACAAGTCTGTACAAGTCGGGACAAGTTGGGACAAGTCGGGACAAGTCGGTACAAGTCATGACAAGTCAGGACAAGTCGATACAAGTCGGGACAAGTCAGGACAAGTCGGGACAAGTCAAGACAAGTCGGGACAAGTCGAAACAAGTCGGGACAAGTCAGGACAAGTCGGGACAAGTCGAGACAAGTAAGAACAAGTCGGGACAAGTCGGGATAAGTCAGGACAAGTCGGGACAAGTCGGGACATATCGGGACAAGTCAAGACAAGTCGGGACAAGTCAGGACAAGTCAGGACAATTCGGGACAAGTCGAGTTGAGTCGGGACAAGTCGAAACAAGTCAGGACAAGTCAGGACAAGTCGGTACAAGTGGGGACAAGTCGGTACAAGTCGGGACAAGTTGGAACAATCCCTGACAAGTCGGGACAAGTCGGGACAAGTCGGGACAAGTCGGTACAAGTCGGGACTAGTTTGGACAATCCGGGACAAGTCGGGACAAGTCGGTACAAGTCGGGACAAGTCAGTGCAATTCGGGACAAGTTTGGACAATCCTGGACAAGTCGGGACAAGTCAGTACAAGTCGGGACAAGTCGGTACAAGTCGGGACAAGTTTGGACAATTCGGAGCAAGTCGGGACAAGTCGGGACAAGACGTGACATGTCAGAACAAGTCGGGTCAAGTTGGTTCTAGTCATGACAAGTCAGTACAAGTCGGGACAAGTCGGGACAAGTCAGGACAAGTCGGGACAAGTCGGGACAAGTCGAGACAAGTCGGGACAAGTCGGGACAAGTCGGGAAAAGCCGAGACAAATCGAGACTAGCCGGGATATTTTGAAAAAGTGAAAGCTACAAAAATTTTGAAAACAAAAAATTTGAATTTTTATTTTAGCCAAAATTTAAACAGTTTTGAGAAAATAAGCTTTACGATTTTTTGTCAATCCAACCAAAATTATGAACCAAAACAAGTGTGACAGTCAATTTTTGTTCGAACTGAAATTGACAAGTCGGAACAAGTCGGGACAAGTATGGACAAGTCGGGGCAAGTTAGGACAAGTCGGGACAAGTCGGGACAAGTCGGGAAAAGTCGGGACAGGTCGGGACAATTCGGGACAAGTCGGGACAAAATATGACAAGTCGGTAAAAGTCGGGACAGGTCAGGACAAGTCGGGACAATTCGGGACAAGTCGGAACAAGTGGGGACAAGTCGGGACAAGTCGGGCCAAGTCGGAACAAGTCAGGACAAGTCGGAACAAGACGTGACAAGTCAGAACAAGTCGAGACGAGTAGGGACAAGTCGGGACAAGTCAGGACAAGTCGGGACAAGTCTGGACAAGTCGGGACAAGTCGGGACAAGTCGGTACAAGTCGGGACAAGTCTGGACAAGTCGGGACAAGTCGGGACAAGACGTGACAAGTCAGAAAAAGTCTAGACGAGTCGGGACAAGTCGGGACAAGTCAGGACAAGTCGGGACAAGTCTGGACAAGTCGGAACAAGTCGGGACAAGACGTGACAAGTCAGAACAAGTCGAGACGAGTCGGGGCAAGTCAAGACAAGTCAGGACAGGTCGGGACAAGTCTGGACAAGTCGGGACAAGTCAGGACAAGTCTGGACAAGTCAAGACAAGTTTGGACAAGTTGGACAAGTCGGTACAAGTCGTGACAAGTCAGGACAAGTCGATGCAAGTCGGGACAAGTCAGGACAAGTCGGGACAAGTCGAGACAAGTCAAGACAAGTCGAAACAAGTCGGGACAAGTCAGGACAAGTCGGAACAAGTCGGGACAAGTTTGGACAATCCGGGACAAGTCGGGAAAAGTCAGTACAAGTCGGGACAAGTCGGGACAAGTCGGGACAAGTCGGGACAAGTCGGGACAAGTCGGTACAAGTCGGAACAAGTCACGACAAGTCGGTACAAGTCGGGACAAGTTTGGACAATTCGGTTTAAGTCGGGACAAGTCGAAACAAGTTGAAACAAGTCGGGACAAGTCGGTACAAGTCGTGACAAGTCAGGACAAGTCGATACAAGTCGGGACAAGTCAGGACAAGTCGGGACAAGTCGGGATAAGTCGGGAAAAGTCGGAACAAGTGGGGACAAGTCGGGACAAGTCGGGCCAAGTCGGAACAAGTCAGGACAAGCCGAGACATGACGTTACAAGTTATAACAAGTCAGAACAAGTCGGGACAAGTCGGGACAAGTCTGGACAAATCAGGACAAGTCGGAACAAGACGTGACAAGTCAGAACAAGTCGAGACGAGTCGGGACAAGTCGGGACAAGTCGGTACAAGTCGGGACAAGTCTGGACAAGTCGGGACAAGTCGGGACAAGACGTGACAGGTCAGAAAAAGTCTAGACGAGTCGGGACAAGTCGGGACAAGTCGGGACAAGTCGGGACAAGTCAGGACAAGTCGGGACAAGTCTGGACAAGTCGGGACAAGTCGGGACAAGTCGGGACAAGTCGGGACAAGTCGGGACAAGTCGGGACAAGTCGGTACAAGTCGGGCCAAGTCGGAACAAGTCAGGACAAGTCGAGACATGACGTTACAAGTTAGAACAAGTCAGAACAAGTCGGGACAAGTTTGGACAATCCGGGACAAGTCTGGACAAGTCTGGACAAGTCGGGACAAGTCAGGACAAGTCTGGACAAGTCGGGACAAGTTGGGACAAGTCGGGACAAGTCAGTACAAGTCGTGACAAGTCAGGACAAGTCGATACATGTCGGGACAAGTCAGGACAAGTCGGGACAAGTCGAGACAAGTCGAGACAAGTCAGAACAAGTCGAGACGAGTCGGGACAAGTCGGGACAAGTCAGGACAAGTCGGGACAAGTCAGTACAAGTCGTGACAAGTCAGGACAAGTCGATACATGTCGGGACAAGTCAGGACAAGTCGGGACAAGTCGAGACAAATCGAGACAAGTCGGGACAAGTCGAAACTAGTCGGGACAAGTCAGGACAAGTCGGAACAAGTCGGGACAAGTTTGGACAATCCGGGACAAGTCAGGACAAGTCTGGACAAGTCGGGACCAGTCAGGACAAGTCTGGACAAGTTGGGACAAGTCGGGACAAGTCGGTACAAGTCGTGACAAGTCAGGACAAGTCGAGACATGACGTTACAAGTTAGAACAAGTCAGAACAAGTCGGGACAACTCGGGACAAGTCTGGACAAGTCGGGACAAGTCGGGACAAGACGTGACAAGTCAGAACAAGTCGAGACGAGTCGAGACAAGTCGGGACAAGTCAGGACAAGTCGGGACAAGTCTGGACAAGTCGGGACAAGTCGGGACAAGTCGGGACAAGTCGGGACAAGTCGGTACAAGTCGGGATAAGTCGGGATAAGTCGGAACAAGTCAGGACAAGTCGAGACATGACGTTACAAGTTAGAACAAGTCAGAGCAAGTCGGGACAAGTCGGGACAAGTCTGGACAAGTCTGGACAAGTCGGGACAAGTCAGGACAAGTCTGGACAAGTCGGGACAAGTTGGGACAAGTCGGGACAAGTCGGTACAAGTCGTGACAAGTCAGGACAAGTCGATACAAGTCGGGACAAGTCAGGACAAGTCGGGACAAGTCGAGACAAGTCGGGACAAGTCGAAACAAGTCGGGACAAGTCAGGACAAGTCGGAACAAGTCGGGAGAAGTTTGGACAATTCGGGACAAGTAAGGGTCTAGTCTGTACAAGTCGGTACAAGTCGGGACAAGTCGGTACAAGTCGGGACAAGTTTGGACAATCCGGGGCAAGTTGGGACAAGTCGGAACAAGTCGGGACAAGTCGGTACAAGTCGGGACAAGTTTGGAAAATCTGGGACAAGTCGAGACAAGTCGGGACAAGTCGAAAGAAGTCGGGACAAGTCGGTATAAGTCGGGACAAGTCGGTACATGTTTGGACAATCCGGGACAAGAAGAGACAAGACAGGACAAGTCGAAACAAGACGGGACAAGTCGAAACAAGTCGGGACAAATCGGGAAAAGTTGGTACAAGTCGGTACAAGTCGGGACAAATTTGGACAATCCAGGAAAAGTCGGGACAAGTCGGGACAAGTCGGGACAAGTTGGTACAAGTCGTGACAGGTCGGTACAAGTCGGGACAAGTTGGTACAAGTCGGAACAAGTCAGGACAAGTCGGAACAAGTCGGGACAAGTCGGGACAAGTCGGGACAAGTCGGGACAAGTTAGGACAATCCTGGACAAGTAGGGACAAGTCGTTAAAAGTCGGGACAAGTCGGTACAAGTCGGGACAAGTTTGGACAATTCGGAGCAAGTCGGGACAAGTCGGTACAAGTCGGGACATGTCGGTATAAGTTTGGACAATCCGGGACGACAAGTCGGGACAAGTCGAAACAAGTCGGGAAAAGTCGGGAAAAATCGTGATAAGTCAGGACGAGTCGGTACAAGTCAGGACAAGTCGGGACAAGACGTGACAAGTAAGAACAAGTCGGGACAAGTCGGGATAGGTCAGGACAAGTCGGGACAAGTCAGGACAAGTCAGGACAAGTCGGGACAAGTCGAGTTGAGTCGGGAAAAGTCGAAACAAGTCAGGACAAGTCAGGACAAGTCGGTACAAGTCGGGACAAGTTTCGACAATCCGGGACAAGTCGGAACAAGTCGGTACATGTGGGGACAAGTCGGGACAAGTCGGTACAAGTCGGGACAAGTTAAAACAATCCGGGACAAGTCGGGACAAATCGGGACAAGTCGGGACAAGTCGGTACAAGTCGGGACTAGTTTGGACAATCCGGGACAAGTCGGGACAAGTCGGTACAAGTCGGGATGAGTCAGTGCAATTCGGGACAAGTTTGGACAATCCTGGACAAGTCGGGACAAGTCAGTACAAGTCGGGACAAGTCAGTACAAGTCGGGACAAGTCGGTACAAGTCGGGACAAGTTTGGACAATTCGGAGCAAGTTGGGACAAGTCGGGACAAGACGTGTCATGTCAGAACAAGTCGGGTCAAGTTGGTTCTAGTCAAGACAAGTCGGTACAAGTCGGGACAAGTCGGGACAAGTCGGGACAAGTCGGGACAAGTCGAGACAAGTCGGGAAAAGCCGAGACAAATCGAGACAAATCGAGACTAGCCGGGATATTTTGAAAAAGTGAAAGCTACAAAAATTTTGAAAACAAAAAATTTGAATTTTAATTTTAGCCAAAATTTAAACAGTTTTGAGAAAATAAGCTTTACGATTTTTCGTCAATCCAACCAGATTTATGAACCAAAACAAGTGTAACAATCAATTTTTGTTCGAACTGAAATTGACAAGTCGGAACAAGTCGGGACAAGTATGGACAAGTCGGGGCAAGTTAGGACAAGTCGGGACGAGTCGGGAAAAGTCGGGACAAAATGGGACAAGTCGGTAAAAGTCGGGACAGGTCAGGACAAGTCTGTACAAGTCGGGACAAGTTGGGACAAGTCGGGACAAGTCGGTACAAGTCATGACAAGTCAGGACAAGTCGATACAAGTCGGGACAAGTCAGGACAAGTCGGGACAAGTCAAGACAAGTCGGGACAAGTCGAAACAAGTCGGGACAAGTCAGGACAAGTCGGGACAAGTCGAGACAAGTAAGAACAAGTCGGGACAAGTCGGGATAAGTCAGGACAAGTCGGGACAAGTCGGGACAAGTCGGGACATATCGGGACAAGTCAAGACAAGTCGGGACAAGTCAGGACAAGTCAGGACAATTCGGGACAAGTCGAGTTGAGTCGGGACAAGTCGAAACAAGTCAGGACAAGTCAGGACAAGTCGGTACAAGTGGGGACAAGTCGGTACAAGTCGGGACAAGTTGGAACAATCCGTGACAAGTCGGGACAAGTCGGGACAAGTCGGGACAAGTCGGTACAAGTCGGGACTAGTTTGGACAATCCGGGACAAGTCGGGACAAGTCGGTACAAGTCGGGACAAGTCTGTGCAATTCGGGACAAGTTTGGACAATCCTGGACAAGTCGGGACAAGTCAGTACAAGTCGGGACAAGTCGGTACAAGTCGGGACAAGTTTGGACAATTCGGAGCAAGTCGGGACAAGTCGGGACAAGACGTGACATGTCAGAACAAGTCGGGTCAAGTTGGTTCTAGTCATGACAAGTCAGTACAAGTCGGGACAAGTCGGGACAAGTCAGGACAAGTCGGGACAAGTCGGGACAAGTCGAGACAAGTCGGGACAAGTCGGGACAAGTCGGGAAAAGCCGAGACAAATCGAGACTAGCCGGGATATTTTGAAAAAGTGAAAGCTACAAAAATTTTGAAAACAAAAAATTTGAATTTTTATTTTAGCCAAAATTTAAACAGTTTTGAGAAAATAAGCTTTACGATTTTTTGTCAATCCAACCAAAATTATGAACCAAAACAAGTGTGACAGTCAATTTTTGTTCGAACTGTTATTAACAAGTCGGAACAAGTCGGGACAAGTATGGACAAGTCGGGGCAAGTTAGGACAAGTCGGGACAAGTCGGGAAAAGTCGGGACAGGTCGGGACAAGTCGGGACAAGTCGGGACAAAATATGACAAGTCGGTAAAAGTCGGGACAGGTCAGGACAAGTCGGGACAATTCGGGACAAGTCGGAACAAGTGGGGACAAGTCGGGACAAGTCGGGCCAAGTCGGGCCAAGTCGGAACAAGTCGAAACAAGTTGAAACAAGTCGGGACAAGTCGGTACAAGTCGTGACAAGTCAGGACAAGTCGATACAAGTCTGGACAAATCAGGACAAGTCGGAACAAGACGTGACAAGTCAGAACAAGTCGAGACGAGTCGGGACAAGTCGGGACAAGTCAGGACAAGTCGGGACAAGTCTGGACAAGTCGGGACAAGTCGGGACAAGTCGGTACAAGTCGGGACAAGTCTGGACAAGTCGGGACAAGTCGGGACAAGACGTGACAAGTCAGAAAAAGTCTAGACGAGTCGGGACAAGTCGGGACAAGTCAGGACAAGTCGGGACAAGTCTGGACAAGTCGGAACAAGTCGGGACAAGACGTGACAAGTCAGAACAAGACGAGACGAGTCGGGGCAAGTCAAGACAAGTCAGGACAGGTCGGGACAAGTCTGGACAAGTCGGGACAAGTCAGGACAAGTCTGGACAAGTCGGGACAAGTTTGGACAAGTTGGACAAGTCGGTACAAGTCGTGACAAGTCAGGACAAGTCGATGCAAGTCGGGACAAGTCAGGACAAGTCGGGACAAGTCGAGACAAGTCAAGACAAGTCGAAACAAGTCGGGACAAGTCAGGACAAGTCGGAACAAGTCGGGACAAGTTTGGACAATCCGGGACAAGTCGGGAAAAGTCAGTACAAGTCGGGACAAGTCGGGACAAGTCGGGACAAGTCGGGACAAGTCGGTACAAGTCGGAACAAGTCACGACAAGTCGGTACAAGTCGGGACAAGTTTGGACAATTTGGTTTAAGTCGGGACAAGTCGAAACAAGTTGAAACAAGTCGGGACAAGTCGGTACAAGTCGTGACAAGTCAGGACAAGTCGATACAAGTCGGGACAAGTCAGGACAAGTCGGGACAAGTCGAGACAAGTCGGGACAAGTCGAAACAAGTCGGGACAAGTCAGGACAAGTCGGAACAAGTCGGGACAAGTTTGGACAATCCGGGACAAGTCGGGAAAAGTCAGTCCAAGTCGGGACAAGTCGGGACAAGTCGGGACAAGTCGGTACAAGTCGGGACAAGTCACGACAAGTCGGTACAAGTCGGGACAAGTCTGGACGAGTCGGGACAAGTCGGGACAAGACGTGACAAGTCAGAAAAAGTCTAGACGAGTCAGGACAAGTCGGGACAAGTCAGGACAAGTCGGGACAAGTCTGGACAAGTTGGGACAAGTCGGGACAAGACGTGACAAGTCAGAAAAAGTCTAGACGAGTCGGGACAAGTCGGGACAAGTCAGGACAAGTCGGGACAAGTCTGGACAAGTCGGGACAAGTCGGGACAAGTCGGTACAAGTCGGGCCAAGTCGGAACAAGTCAGGACAAGTCGAGACATGACGTTACAAGTTAGAAGAAGTCAGAACAAGTCGGGACAAGTCAGGACAAGTATGGACAAGTCGGAGTAAGTTAGGACAAGTCGGGACAAGTCGGGAAAAGTCGGGACAGGTCGGGACAAGTCGGGACAAGTCGGGACAAAATGGGACAAGTCGGTAAAAGTCGGGACAGGTCAGGACAAGTCGGGACAATTCGGGACAAGTCGGAACAAGTGGGGACAAGTCGGGACAATTCGGGCCAAGTCAAAACAAGTCAGGACAAGTCGAGACATGACGTTACAAGTTAGAACAAGTCAGAACAAGTCGGGACAAGTCGGGACAAGTCTGGACAAGTCGGGACAAGTCGGAACAAGACGTGACAAGTCAGAACAAGTCGAGACGAGTCGGGACAAGTCGGGACAAGTCAGGACAAGTCAGGACAAGTCTGGACAAGTCGGGACAAGTCGGGACAAGTCGGGACAAGTCGGGACAAGACGTGACAAGTCAGAAAAAGTCTAGACGAGTCGGAACAAGTCGGGACAAGTCGGGACAAGTCAGGACAAGTCGGGACAAGTCTGGACAAGTCGGGACAAGTCGGGACAAGTCGGGACAAGTCGGGACAAGTCGGGACAAGTCGGGACAAGTCGGTACAAGTCGGAACAAGTCAGAACAAGTCAGAACAAGTCGAGACATGACGTTTCAAGTTAAAACAAGTCAGAACAATTCGGAACAAGTCGGGACAAGTATGGACAAGTCGGGGCAAGTTAGGACAAGTCGGGACAAGTCGGGAAAAGTCGGGACAGGTCGGGACAAGTCGGGACAAGTTGGGACAAAATGGGACAAGTCGGTAAAAGTCGGGACAGGTCAGGACAAGTCGGGACAATTCGGGACAAGTCGGAACAAGTGGGGACAAGTCGGGACAAGTCGGGCCAAGTCGGAACAAGTCGAGACATGACGTTACAAGTTAGAACAAGTCAGAACAAGTCGGGACAAGTCTGGACAAGCCGGGACAAGTCGGAACAAGACGTGACAAGTCAGAACAAGTCGAGACGAGTCTTGACAAGTCGGGACAAGTCAGGACAAGTCGGAACAAGTCTGGACAAGTCGGGACAAGTCGGGACAAGTCGGCACAAGTCGGGACAAGTCTGGACAAGTCGGGACAAGTCAGAACAAGTCGGGACAAGACGTGACAAGTCAGAAAAAGTCTAGACGAGTCGGGACAAGTCGGGACAAGTCGGGACAAGTCAGGACAAGTCGGGACAAGTCTGGACAAGTCGGGACAAGTCGGGACAAGTCGGGACAAATCAGGACAAGTCGGAACAAGACGTGACAAGTCAGAACAAGTAGAGACGAGTCGGGACAAGTCGGGACAAGTCAGGACAAGTCAGGACAAGTCTGAACAAGTCGGGACAAGTCGGGACAAGTTGGGACAAGTCGGGACAAGTCGGCACAAGTCGTGACAAGTCAGGACAAGTCGATACAAGTCGGGACAATTCGGGACAAGTCGGAACAAGTGGGGACAAGTCGGGACAATTCGGGCCAAGTCAAAACAAGTCAGGACAAGTCGAGACATGACGTTACAAGTTAGAACAAGTCAGAACAAGTCGGGACAAGTCGGGACAAGTCTGGACAAGTCGGGACAAGTCGGAACAAGACGTGACAAGTCAGAACAAGTCGAGACGAGTCGGGACAAGTCGGGACAAGTCAGGACAAGTCAGGACAAGTCTGGACAAGTCGGGACAAGTCGGGACAAGTCGGGACAAGTCGGGACAAGACGTGACAAGTCAGAAAAAGTCTAGACGAGTCGGGACAAGTCGGGACAAGTCGGGACAAGTCAGGACAAGTCGGGACAAGTCTGGACAAGTCGGGACAAGTCGGGACAAGTCGGGACAAGTCGGGACAAGTCGGGACAAGTCGGGACAAGTCGGTACAAGTCGGAACAAGTCAGAACAAGTCAGAACAAGTCGAGACATGACGTTTCAAGTTAAAACAAGTCAGAACAATTCGGAACAAGTCGGGACAAGTATGGACAAGTCGGGGCAAGTTAGGACAAGTCAGGACAAGTCGGGAAAAGTCGGGACAGGTCGGGACAAGTCGGGACAAGTTGGGACAAAATGGGACAAGTCGGTAAAAGTCGGGACAGGTCAGGACAAGTCGGGACAATTCGGGACAAGTCGGAACAAGTGGGGACAAGTCGGGACAAGTCGGGCCAAGTCGGAACAAGTCGAGACATGACGTTACAAGTTAGAACAAGTCAGAACAAGTCGGGACAAGTCTGGACAAGCCGGGACAAGTCGGAACAAGACGTGACAAGTCAGAACAAGTCGAGACGAGTCTTGACAAGTCGGGACAAGTCAGGACAAGTCGGAACAAGTCTGGACAAGTCGGCACAAGTCGGGACAAGTCTGGACAAGTCGGGACAAGTCAGAACAAGTCGGGACAAGACGTGACAAGTCAGAAAAAGTCTAGACGAGTCGGGACAAGTCGGGACAAGTCGGGACAAGTCAGGACAAGTCGGGACAAGTCTGGACAAGTCGGGACAAGTCGGGACAAGTCGGGACAAATCAGGACAAGTCGGAACAAGACGTGACAAGTCAGAACAAGTAGAGACGAGTCGGGACAAGTCGGGACAAGTCAGGACAAGTCAGGACAAGTCTGAACAAGTCGGGACAAGTCGGGACAAGTTGGGACAAGTCGGGACAAGTCGGCACAAGTCGTGACAAGTCAGGACAAGTCGATACAAGTCGGGACAAGTCAGGACAAGTCGAGACATGACGTTACAAGTTAGAACAAGTCAGAACAAGTCGGGACAAGTCGGGACAAGTCTGGACAAATCAGGACAAGTCGGAACAAGACGTGACAAGTCAGAACAAGTAGAGACGAGTCGGGACAAGTCGGGACAAGTCAGGACAAGTCAGGACAAGTCTGGACAAGTCGGGACAAGTCGGGACAAGTTGGGACAAGTCGGGACAAGTCGGCACAAGTCGTGACAAGTCAGGACAAGTCGATACAAGTCGGGACAAGTTAGGACAAGTCGGGACAAGTCGAGACAAGTCGGGACAAGTCGAAGCAAGTCGGGACAAGTCAGGACAAGTCGGAACAAGTCGAGACAAGTTTGGACAATCCGGGACAAGTCGGGAAAAGTCAGTACAAGTCGGGACAAGTCGGGACAAGTCGGTACAAGTCGGGACAAGTCACGACAAGTCGGTACAAGTCGGGACAAGTCGGGACAAGTCGGGACAAGTCGGGACAAGTTGAAACAAGCCAGGACAAGCCCGGACAAGTCGGGACCTGTCAGGACAAGTCGGGACAAAACGGAACAAGTCGTGACAAGTCAGGACAAGTCAGGGCAAGTCGAAACAAGTCGAATCAAGTCGGGACAATTCGGGACAAGTCGGAACAAGTCGGGACAAGTCGAGACAAGTCGAGACAAGTCGGTACAAGTCGAGACAAGTTTGGACAATCCGGGACAAGTCGGTACAAGTCGGTAAAAGTCGGGACAAATCGGGACAAGTCGGGAAAAGTCGGGACAAGTCAAGACAATTTGGAATAAGTAGAAACAAGTCGGGACAAGTCAGGACAAGTCGAGACAAGTCGGGACAAGTCAGGACAAGTCGGGACAAGTCGGGACAAGTTGGGACAAAACGGAACAAGTCGTGACAAGTCAGGACAAGTCAGGGCAAGTCGAAACAAGTCGAAACAAGTCATGACAATTCGGGACAAGTCGGAACAAGTCGGGACAAGTCGAGACAAGTCGAGACAAGTCGGTACAAGTCGAGACAAGTTTGGACATTCCAGAACAAGTCGGTACAAGTCGGTAAAAGTCGGGACAAATCGGGACAAGTCGGGAAAAGTCGGGACAAGTCAAGACAATTTGGAATAAGTAGAAACAAGTCGGGACAAGTCAGAACAAGTCGGGACAAGTCGGGACAAGTCGGGACAAGTCGGGACAAGTCGGGACAAATCGAGACAAGTCGATACAAGTCGGGACAAGTTTGGACAATCTGGGACAAGTCGGGACAAGTCGGTACAAGTCGGGACAAGTCGGTACAAGTCGGGACAAGTCGGGACAAGTCGAGACAAGTCGAGACAAGTCGGTACAAGTCGAGACAAGTTTGGACATTCCAGAACAAGTCGGTACAAGTCGGTAAAAGTCGGGACAAATCGGGACAAGTCGGGAAAAGTCGGAACAAGTCAAGACAATTTGGAATAAGTAGAAACAAGTCGGGACAAGTCAGGACAAGTCGGGACAAGTCGGGACAAGTCGGGACAAGTCGGGACAAGTCGGGCCAAGTCGGAACAAGTCGAGACATGACGTTACAAGTTAGAACAAGTCAGAACAAGTCGGGACAAGTCTGTACAAGCCGGGACAAGTCGGAACAAGACGTGACAAGTCAGAACAAGTCGGGACAAGTCGGGACAAGTCGGGACAAGTCGGGCCAAGTCGGAACAAGTCGAGACATGACGTTACAAGTTAGAACAAGTCAGAACAAGTCGGGACAAGTCTGTACAAGCCGGGACAAGTCGGAACAAGACGTGACAAGTCAGAACAAGTCGAGACGAGTCGGGACAAGTCGGGACAAGTCAGGACAAGTCGGAACAAGTCTGGACAAGTCGGGACAAGTCGGGACAAGTCGGGACAAGTCGGCACAAGTCGACACAAGTCTGGACAAGTCGGGACAAGTCAGAACAAGTCGGGACAAGACGTGACAAGTCAGAAAAAGTCTAGACGAGTCGGGACAAGTCGGGACAAGTCGGGACAAGTCAGGACAAGTCGGGACAAGTCTGGACAAGTCGGGACAAGTCGGGACAAGTCGGGACAAGTCGGGACAAGTCGGGACAAGTCGGGACAATTCGGGACAAGTCGGTACAAGTCGGGCAAAGTCGGAACAAGTCAGGACAAGTCGAGACATGACGTTACAAGTTAGAACTAGTCAGAACAAGTAGGGACAAGTCGGGACAAGTCTGGACAAGTCGGGACAAGTCGGGACAAGACGTGACAAGTCAGAACAAGTCGAGACGAGTCGGGACAAGTCGGGACAAGTCAGGACAAGTCGGGACAAGTCTGGACAAGTCGGGACAAGTCAGCACAAGTCTGGACAAGTCGGGACAAGTTGGGACAAGTCGGGACAAGTCGGTACAAGTCGTGACAAGTCAGGACAAGTCGATACAAGTCGGGACAAGTCAGGACAAGTCGGGACAAGTCGGGACAAGTCGGAACAAGTGGGGACAAGTCGGGACAAGTCGGGCCAAGTCGGAACAAGTCAGGACAAGTCGAGACATGACGTTACAAGTTAGAACAAGTCAGAACAAGTCGGGACAAGTCGGGACAAGTCTGGACAAATCGGGACAAGTCGGAACAAGACGTGACAAGTCAGAACAAGTAGAGACGAGTCGGGACAAGTCGGGACAAGTCAGGACAAGTCTGGACAAGTCTGGACAAGTCGGGAAAAGTCGGGACATATCGGGACAAGTCAAGACAAGTCGGGACAAGTCAGGACAAGTCAGGACAATTCGGGACAAGTCGAGTTGAGTCGGGACAAGTCGAAACAAGTCAGGACAAGTCAGGACAAGTCGGGACAAGTCGAGTTGAGTCGGGAAAAGTCGAAACAAGTCAGGACAAGTCAGGACAAGTCGGTACAAGCCGGGACAATTTTCGACAATCCGGGACAAGTCGGAACAAGTCGGTACATGTGGGGACAAGTCGGGACAAGTCGGTACAAGTCGGGACAAGTTAAAACAATCCGGGACAAGTCGGGACAAGTCGGGACAAGTCGGGACAAGTCGGTACAAGTCGGGACTAGTTTGGACAATCCGGGACAAGTCGGGACAAGTCGGTACAAGTCGGGACGAGTCAGTACAATTCGGGACAAGTTTGAACAATCCTGGACAAGTCGGGACAAGTCAGTACAAGTCGGGACAAGTCGGTACAAGTCGGGACAAGTTTGGACAATTCGGAGCAAGTTGGGACAAGTCGGGACAAGACGTGACATGTCAGAACAAGTCGGGTCAAGTTGGTTCTAGTCAAGACAAGTCGGTACAAGTCGGGACAAGTCGGGACAAGTCGGGACAAGTCGAGACAAGTCGGGAAAAGCCGAGACAAATCGAGACTAGCCGGGATATTTTGAAAAAGTGAAAGCTACAAAAATTTTGAAAACAAAAAATTTGAATTTTAATTTTAGCCAAAATTTGAACAGTTTTGAGAAAATAAGCTTTACGATTTTTCATCAATCCAACCAGATTTATGAACCAAAACAAGTGTGACAATCAATTTTTGTTCGAACTGAAATTGACAAGTCGGAACAAGTCGGGACAAGTCGGGATAAGTCAGGACAAGTCGGGACAAGTCGGGACATATCGGGACAAGTCAAGACAAGTCGGGACAAGTCAGGACAAGTCAGGACAATTCGGGACAAGTCGAGTTGAGTCGGGACAAGTCGAAACAAGTCAGGACAAGTCAGGACAAGTCGGGACAAGTCGAGTTGAGTCGGGAAAAGTCGAAACAAGTCAGGACAAGTCAGGACAAGTCGGTACAAGCCGGGACAATTTTCGACAATCCGGGACAAGTCGGAACAAGTCGGTACATGTGGGGACAAGTCGGGACAAGTCGGTACAAGTCGGGACAAGTTAAAACAATCCGGGACAAGTCGGGACAAGTCGGGACAAGTCGGGACAAGTCGGTACAAGTCGGGACTAGTTTGGACAATCCGGGACAAGTCGGGACAAGTCGGTACAAGTCGGGACGAGTCAGTACAATTCGGGACAAGTTTGAACAATCCTGGACAAGTCGGGACAAGTCAGTACAAGTCGGGACAAGTCGGTACAAGTCGGGACAAGTTTGGACAATTCGGAGCAAGTTGGGACAAGTCGGGACAAGACGTGACATGTCAGAACAAGTCGGGTCAAGTTGGTTCTAGTCAAGACAAGTCGGTACAAGTCGGGACAAGTCGGGACAAGTCGGGACAAGTCGAGACAAGTCGGGAAAAGCCGAGACAAATCGAGACTAGCCGGGATATTTTGAAAAAGTGAAAGCTACAAAAATTTTGAAAACAAAAAATTTGAATTTTAATTTTAGCCAAAATTTGAACAGTTTTGAGAAAATAAGCTTTACGATTTTTCATCAATCCAACCAGATTTATGAACCAAAACAAGTGTGACAATCAATTTTTGTTCGAACTGAAATTGACAAGTCGGAACAAGTCGGGACAAGTATGGACAAGTCGGGGCAAGTTAGGACAAGTCGGGACAAGTCGGGAAAAGTCGAGACAGGTCGGGACGAGTCAGGACAAGTCGGGACAAAATGGGACAAGTCGGTGAAAGTCGGGACAGGTCAGGACAAGTCGGGACAATTCGGGACAATTCGGGACAAGTCGGAACAAGTGGGGACAAGTCGGGACAAGTCGGGACAAGTCGGGCCAAGTCGGAACAAGTCAGGACAAGTCGAGACATGACGTTACAAGTTAGAACAAGTCAGAACAAGTCGGGACAAGTCGGGACAAGTCTGGACAAGTCGGGACAAGTCGGAACAAGACGTGACAAGTCAGAACAAGTAGAGACGAGTCGGGACAAGTCGGGACAAGTCGGTACAAGTCGGGACAAGTCTGGACAAATCGGGACAAGTCGGGACAAGACGTGACAAGTCAGAAAAAGTCTAGACGAGTCGGGACAAGTCGGGACAAGTCAGGACAAGTCGGGACAAGTCTGGACAAGTCGGGACAAGTCGGGACAAGTCGGGACAAGTCGGGACAAGTCGAGACAAGTCGGGACAAGACGTGACAAGTCAGAACAAGTCAGAACAAGTCGGGACAAGTCGGGACAAGTCAGTACAAGTCTGGACAAGTCGGTACAAGTCGGGACAAGTTTGGACAATTCGGAGCAAGTTGGGACAAGTCGGGACAAGACGTGACATGTCAGAACAAGTCGGGTCAAGTTGGTTCTAGTCAAGACAAGTCGGTACAAGTCGGGACAAGTCGGGACAAGTCGGGACAAGTCGGGACAAGTCGAGACAAGTCGGGAAAAGCCGAGACAAATCGAGACTAGCCGGGATATTTTGAAAAAGTGAAAGCTACAAAAATTTTGAAAACAAAAAATTTGAATTTTAATTTTAGCCAAAATTTAAACAGTTTTGAGAAAATAAGCTTTACGATTTTTCATCAATCCAACCAGATTTATGAACCAAAACAAGTGTGACAATCAATTTTTGTTCGAACTGAAATTGACAAGTCGGAACAAGTCGGGACAAGTATGGACAAGTCGGGGCAAGTTAGGACAAGTCGGGACAAGTCGGGAAAAGTCGAGACAGGTCGGGACGAGTCAGGACAAGTCGGGACAAAATGGGACAAGTCGGTGAAAGTCGGGACAGGTCAGGACAAGTCGGGACAATTCGGGACAATTCGGGACAAGTCGGAACAAGTGGGGACAAGTCGGGACAAGTCGGGACAAGTCGGGCCAAGTCGGAACAAGTCAGGACAAGTCGAGACATGACGTTACAAGTTAGAACAAGTCAGAACAAGTCGGGACAAGTCGGGACAAGTCTGGACAAGTCGGGACAAGTCGGAACAAGACGTGACAAGTCAGAACAAGTAGAGACGAGTCGGGACAAGTCGGGACAAGTCGGTACAAGTCGGGACAAGTCTGGACAAATCGGGAAAAGTCGGGACAAGACGTGACAAGTCAGAAAAAGTCTAGACGAGTCGGGACAAGTCGGGACAAGTCAGGACAAGTCGGGACAAGTCTGGACAAGTCGGGACAAGTCGGGACAAGTCGGGACAAGTCGGGACAAGTCGAGACAAGTCGGGACAAGACGTGACAAGTCAGAACAAGTCAGAACAAGTCGGGACAAGTCGGGACAAGTCTGGACAAGTCGGGACAAGTCGGGACAAGACGTGACAAGTCAGAACAAGTTGAGACGAGTCGGGACAAGTCGGGACAAGTCTGGACAAGTCGGGACAAGTCAGGACAAGTCTGGACAAGTCGGGACAAGTTGGGACAAGTCGGGAAAAGTCAGCACAAGTCGTGACAAGTCAGGACAAGTTGATTCAAGTCGGGATAAGTCAGGACAAGTCGGGACAAGTCGAGACAAGTCGGGACAAGTCGAAACAAGTCGGGACAAGTCAGGGCAAGTCGGAACATGTCGGGACAAGTTTGAACAATCCGGGACAAGTCGGGAAAAGTCAGTACAATTCGGGACAAGTCGGTACAATTCGGGACAAGTCACGACAAGTCGGTACAAGTCGGGACAAGTTTGGACAATTCGGGGCAAGTCGGGACAAGTCGGGACAAGTCGGGACAAGTCGGGACAAGTTTGGACAATTCGGTTTAAGTCGGGACAAGTCGAAACAAGTTGAAACAAGTCGGGACAAGTCGGTACAAGTCGTGACAAGTCAGGACAAGTCGATACAAGTCGGGACAAGTCAGGACAAGTCGGGACAAGACGGGATAAGTCGGGAAAAGTCGGAACAAGTGGGGACAAGTCGGGACAAGTCGGGCCAAGTCGGAACAAGTCAGGACAAGCCGAGACATGACGTTACAAGTTATAACAAGTCAGAACAAGTCGGGACAAGTCGGGACAAGTCTGGACAAATCAGGACAAGTCGGAACAAGACGTGACAAGTCAGAACAAGTCGAGACGAGTCGGGACAAGTCGGGACAAGTCAGGACAAGTCGGGACAAGTCTGGACAAGTCGGGACAAGTCGGGACAAGTCGGTACAAGTCGGGACAAGTCTGGACAAGTCGGGACAAGTCGGGACAAGACGTGACAGGTCAGAAAAAGTCTAGACGAGTCGGGACAAGTCGGGACAAGTCAGGACAAGTCGGGACAAGTCTGGACAAGTCGGGACAAGTCGGGACAAGTCGGGACAAGTCGGGACAAGTCGGGACAAGTCGGTACAAGTCGGTACAAGTCGGGCCAAGTCGGAACAAGTCAGGACAAGTCGAGACATGACGTTACAAGTTAGAACAAGTCAGAACAAGTCGGGACAAGTTTGGACAATCCGGGACAAGTCTGGACAAGTCTGGACAAGTCGGGACAAGTCAGGACAAGTCTGGACAAGTCGGGACAAGTTGGGACAAGTCGGGACAAGTCAGTACAAGTCGTGACAAGTCAGGACAAGTCGATACATGTCGGGACAAGTCAGGACAAGTCGGGACAAGTCGAGACAAGTCGAGACAAGTCAGAACAAGTCGAGACGAGTCGATACAAGTCGGGACAAGTCAGGACAAGTCGGGACAAGTCGAGACAAGTCGGGACAAGTCGAAACAAGTCGGGACAAGTCAGGACAAGTCGGAACAAGTCGGGAGAAGTTTGGACAATTCGGGACAAGTAAGGGTCTAGTCTGTACAAGTCGGTACAAGTCGGGACAAGTCGGTACAAGTCGGGACAAGTTTGGACAATCCGGGGCAAGTTGGGACAAGTCGGAACAAGTCGGGACAAGTCGGTACAAGTCGGGACAAGTTTGGAAAATCTGGGACAAGTCGAGACAAGTCGGGACAAGTCGAAACAAGTCGGGACAAGTCGGTATAAGTCGGGACAAGTCGGTACATGTTTGGACAATCCGGGACAAGAAGAGACAAGACAGGACAAGTCGAAACAAGACGGGACAAGTCGAAACAAGTCGGGACAAATCGGGAAAAGTTGGTACAAGTCGGTACAAGTCGGGACAAATTTGGACAATCCAGGAAAAGTCGGGACAAGTCGGGACAAGTCGGGACAAGTCGGGACAAGTTGGTACAAGTCGTGACAGGTCGGTACAAGTCGGGACAAGTTGGTACAAGTCGGAACAAGTCAGGACAAGTCGGAACAAGTCGGGACAAGTCGGGACAAGTCGGGACAAGTCGGGACAAGTTAGGACAATCCTGGACAAGTAGGGACAAGTCGTTAAAAGTCGGGACAAGTCGATACAAGTCGGGACAAGTTTGGACAATTCGGAGCAAGTCGGGACAAGTCGGTACAAGTCGGGACATGTCGGTATAAGTTTGGACAATCCGGGACGACAAGTCGGGACAAGTCGAAACAAGTCGGGAAAAGTCGGGAAAAATCGTGATAACTCAGGACGAGTCGGTACAAGTCAGGACAAGTCGGGACAAGACGTGACAAGTAAGAACAAGTCGGGACAAGTCGGGATAGGTCAGGACAAGTCGGGACAAGTCAGGACAAGTCAGGACAAGTCGGGACAAGTCGAGTTGAGTCGGGAAAAGTCGAAACAAGTCAGGACAAGTCAGGACAAGTCGGTACAAGTCGGGACAAGTTTCGACAATCCGGGACAAGTCGGAACAAGTCGGTACATGTGGGGACAAGTCGGGACAAGTCGGTACAAGTCGGGACAAGTTAAAACAATCCGGAACAAGTCGGGACAAGTCGGGACAAGTCGGGACAAGTCGGTACAAGTCGGGACTAGTTTGGACAATCCGGGACAAGTCGGGACAAGTCAGTACAAGTCGGGACAAGTCAGTACAAGTCGGGACAAGTCGGTACAAGTCGGGACAAGTTTGGACAATTCGGAGCAAGTTGGGACAAGTCGGGACAAGACGTGTCATGTCAGAACAAGTCGGGTCAAGTTGGTTCTAGTCAAGACAAGTCGGTACAAGTCGGGACAAGTCGGGACAAGTCGGGACAAGTCGGGACAAGTCGAGACAAGTCGGTACAAGTCGGGACAAGTCGGTACAAGTCGGGACAAGTTTGGACAATTCGGAGCAAGTTGGGACAAGTCGGGACAAGACGTGTCATGTCAGAACAAGTCGGGTCAAGTTGGTTCTAGTCAAGACAAGTCGGTACAAGTCGGGACAAGTCGGGACAAGTCGGGACAAGTCGGGACAAGTCGGGACAAGTCGAGACAAGTCGGGAAAAGCCGAGACAAATCGAGACAAATCGAGACTAGCCGGGATATTTTGAAAAAGTGAAAGCTACAAAAATTTTGAAAACAAAAAATTTGAATTTTAATTTTAGCCAAAATTTAAACAGTTTTGAGAAAATAAGCTTTACGATTTTTCGTCAATCCAACCAGATTTATGAACCAAAACAAGTGTAACAATCAATTTTTGTTCGAACTGAAATTGACAAGTCGGAACAAGTCGGGACAAGTATGGACAAGTCGGGGCAAGTTAGGACAAGTCGGGACGAGTCGGGAAAAGTCGGGACAAAATGGGACAAGTCGGTAAAAGTCGGGACAGGTCAGGACAAGTCTGTACAAGTCGGGACAAGTTGGGACAAGTCGGGACAAGTCGGTAAAAGTCATGACAAGTCAGGACAAGTCGATACAAGTCGGGACAAGTCAGGACAAGTCGGGACAAGTCAAGACAAGTCGGGACAAGTCGAAACAAGTCGGGACAAGTCAGGACAAGTCGGGACAAGTCGAGACAAGTAAGAACAAGTCGGGACAAGTCGGGATAAGTCAGGACAAGTCGGGACAAGTCGGGACAAGTCGGGACATATCGGGACAAGTCAAGACAAGTCGGGACAAGTCAGGACAAGTCAGGACAATTCGGGACAAGTCGAGTTGAGTCGGGACAAGTCGAAACAAGTCAGGACAAGTCAGGACAAGTCGGTACAAGTGGGGACAAGTCGGTACAAGTCGGGACAAGTTGGAACAATCCGTGACAAGTCGGGACAAGTCGGGACAAGTCGGGACAAGTCGGTACAAGTCGGGACTAGTTTGGACAATCCGGGACAAGTCGGGACAAGTCGGTACAAGTCGGGACAAGTCTGTGCAATTCGGGACAAGTTTGGACAATCCTGGACAAGTCGGGACAAGTCAGTACAAGTCGGGACAAGTCGGTACAAGTCGGGACAAGTTTGGACAATTCGGAGCAAGTCGGGACAAGTCGGGACAAGACGTGACATGTCAGAACAAGTCGGGTCAAGTTGGTTCTAGTCATGACAAGTCAGTACAAGTCGGGACAAGTCGGGACAAGTCAAGACAAGTCGGGACAAGTCGGGACAAGTCGAGACAAGTCGGGACAAGTCGGGACAAGTCGGGAAAAGCCGAGACAAATCGAGACTAGCCGGGATATTTTGAAAAAGTGAAAGCTACAAAAATTTTGAAAACAAAAAATTTGAATTTTTATTTTAGCCAAAATTTAAACAGTTTTGAGAAAATAAGCTTTACGATTTTTTGTCAATCCAACCAAAATTATGAACCAAAACAAGTGTGACAGTCAATTTTTGTTCGAACTGTTATTAACAAGTCGGAACAAGTCGGGACAAGTATGGACAAGTCGGGGCAAGTTAGGACAAGTCGGGACAAGTCGGGACAAGTCGGGAAAAGTCGGGACAGGTCGGGACAAGTCGGGACAAGTCGGGACAAAATATGACAAGTCGGGACAGGTCAGGACAAGTCGGGACAATTCGGGACAAGTCGGAACAAGTGGGGACAAGTCGGGACAAGTCGGGCCAAGTCGGGCCAAGTCGGAACAAGTCAGGACAAGTCGAGACATGACGTTACAAGTTATAACAAGTCAGAACAAGTCGGGACAAGTCGGGACAAGTCTGGACAAATCAGGACAAGTCGGAACAAGACGTGACAAGTCAGAACAAGTCGAGACGAGTCGGGACAAGTCGGGACAAGTCAGGACAAGTCGGGACAAGTCTGGACAAGTCGGGACAAGTCGGGACAAGTCGGTACAAGTCGGGACAAGTCTGGACAAGTCGGGACAAGTCGGGACAAGACGTGACAAGTCAGAAAAAGTCTAGACGAGTCGGGACAAGTCGGGACAAGTCAGGACAAGTCGGGACAAGTCTGGACAAGTCGGAACAAGTCGGGACAAGACGTGACAAGTCAGAACAGGACGAGACGAGTCGGGGCAAGTCAAGACAAGTCAGGAGAGGTCGGGACAAGTCTGGACAAGTCGGGACAAGTCAGGACAAGTCTGGACAAGTCGGGACAAGTTTGGACAAGTTGGACAAGTCGGCACAAGTCGTGACAAGTCAGGACAAGTCGATGCAAGTCGGGACAAGTCAGGACAAGTCGGGACAAGTCGAGACAAGTCAAGACAAGTCGAAACAAGTCGGGACAAGTCAGGACAAGTCGGAACAAGTCGGGACAAGTTTGGACAATCCGGGACAAGTCGGGAAAAGTCAGTACAAGTCGGGACAAGTCGGGACAAGTCGGGACAAGTCGGGACAAGTCGGTACAAGTCGGAACAAGTCACGACAAGTCGGTACAAGTCGGGACAAGTTTGGACAATTTGGTTTAAGTCGGGACAAGTCGAAACAAGTTGAAACAAGTCGGGACAAGTCGGTACAAGTCGTGACAAGTCAGGACAAGTCGATACAAGTCGGGACAAGTCAGGACAAGTCGGGACAAGTCGAGACAAGTCGGGACAAGTCGAAACAAGTCGGGACAAGTCAGGACAAGTCGGAACAAGTCGGGACAAGTTTGGACAATCCGGGACAAGTCGGGAAAAGTCAGTCCAAGTCGGGACAAGTCGGGACAAGTCGGGACAAGTCGGTACAAGTCGGGACAAGTCACGACAAGTCGGTACAAGTCGGGACAAGTCTGGACGAGTCGGGACAAGTCGGGACAAGACGTGACAAGTCAGAAAAAGTCTAGACGAGTCAGGACAAGTCGGGACAAGTCAGGACAAGTCGGGACAAGTCTGGACAAGTTGGGACAAGTCGGGACAAGACGTGACAAGTCAGAAAAAGTCTAGACGAGTCGGGACAAGTCGGGACAAGTCAGGACAAGTCGGGACAAGTCTAGACAAGTCGGGACAAGTCGGGACAAGTCGGGACAAGTCGGGACAAGTCGGTACAAGTCGGGCCAAGTCGGAACAAGTCAGGACAAGTCGAGACATGACGTTACAAGTTAGAAGAAGTCAGAACAAGTCGGGACAAGTCAGGACAAGTATGGACAAGTCGGAGTAAGTTAGGACAAGTCGGGACAAGTCGGGAAAAGTCGGGACAGGTCGGGACAAGTCGGGACAAGTCGGGACAAAATGGGACAAGTCGGTAAAAGTCGGGACAGGTCAGGACAAGTCGGGACAATTCGGGACAAGTCGGAACAAGTGGGGACAAGTCGGGACAATTCGGGCCAAGTCAAAACAAGTCAGGACAAGTCGAGACATGACGTTACAAGTTAGAACAAGTCAGAACAAGTCGGGACAAGTCGGGACAAGTCTGGACAAGTCGGGACAAGTCGGAACAAGACGTGACAAGTCAGAACAAGTCGAGACGAGTCGGGACAAGTCGGGACAAGTCAGGACAAGTCAGGACAAGTCTGGACAAGTCGGGACAAGTCGGGACAAGTCGGGACAAGTCGGGACAAGACGTGACAAGTCAGAAAAAGTCTAGACGAGTCGGGACAAGTCGGGACAAGTCGGGACAAGTCAGGACAAGTCGGGACAAGTCTGGACAAGTCTGGACAAGTCGGGACAAGTCGGGACAAGTCGGGACAAATCAGGACAAGTCGGAACAAGACGTGACAAGTCAGAACAAGTAGAGACGAGTCGGGACAAGTCGGGACAAGTCAGGACAAGTCAGGACAAGTCTGAACAAGTCGGGACAAGTCGGGACAAGTTGGGACAAGTCGGGACAAGTCGGCACAAGTCGTGACAAGTCAGGACAAGTCGATACAAGTCGGGACAATTCGGGACAAGTCGGAACAAGTGGGGACAAGTCGGGACAATTCGGGCCAAGTCAAAACAAGTCAGGACAAGTCGAGACATGACGTTACAAGTTAGAACAAGTCAGAACAAGTCGGGACAAGTCGGGACAAGTCTGGACAAGTCGGGACAAGTCGGAACAAGACGTGACAAGTCAGAACAAGTCGAGACGAGTCGGGACAAGTCGGGACAAGTCAGGACAAGTCAGGACAAGTCTGGACAAGTCGGGACAAGTCGGGACAAGTCGGGACAAGTCGGGACAAGACGTGACAAGTCAGAAAAAGTCTAGACGAGTCGGGACAAGTCGGGACAAGTCGGGACAAGTCAGGACAAGTCGGGACAAGTCTGGACAAGTCGGGACAAGTCGGGACAAGTCGGGACAAGTCGGGACAAGTCGGGACAAGTCGGGACAAGTCGGTACAAGTCGGAACAAGTCAGAACAAGTCAGAACAAGTCGAGACATGACGTTTCAAGTTAAAACAAGTCAGAACAATTCGGAACAAGTCGGGACAAGTATGGACAAGTCGGGGCAAGTTAGGACAAGTCAGGACAAGTCGGGAAAAGTCGGGACAGGTCGGGACAAGTCGGGACAAGTTGGGACAAAATGGGACAAGTCGGTAAAAGTCGGGACAGGTCAGGACAAGTCGGGACAATTCGGGACAAGTCGGAACAAGTGGGGACAAGTCGGGACAAGTCGGGCCAAGTCGGAACAAGTCGAGACATGACGTTACAAGTTAGAACAAGTCAGAACAAGTCGGGACAAGTCTGGACAAGCCGGGACAAGTCGGAACAAGACGTGACAAGTCAGAACAAGTCGAGACGAGTCTTGACAAGTCGGGACAAGTCAGGACAAGTCGGAACAAGTCTGGACAAGTCGGCACAAGTCGGGACAAGTCTGGACAAGTCGGGACAAGTCAGAACAAGTCGGGACAAGACGTGACAAGTCAGAAAAAGTCTAGACGAGTCGGGACAAGTCGGGACAAGTCGGGACAAGTCAGGACAAGTCGGGACAAGTCTGGACAAGTCGGGACAAGTCGGGACAAGTCGGGACAAATCAGGACAAGTCGGAACAAGACGTGACAAGTCAGAACAAGTAGAGACGAGTCGGGACAAGTCGGGACAAGTCAGGACAAGTCAGGACAAGTCTGAACAAGTCGGGACAAGTCGGGACAAGTTGGGACAAGTCGGGACAAGTCGGCACAAGTCGTGACAAGTCAGGACAAGTCGATACAAGTCGGGACAAGTCAGGACAAGTCGAGACATGACGTTACAAGTTAGAACAAGTCAGAACAAGTCGGGACAAGTCGGGACAAGTCTGGACAAATCAGGACAAGTCGGAACAAGACGTGACAAGTCAGAACAAGTAGAGACGAGTCGGGACAAGTCGGGACAAGTCAGGACAAGTCAGGACAAGTCTGGACAAGTCGGGACAAGTCGGGACAAGTTGGGACAAGTCGGGACAAGTCGGCACAAGTCGTGACAAGTCAGGACAAGTCGATACAAGTCGGGACAAGTTAGGACAAGTCGGGACAAGTCGAGACAAGTCGGGACAAGTCGAAGCAAGTCGGGACAAGTCAGGACAAGTCGGAACAAGTCGAGACAAGTTTGGACAATCCGGGACAAGTCGGGAAAAGTCAGTACAAGTCGGGACAAGTCGGGACAAGTCGGTACAAGTCGGGACAAGTCACGACAAGTCGGTACAAGTCGGGACAAGTCGGGACAAGTCGGGACAAGTCGGGACAAGTTGAAACAAGCCAGGACAAGCCCGGACAAGTCGGGACCTGTCAGGACAAGTCGGGACAAAACGGAACAAGTCGTGACAAGTCAGGACAAGTCAGGGCAAGTCGAAACAAGTCGAATCAAGTCGGGACAATTCGGGACAAGTCGGAACAAGTCGGGACAAGTCGAGACAAGTCGAGACAAGTCGGTACAAGTCGAGACAAGTTTGGACAATCCGGGACAAGTCGGTACAAGTCGGTAAAAGTCGGGACAAATCGGGACAAGTCGGGAAAAGTCGGGACAAGTCAAGACAATTTGGAATAAGTAGAAACAAGTCGGGACAAGTCAGGACAAGTCGAGACAAGTCGGGACAAGTCAGGACAAGTCGGGACAAGTCGGGACAAGTTGGGACAAAACGGAACAAGTCGTGACAAGTCAGGACAAGTCAGGGCAAGTCGAAACAAGTCGAAACAAGTCATGACAATTCGGGACAAGTCGGAACAAGTCGGGACAAGTCGAGACAAGTCGAGACAAGTCGGTACAAGTCGAGACAAGTTTGGACATTCCAGAACAAGTCGGTACAAGTCGGTAAAAGTCGGGACAAATCGGGACAAGTCGGGAAAAGTCGGGACAAGTCAAGACAATTTGGAATAAGTAGAAACAAGTCGGGACAAGTCAGAACAAGTCGGGACAAGTCGGGACAAGTCGGGACAAGTCGGGACAAGTCGGGACAAATCGAGACAAGTCGATACAAGTCGGGACAAGTTTGGACAATCTGGGACAAGTCGGGACAAGTCGGTACAAGTCGGGACAAGTCGGTACAAGTCGGGACAAGTCGGGACAAGTCGAGACAAGTCGAGACAAGTCGGTACAAGTCGAGACAAGTTTGGACATTCCAGAACAAGTCGGTACAAGTCGGTAAAAGTCGGGACAAATCGGGACAAGTCGGGAAAAGTCGGAACAAGTCAAGACAATTTGGAATAAGTAGAAACAAGTCGGGACAAGTCAGGACAAGTCGGGACAAGTCGGGACAAGTCGGGACAAGTCGGGACAAGTCGGGCCAAGTCGGAACAAGTCGAGACATGACGTTACAAGTTAGAACAAGTCAGAACAAGTCGGGACAAGTCTGTACAAGCCGGGACAAGTCGGAACAAGACGTGACAAGTCAGAACAAGTCGGGACAAGTCGGGACAAGTCGGGACAAGTCGGGCCAAGTCGGAACAAGTCGAGACATGACGTTACAAGTTAGAACAAGTCAGAACAAGTCGGGACAAGTCTGTACAAGCCGGGACAAGTCGGAACAAGACGTGACAAGTCAGAACAAGTCGAGACGAGTCGGGACAAGTCGGGACAAGTCAGGACAAGTCGGAACAAGTCTGGACAAGTCGGGACAAGTCGGGACAAGTCGGGACAAGTCGGCACAAGTCGACACAAGTCTGGACAAGTCGGGACAAGTCAGAACAAGTCGGGACAAGACGTGACAAGTCAGAAAAAGTCTAGACGAGTCGGGACAAGTCGGGACAAGTCGGGACAAGTCAGGACAAGTCGGGACAAGTCTGGACAAGTCGGGACAAGTCGGGACAAGTCGGGACAAGTCGGGACAAGTCGGGACAAGTCGGGACAATTCGGGACAAGTCGGTACAAGTCGGGCAAAGTCGGAACAAGTCAGGACAAGTCGAGACATGACGTTACAAGTTAGAACTAGTCAGAACAAGTAGGGACAAGTCGGGACAAGTCTGGACAAGTCGGGACAAGTCGGGACAAGACGTGACAAGTCAGAACAAGTCGAGACGAGTCGGGACAAGTCGGGACAAGTCAGGACAAGTCGGGACAAGTCTGGACAAGTCGGGACAAGTCAGCACAAGTCTGGACAAGTCGGGACAAGTTGGGACAAGTCGGGACAAGTCGGTACAAGTCGTGACAAGTCAGGACAAGTCGATACAAGTCGGGACAAGTCAGGACAAGTCGGGACAAGTCGGGACAAGTCGGAACAAGTGGGGACAAGTCGGGACAAGTCGGGCCAAGTCGGAACAAGTCAGGACAAGTCGAGACATGACGTTACAAGTTAGAACAAGTCAGAACAAGTCGGGACAAGTCGGGACAAGTCTGGACAAATCGGGACAAGTCGGAACAAGACGTGACAAGTCAGAACAAGTAGAGACGAGTCGGGACAAGTCGGGACAAGTCAGGACAAGTCTGGACAAGTCTGGACAAGTCGGGAAAAGTCGGGACATATCGGGACAAGTCAAGACAAGTCGGGACAAGTCAGGACAAGTCAGGACAATTCGGGACAAGTCGAGTTGAGTCGGGACAAGTCGAAACAAGTCAGGACAAGTCAGGACAAGTCGGGACAAGTCGAGTTGAGTCGGGAAAAGTCGAAACAAGTCAGGACAAGTCAGGACAAGTCGGTACAAGCCGGGACAATTTTCGACAATCCGGGACAAGTCGGAACAAGTCGGTACATGTGGGGACAAGTCGGGACAAGTCGGTACAAGTCGGGACAAGTTAAAACAATCCGGGACAAGTCGGGACAAGTCGGGACAAGTCGGGACAAGTCGGTACAAGTCGGGACTAGTTTGGACAATCCGGGACAAGTCGGGACAAGTCGGTACAAGTCGGGACGAGTCAGTACAATTCGGGACAAGTTTGAACAATCCTGGACAAGTCGGGACAAGTCAGTACAAGTCGGGACAAGTCGGTACAAGTCGGGACAAGTTTGGACAATTCGGAGCAAGTTGGGACAAGTCGGGACAAGACGTGACATGTCAGAACAAGTCGGGTCAAGTTGGTTCTAGTCAAGACAAGTCGGTACAAGTCGGGACAAGTCGGGACAAGTCGGGACAAGTCGAGACAAGTCGGGAAAAGCCGAGACAAATCGAGACTAGCCGGGATATTTTGAAAAAGTGAAAGCTACAAAAATTTTGAAAACAAAAAATTTGAATTTTAATTTTAGCCAAAATTTGAACAGTTTTGAGAAAATAAGCTTTACGATTTTTCATCAATCCAACCAGATTTATGAACCAAAACAAGTGTGACAATCAATTTTTGTTCGAACTGAAATTGACAAGTCGGAACAAGTCGGGACAAGTCGGGATAAGTCAGGACAAGTCGGGACAAGTCGGGACATATCGGGACAAGTCAAGACAAGTCGGGACAAGTCAGGACAAGTCAGGACAATTCGGGACAAGTCGAGTTGAGTCGGGACAAGTCGAAACAAGTCAGGACAAGTCAGGACAAGTCGGGACAAGTCGAGTTGAGTCGGGAAAAGTCGAAACAAGTCAGGACAAGTCAGGACAAGTCGGTACAAGCCGGGACAATTTTCGACAATCCGGGACAAGTCGGAACAAGTCGGTACATGTGGGGACAAGTCGGGACAAGTCGGTACAAGTCGGGACAAGTTAAAACAATCCGGGACAAGTCGGGACAAGTCGGGACAAGTCGGGACAAGTCGGTACAAGTCGGGACTAGTTTGGACAATCCGGGACAAGTCGGGACAAGTCGGTACAAGTCGGGACGAGTCAGTACAATTCGGGACAAGTTTGAACAATCCTGGACAAGTCGGGACAAGTCAGTACAAGTCGGGACAAGTCGGTACAAGTCGGGACAAGTTTGGACAATTCGGAGCAAGTTGGGACAAGTCGGGACAAGACGTGACATGTCAGAACAAGTCGGGTCAAGTTGGTTCTAGTCAAGACAAGTCGGTACAAGTCGGGACAAGTCGGGACAAGTCGGGACAAGTCGAGACAAGTCGGGAAAAGCCGAGACAAATCGAGACTAGCCGGGATATTTTGAAAAAGTGAAAGCTACAAAAATTTTGAAAACAAAAAATTTGAATTTTAATTTTAGCCAAAATTTGAACAGTTTTGAGAAAATAAGCTTTACGATTTTTCATCAATCCAACCAGATTTATGAACCAAAACAAGTGTGACAATCAATTTTTGTTCGAACTGAAATTGACAAGTCGGAACAAGTCGGGACAAGTATGGACAAGTCGGGGCAAGTTAGGACAAGTCGGGACAAGTCGGGAAAAGTCGAGACAGGTCGGGACGAGTCAGGACAAGTCGGGACAAAATGGGACAAGTCGGTGAAAGTCGGGACAGGTCAGGACAAGTCGGGACAATTCGGGACAATTCGGGACAAGTCGGAACAAGTGGGGACAAGTCGGGACAAGTCGGGACAAGTCGGGCCAAGTCGGAACAAGTCAGGACAAGTCGAGACATGACGTTACAAGTTAGAACAAGTCAGAACAAGTCGGGACAAGTCGGGACAAGTCTGGACAAGTCGGGACAAGTCGGAACAAGACGTGACAAGTCAGAACAAGTAGAGACGAGTCGGGACAAGTCGGGACAAGTCGGTACAAGTCGGGACAAGTCTGGACAAATCGGGACAAGTCGGGACAAGACGTGACAAGTCAGAAAAAGTCTAGACGAGTCGGGACAAGTCGGGACAAGTCAGGACAAGTCGGGACAAGTCTGGACAAGTCGGGACAAGTCGGGACAAGTCGGGACAAGTCGGGACAAGTCGAGACAAGTCGGGACAAGACGTGACAAGTCAGAACAAGTCAGAACAAGTCGGGACAAGTCGGGACAAGTCAGTACAAGTCTGGACAAGTCGGTACAAGTCGGGACAAGTTTGGACAATTCGGAGCAAGTTGGGACAAGTCGGGACAAGACGTGACATGTCAGAACAAGTCGGGTCAAGTTGGTTCTAGTCAAGACAAGTCGGTACAAGTCGGGACAAGTCGGGACAAGTCGGGACAAGTCGGGACAAGTCGAGACAAGTCGGGAAAAGCCGAGACAAATCGAGACTAGCCGGGATATTTTGAAAAAGTGAAAGCTACAAAAATTTTGAAAACAAAAAATTTGAATTTTAATTTTAGCCAAAATTTAAACAGTTTTGAGAAAATAAGCTTTACGATTTTTCATCAATCCAACCAGATTTATGAACCAAAACAAGTGTGACAATCAATTTTTGTTCGAACTGAAATTGACAAGTCGGAACAAGTCGGGACAAGTATGGACAAGTCGGGGCAAGTTAGGACAAGTCGGGACAAGTCGGGAAAAGTCGAGACAGGTCGGGACGAGTCAGGACAAGTCGGGACAAAATGGGACAAGTCGGTGAAAGTCGGGACAGGTCAGGACAAGTCGGGACAATTCGGGACAATTCGGGACAAGTCGGAACAAGTGGGGACAAGTCGGGACAAGTCGGGACAAGTCGGGCCAAGTCGGAACAAGTCAGGACAAGTCGAGACATGACGTTACAAGTTAGAACAAGTCAGAACAAGTCGGGACAAGTCGGGACAAGTCTGGACAAGTCGGGACAAGTCGGAACAAGACGTGACAAGTCAGAACAAGTAGAGACGAGTCGGGACAAGTCGGGACAAGTCGGTACAAGTCGGGACAAGTCTGGACAAATCGGGAAAAGTCGGGACAAGACGTGACAAGTCAGAAAAAGTCTAGACGAGTCGGGACAAGTCGGGACAAGTCAGGACAAGTCGGGACAAGTCTGGACAAGTCGGGACAAGTCGGGACAAGTCGGGACAAGTCGGGACAAGTCGAGACAAGTCGGGACAAGACGTGACAAGTCAGAACAAGTCAGAACAAGTCGGGACAAGTCGGGACAAGTCTGGACAAGTCGGGACAAGTCGGGACAAGACGTGACAAGTCAGAACAAGTTGAGACGAGTCGGGACAAGTCGGGACAAGTCTGGACAAGTCGGGACAAGTCAGGACAAGTCTGGACAAGTCGGGACAAGTTGGGACAAGTCGGGAAAAGTCAGCACAAGTCGTGACAAGTCAGGACAAGTTGATTCAAGTCGGGATAAGTCAGGACAAGTCGGGACAAGTCGAGACAAGTCGGGACAAGTCGAAACAAGTCGGGACAAGTCAGGGCAAGTCGGAACATGTCGGGACAAGTTTGAACAATCCGGGACAAGTCGGGAAAAGTCAGTACAATTCGGGACAAGTCGGTACAATTCGGGACAAGTCACGACAAGTCGGTACAAGTCGGGACAAGTTTGGACAATTCGGGGCAAGTCGGGACAAGTCGGGACAAGTCGGGACAAGTCGGGACAAGTTTGGACAATTCGGTTTAAGTCGGGACAAGTCGAAACAAGTTGAAACAAGTCGGGACAAGTCGGTACAAGTCGTGACAAGTCAGGACAAGTCGATACAAGTCGGGACAAGTCAGGACAAGTCGGGACAAGACGGGATAAGTCGGGAAAAGTCGGAACAAGTGGGGACAAGTCGGGACAAGTCGGGCCAAGTCGGAACAAGTCAGGACAAGCCGAGACATGACGTTACAAGTTATAACAAGTCAGAACAAGTCGGGACAAGTCGGGACAAGTCTGGACAAATCAGGACAAGTCGGAACAAGACGTGACAAGTCAGAACAAGTCGAGACGAGTCGGGACAAGTCGGGACAAGTCAGGACAAGTCGGGACAAGTCTGGACAAGTCGGGACAAGTCGGGACAAGTCGGTACAAGTCGGGACAAGTCTGGACAAGTCGGGACAAGTCGGGACAAGACGTGACAGGTCAGAAAAAGTCTAGACGAGTCGGGACAAGTCGGGACAAGTCAGGACAAGTCGGGACAAGTCTGGACAAGTCGGGACAAGTCGGGACAAGTCGGGACAAGTCGGGACAAGTCGGGACAAGTCGGTACAAGTCGGTACAAGTCGGGCCAAGTCGGAACAAGTCAGGACAAGTCGAGACATGACGTTACAAGTTAGAACAAGTCAGAACAAGTCGGGACAAGTTTGGACAATCCGGGACAAGTCTGGACAAGTCTGGACAAGTCGGGACAAGTCAGGACAAGTCTGGACAAGTCGGGACAAGTTGGGACAAGTCGGGACAAGTCAGTACAAGTCGTGACAAGTCAGGACAAGTCGATACATGTCGGGACAAGTCAGGACAAGTCGGGACAAGTCGAGACAAGTCGAGACAAGTCAGAACAAGTCGAGACGAGTCGATACAAGTCGGGACAAGTCAGGACAAGTCGGGACAAGTCGAGACAAGTCGGGACAAGTCGAAACAAGTCGGGACAAGTCAGGACAAGTCGGAACAAGTCGGGAGAAGTTTGGACAATTCGGGACAAGTAAGGGTCTAGTCTGTACAAGTCGGTACAAGTCGGGACAAGTCGGTACAAGTCGGGACAAGTTTGGACAATCCGGGGCAAGTTGGGACAAGTCGGAACAAGTCGGGACAAGTCGGTACAAGTCGGGACAAGTTTGGAAAATCTGGGACAAGTCGAGACAAGTCGGGACAAGTCGAAACAAGTCGGGACAAGTCGGTATAAGTCGGGACAAGTCGGTACATGTTTGGACAATCCGGGACAAGAAGAGACAAGACAGGACAAGTCGAAACAAGACGGGACAAGTCGAAACAAGTCGGGACAAATCGGGAAAAGTTGGTACAAGTCGGTACAAGTCGGGACAAATTTGGACAATCCAGGAAAAGTCGGGACAAGTCGGGACAAGTCGGGACAAGTCGGGACAAGTTGGTACAAGTCGTGACAGGTCGGTACAAGTCGGGACAAGTTGGTACAAGTCGGAACAAGTCAGGACAAGTCGGAACAAGTCGGGACAAGTCGGGACAAGTCGGGACAAGTCGGGACAAGTTAGGACAATCCTGGACAAGTAGGGACAAGTCGTTAAAAGTCGGGACAAGTCGATACAAGTCGGGACAAGTTTGGACAATTCGGAGCAAGTCGGGACAAGTCGGTACAAGTCGGGACATGTCGGTATAAGTTTGGACAATCCGGGACGACAAGTCGGGACAAGTCGAAACAAGTCGGGAAAAGTCGGGAAAAATCGTGATAACTCAGGACGAGTCGGTACAAGTCAGGACAAGTCGGGACAAGACGTGACAAGTAAGAACAAGTCGGGACAAGTCGGGATAGGTCAGGACAAGTCGGGACAAGTCAGGACAAGTCAGGACAAGTCGGGACAAGTCGAGTTGAGTCGGGAAAAGTCGAAACAAGTCAGGACAAGTCAGGACAAGTCGGTACAAGTCGGGACAAGTTTCGACAATCCGGGACAAGTCGGAACAAGTCGGTACATGTGGGGACAAGTCGGGACAAGTCGGTACAAGTCGGGACAAGTTAAAACAATCCGGAACAAGTCGGGACAAGTCGGGACAAGTCGGGACAAGTCGGTACAAGTCGGGACTAGTTTGGACAATCCGGGACAAGTCGGGACAAGTCAGTACAAGTCGGGACAAGTCAGTACAAGTCGGGACAAGTCGGTACAAGTCGGGACAAGTTTGGACAATTCGGAGCAAGTTGGGACAAGTCGGGACAAGACGTGTCATGTCAGAACAAGTCGGGTCAAGTTGGTTCTAGTCAAGACAAGTCGGTACAAGTCGGGACAAGTCGGGACAAGTCGGGACAAGTCGGGACAAGTCGAGACAAGTCGGTACAAGTCGGGACAAGTCGGTACAAGTCGGGACAAGTTTGGACAATTCGGAGCAAGTTGGGACAAGTCGGGACAAGACGTGTCATGTCAGAACAAGTCGGGTCAAGTTGGTTCTAGTCAAGACAAGTCGGTACAAGTCGGGACAAGTCGGGACAAGTCGGGACAAGTCGGGACAAGTCGGGACAAGTCGAGACAAGTCGGGAAAAGCCGAGACAAATCGAGACAAATCGAGACTAGCCGGGATATTTTGAAAAAGTGAAAGCTACAAAAATTTTGAAAACAAAAAATTTGAATTTTAATTTTAGCCAAAATTTAAACAGTTTTGAGAAAATAAGCTTTACGATTTTTCGTCAATCCAACCAGATTTATGAACCAAAACAAGTGTAACAATCAATTTTTGTTCGAACTGAAATTGACAAGTCGGAACAAGTCGGGACAAGTATGGACAAGTCGGGGCAAGTTAGGACAAGTCGGGACGAGTCGGGAAAAGTCGGGACAAAATGGGACAAGTCGGTAAAAGTCGGGACAGGTCAGGACAAGTCTGTACAAGTCGGGACAAGTTGGGACAAGTCGGGACAAGTCGGTAAAAGTCATGACAAGTCAGGACAAGTCGATACAAGTCGGGACAAGTCAGGACAAGTCGGGACAAGTCAAGACAAGTCGGGACAAGTCGAAACAAGTCGGGACAAGTCAGGACAAGTCGGGACAAGTCGAGACAAGTAAGAACAAGTCGGGACAAGTCGGGATAAGTCAGGACAAGTCGGGACAAGTCGGGACAAGTCGGGACATATCGGGACAAGTCAAGACAAGTCGGGACAAGTCAGGACAAGTCAGGACAATTCGGGACAAGTCGAGTTGAGTCGGGACAAGTCGAAACAAGTCAGGACAAGTCAGGACAAGTCGGTACAAGTGGGGACAAGTCGGTACAAGTCGGGACAAGTTGGAACAATCCGTGACAAGTCGGGACAAGTCGGGACAAGTCGGGACAAGTCGGTACAAGTCGGGACTAGTTTGGACAATCCGGGACAAGTCGGGACAAGTCGGTACAAGTCGGGACAAGTCTGTGCAATTCGGGACAAGTTTGGACAATCCTGGACAAGTCGGGACAAGTCAGTACAAGTCGGGACAAGTCGGTACAAGTCGGGACAAGTTTGGACAATTCGGAGCAAGTCGGGACAAGTCGGGACAAGACGTGACATGTCAGAACAAGTCGGGTCAAGTTGGTTCTAGTCATGACAAGTCAGTACAAGTCGGGACAAGTCGGGACAAGTCAAGACAAGTCGGGACAAGTCGGGACAAGTCGAGACAAGTCGGGACAAGTCGGGACAAGTCGGGAAAAGCCGAGACAAATCGAGACTAGCCGGGATATTTTGAAAAAGTGAAAGCTACAAAAATTTTGAAAACAAAAAATTTGAATTTTTATTTTAGCCAAAATTTAAACAGTTTTGAGAAAATAAGCTTTACGATTTTTTGTCAATCCAACCAAAATTATGAACCAAAACAAGTGTGACAGTCAATTTTTGTTCGAACTGTTATTAACAAGTCGGAACAAGTCGGGACAAGTATGGACAAGTCGGGGCAAGTTAGGACAAGTCGGGACAAGTCGGGACAAGTCGGGAAAAGTCGGGACAGGTCGGGACAAGTCGGGACAAGTCGGGACAAAATATGACAAGTCGGGACAGGTCAGGACAAGTCGGGACAATTCGGGACAAGTCGGAACAAGTGGGGACAAGTCGGGACAAGTCGGGCCAAGTCGGGCCAAGTCGGAACAAGTCAGGACAAGTCGAGACATGACGTTACAAGTTATAACAAGTCAGAACAAGTCGGGACAAGTCGGGACAAGTCTGGACAAATCAGGACAAGTCGGAACAAGACGTGACAAGTCAGAACAAGTCGAGACGAGTCGGGACAAGTCGGGACAAGTCAGGACAAGTCGGGACAAGTCTGGACAAGTCGGGACAAGTCGGGACAAGTCGGTACAAGTCGGGACAAGTCTGGACAAGTCGGGACAAGTCGGGACAAGACGTGACAAGTCAGAAAAAGTCTAGACGAGTCGGGACAAGTCGGGACAAGTCAGGACAAGTCGGGACAAGTCTGGACAAGTCGGAACAAGTCGGGACAAGACGTGACAAGTCAGAACAGGACGAGACGAGTCGGGGCAAGTCAAGACAAGTCAGGAGAGGTCGGGACAAGTCTGGACAAGTCGGGACAAGTCAGGACAAGTCTGGACAAGTCGGGACAAGTTTGGACAAGTTGGACAAGTCGGCACAAGTCGTGACAAGTCAGGACAAGTCGATGCAAGTCGGGACAAGTCAGGACAAGTCGGGACAAGTCGAGACAAGTCAAGACAAGTCGAAACAAGTCGGGACAAGTCAGGACAAGTCGGAACAAGTCGGGACAAGTTTGGACAATCCGGGACAAGTCGGGAAAAGTCAGTACAAGTCGGGACAAGTCGGGACAAGTCGGGACAAGTCGGGACAAGTCGGTACAAGTCGGAACAAGTCACGACAAGTCGGTACAAGTCGGGACAAGTTTGGACAATTTGGTTTAAGTCGGGACAAGTCGAAACAAGTTGAAACAAGTCGGGACAAGTCGGTACAAGTCGTGACAAGTCAGGACAAGTCGATACAAGTCGGGACAAGTCAGGACAAGTCGGGACAAGTCGAGACAAGTCGGGACAAGTCGAAACAAGTCGGGACAAGTCAGGACAAGTCGGAACAAGTCGGGACAAGTTTGGACAATCCGGGACAAGTCGGGAAAAGTCAGTCCAAGTCGGGACAAGTCGGGACAAGTCGGGACAAGTCGGTACAAGTCGGGACAAGTCACGACAAGTCGGTACAAGTCGGGACAAGTCTGGACGAGTCGGGACAAGTCGGGACAAGACGTGACAAGTCAGAAAAAGTCTAGACGAGTCAGGACAAGTCGGGACAAGTCAGGACAAGTCGGGACAAGTCTGGACAAGTTGGGACAAGTCGGGACAAGACGTGACAAGTCAGAAAAAGTCTAGACGAGTCGGGACAAGTCGGGACAAGTCAGGACAAGTCGGGACAAGTCTAGACAAGTCGGGACAAGTCGGGACAAGTCGGGACAAGTCGGGACAAGTCGGTACAAGTCGGGCCAAGTCGGAACAAGTCAGGACAAGTCGAGACATGACGTTACAAGTTAGAAGAAGTCAGAACAAGTCGGGACAAGTCAGGACAAGTATGGACAAGTCGGAGTAAGTTAGGACAAGTCGGGACAAGTCGGGAAAAGTCGGGACAGGTCGGGACAAGTCGGGACAAGTCGGGACAAAATGGGACAAGTCGGTAAAAGTCGGGACAGGTCAGGACAAGTCGGGACAATTCGGGACAAGTCGGAACAAGTGGGGACAAGTCGGGACAATTCGGGCCAAGTCAAAACAAGTCAGGACAAGTCGAGACATGACGTTACAAGTTAGAACAAGTCAGAACAAGTCGGGACAAGTCGGGACAAGTCTGGACAAGTCGGGACAAGTCGGAACAAGACGTGACAAGTCAGAACAAGTCGAGACGAGTCGGGACAAGTCGGGACAAGTCAGGACAAGTCAGGACAAGTCTGGACAAGTCGGGACAAGTCGGGACAAGTCGGGACAAGTCGGGACAAGACGTGACAAGTCAGAAAAAGTCTAGACGAGTCGGGACAAGTCGGGACAAGTCGGGACAAGTCAGGACAAGTCGGGACAAGTCTGGACAAGTCGGGACAAGTCGGGACAAGTCGGGACAAGTCGGGACAAGTCGGGACAAGTCGGGACAAGTCGGTACAAGTCGGAACAAGTCAGAACAAGTCAGAACAAGTCGAGACATGACGTTTCAAGTTAAAACAAGTCAGAACAATTCGGAACAAGTCGGGACAAGTATGGACAAGTCGGGGCAAGTTAGGACAAGTCGGGACAAGTCGGGAAAAGTCGGGACAGGTCGGGACAAGTCGGGACAAGTTGGGACAAAATGGGACAAGTCGGTAAAAGTCGGGACAGGTCAGGACAAGTCGGGACAATTCGGGACAAGTCGGAACAAGTGGGGACAAGTCGGGACAAGTCGGGCCAAGTCGGAACAAGTCGAGACATGACGTTACAAGTTAGAACAAGTCAGTACAAGTCGGGACAAGTCTGGACAAGCTGGGACAAGTCGGAACAAGACGTGACAAGTCAGAACAAGTCGAGACGAGTCTTGACAAGTCGGGACAAGTCAGGACAAGTCGGAACAAGTCTGGACAAGTCGGGACAAGTCGGGACAAGTCGGCACAAGTCGGGACAAGTCTGGACAAGTCGGGACAAGTCAGAACAAGTCGGGACAAGACGTGACAAGTCAGAAAAAGTCTAGACGAGTCGGGACAAGTCGGGACAAGTCGGGACAAGTCAGGACAAGTCGGGACAAGTCTGGACAAGTCGGGACAAGTCGGGACAAGTCGGGACAAATCAGGACAAGTCGGAACAAGACGTGACAAGTCAGAACAAGTAGAGACGAGTCGGGACAAGTCGGGACAAGTCAGGACAAGTCAGGACAAGTCTGAACAAGTCGGGACAAGTCGGGACAAGTTGGGACAAGTCGGGACAAGTCGGCACAAGTCGTGACAAGTCAGGACAAGTCGATACAAGTCGGGACAAGTCAGGACAAGTCGAGACATGACGTTACAAGTTAGAACAAGTCAGAACAAGTCGGGACAAGTCGGGACAAGTCTGGACAAATCAGGACAAGTCGGAACAAGACGTGACAAGTCAGAACAAGTAGAGACGAGTCGGGACAAGTCGGGACAAGTCAGGACAAGTCAGGACAAGTCTGGACAAGTCGGGACAAGTCGGGACAAGTTGGGACAAGTCGGGACAAGTCGGCACAAGTCGTGACAAGTCAGGACAAGTCGATACAAGTCGGGACAAGTTAGGACAAGTCGGGACAAGTCGAGACAAGTCGGGACAAGTCGAAGCAAGTCGGGACAAGTCAGGACAAGTCGGAACAAGTCGAGACAAGTTTGGACAATCCGGGACAAGTCGGGAAAAGTCAGTACAAGTCGGGACAAGTCGGGACAAGTCGGTACAAGTCGGGACAAGTCACGACAAGTCGGTACAAGTCGGGACAAGTCGGGACAAGTCGGGACAAGTTGGGACAAGTCGGGACAAGTTGAAACAAGCCAGGACAAGCCCGGACAAGTCGGGACCTGTCAGGACAAGTCGGGACAAAACGGAACAAGTCGTGACAAGTCAGGACAAGTCAGGGCAAGTCGAAACAAGTCGAAACAAGTCGGGACAATTCGGGACAAGTCGGAACAAGTCGGGACAAGTCGAGACAAGTCGAGACAAGTCGGTACAAGTCGAGACAAGTTTGGACAATCCGGGACAAGTCGGTACAAGTCGGTAAAAGTCGGGACAAATCGGGACAAGTCGGGAAAAGTCGGGACAAGTCAAGACAATTTGGAATAAGTAGAAACAAGTCGGGACAAGTCAGGACAAGTCGAGACAAGTCGGGACAAGTCGGGACAAGTCGGGACAAGTCGGGACAAGTTGGGACAAAACGGAACAAGTCGTGACAAGTCAGGACAAGTCAGGGCAAGTCGAAACAAGTCGAAACAAGTCATGACAATTCGGGACAAGTCGGAACAAGTCGGGACAAGTCGAGACAAGTCGAGACAAGTCGGTACAAGTCGAGACAAGTTTGGACATTCCAGAACAAGTCGGTACAAGTCGGTAAAAGTCGGGACAAATCGGGACAAGTCGGGAAAAGTCGGGACAAGACAAGACAATTTGGAATAAGTAGAAACAAGTCGGGACAAATCAGAACAAGTCGGGACAAGTCGGGACAAGTCGGGACAAGTCGGGACAAGTCGGGACAAGTCGGGACAAATCGAGACAAGTCGATACAAGTCGGGACAAATTTGGACAATCTGGGACAAGTAGGGACAAGTCGGTACAAGTCGGGACAAGTCGGTACAAGTCGGGACAAGTCGGGACAAGTCGAGACAAGTCGAGACAAGTCGGTACAAGTCGAGACAAGTTTGGACATTCCAGAACAAGTCGGTACAAGTCGGTAAAAGTCGGGACAAATCGGGACAAGTCGGGAAAAGTCGGAACAAGTCAAGACAATTTGGAATAAGTAGAAACAAGTCGGGACAAGTCAGGACAAGTCGGGACAAGTCGGGACAAGTCGGGACAAGTCGGGACAAGTCGGGCCAAGTCGGAACAAGTCGAGACATGACGTTACAAGTTAGAACAAGTCAGAACAAGTCGGGACAAGTCTGTACAAGCCGGGACAAGTCGGAACAAGACGTGACAAGTCAGAACAAGTCGGGACAAGTCGGGACAAGTCGGGACAAGTCGGGCCAAGTCGGAACAAGTCGAGACATGACGTTACAAGTTAGAACAAGTCAGAACAAGTCGGGACAAGTCTGTACAAGCCGGGACAAGTCGGAACAAGACGTGACAAGTCAGAACAAGTCGAGACGAGTCGGGACAAGTCGGGACAAGTCAGGACAAGTCGGAACAAGTCTGGACAAGTCGGGACAAGTCGGGACAAGTCGGGACAAGTCGGCACAAGTCGACACAAGTCTGGACAAGTCGGGACAAGTCAGAACAAGTCGGGACAAGACGTGACAAGTCAGAAAAAGTCTAGACGAGTCGGGACAAGTCGGGACAAGTCGGGACAAGTCAGGACAAGTCGGGACAAGTCTGGACAAGTCGGGACAAGTCGGGACAAGTCGGGACAAGTCGGGACAAGTCGGGACAAGTCGGGACAAGTCGGGACAAGTCGGTACAAGTCGGGCAAAGTCGGAACAAGTCAGGACAAGTCGAGACATGACGTTACAAGTTAGAACTAGTCAGAACAAGTAGGGACAAGTCGGGACAAGTCTGGACAAGTCGGGACAAGTCGGGACAAGACGTGACAAGTCAGAACAAGTCGAGACGAGTCGGGACAAGTCGGGACAAGTCAGGACAAGTCGGGACAAGTCTGGACAAGTCGGGACAAGTCAGCACAAGTCTGGACAAGTCGGGACAAGTTGGGACAAGTCGGGACAAGTCGGTACAAGTCGTGACAAGTCAGGACAAGTCGATACAAGTCGGGACAAGTCAGGACAAGTCGGGACAAGTCGGGACAAGTCGGAACAAGTGGGGACAAGTCGGGACAAGTCGGGCCAAGTCGGAACAAGTCAGGACAAGTCGAGACATGACGTTACAAGTTAGAACAAGTCAGAACAAGTCGGGACAAGTCGGGACAAGTCTGGACAAATCGGGACAAGTCGGAACAAGACGTGACAAGTCAGAACAAGTAGAGACGAGTCGGGACAAGTCGGGACAAGTCAGGACAAGTCTGGACAAGTCTGGACAAGTCGGGAAAAGTCGGGACAAGTTGGGACAAGTCGGGACAAGTCGGCACAAGTCGTGACAAGTCAGGACAAGTCGATACAAGTCGGGACAAGTCAGGACAATTCGGGACAAGTCGAGACAAGTCGGGACAAGTCGAAACAAGTCGGGACAAGTCAGGACAAGTCGGAACAAGTAGAGACAAGTTTGGACAATCCGGGACAAGTCGGGAAAAGTCAGTACAAGTCGGGACAAGTCGGGACATGTCGGTACAAGTCGGGACAAGTCACGACAAGTCGGTACAAGTCGGGACAAATTTGGACAATTCGGGACAAGTCGGGACAAGTCGGGACAAGTCGGGCCAAGTCGGAACAAGTCAGGACAAGTCGAGACATGACGTTACAAGTTAGAAGAAGTCAGAACAAGTCGGGACAAGTCGGGACAAGTATGGACAAGTCGGAGTAAGTTAGGACAAGTCGGGACAAGTCGGGAAAAGTCGGGACAGGTCGGGACAAGTCGGGACAAGTCGGGACAAGTCGGGACAAAATGGGACAAGTCGGTAAAAGTCGGGACAGGTCAGGACAAGTCGGGACAATTCGGGACAAGTCGGAACAAGTGGGGACAAGTCGGGACAATTCGGGCCAAGTAGGAACAAGTCAGGACAAGTCGAGACATGACGTTACAAGTTAGAACAAGTCAGAACAAGTCGGGACAAGTTGGGACAAGTCTGGACAAGTCGGGACAAGTCGGAACAAGACGTGACAAGTCAGAACAAGTCGAGACGAGTCGGGACAAGTCGGGACAAGTCAGGACAAGTCAGGACAAGTCTGGATAAGTCGGGACAAGTCGGGACAAGTCGGTACAAGTCAGGACAAGTCTGGACAAGTCGGGACAAGTCGGGACAAGACGTGACAAGTCAGAAAAAGTCTAGACGAGTCGGGACAAGTCGGGACAAGTCAGGACAAGTCGGGACAAGTCTGGACAAGTCGGGACAAGTCGGGACAAGTCGGGACAAGTCGGGACAAGTCGGGACAAGTCGGGACAAGTCGGTACAAGTCGGGCCAAGTCGGAACAAGTCAGGACAAGTCAAGACAAGACGTTACAAGTTAGAACAAGTCAGAACAAGTCGGGACAAGTCGGGACAAGTATGGACAATCCAGGAAAAGTCGGGACAAGTCGGGACAAGTCAGGACGAGTCGGTACAAGTCAGGACAAGTCGGGACAAGACGTGACAAGTAAGAACAAGTCGGGACAAGTCGGGATAAGTCAGGACAAGTCGAGACAAGTCGGGACAAGTCGGGACAAGTTTGGACAATCCGGGACAAGTCGGGAAAAGTCAGTACAAGTCGGGACAAGTCGGTACAAGTCGGAACAAGTCACGAACAAGTCACGACAAATCGGTACAAGTCGGGACAAGTTTGGACAATTCGGGGCAAGTCGGGACAAGTCGGGACAAGTCGAAACAAGTTGAAACAAGTCGGGACAAGTCGGTACGAGTCGTGACAAGTCAGGACAAGTCGATACAAGTCGGGACAAGTCAGGACAAGTCGGGACAAGTTGAGACAAGTCGGGACAAGTCGAAACAAGTCGGGACAAGTCAGGACAAGTCGGAACAAGTCGGAACAAGTTTGGACAATCCGGGACAAGTCGGGAAAAGTCAGTACCAGTCGGGACAAGTCGGTACAAGTCGGGACAAGTCACGACAAGTCGGTACAAGTCGGGACAAGTCTGGACAAGTCGGGACAAGTCGGGACAAGACGTGACAAGTCAGAAAAAGTCTAGATGAGTCGGGACAAGTCGGGACAAGTCAGGACAAGTCGGGACAAGTCTGGACAAGTCATGACAAGTCGGGACAAGTCGGGACAAGTCGGTACAAGTCGGGCCAAGTCGGAACAAGTCAGGACAAGTCAAGACAAGACGTTACAAGTTAGAACAAGTCAGAACAAGTCGGGACAAGTCGGGACAAGTATGGACAAGTCGGGGCAAGTTAGGATAAGTCGGGACAAGTCGGTAAAAGTCGGGACAGGTCAGGACAAGTCGGGACAAGTCGGGACAAAATGGGACAAGTCGGTAAAAGTCGGGACAGGTCAGGACAAGTCGGGACAATTCGGGACAAGTCGGAACAAGTGGGGACAAGTCGGGACAAGTCGGGCCAAGTCGGAACAAGTCAGGACAAGTCGAGACATGACGTTCCAAGTTAGAACAAGTCAGAACAAGTCGGGACAAGTCGGGACAAGTCTGGACAAGTCGGGACAAGTCGGAACAAGACGTGACAAGTCAGAACAAGTCGAGACGAGTCGGGACAAGTCGGGACAAGTCGGGACAAGTCAGGACAAGTCGGGACAAGTCTGGACAAGTCGGGACAAGTCGGGACAAGTCGGTACAAGTCGGGACAAGTCTGGACAAGTCGTGACAAGTCGGAACAAGACGTGACAACTCAGAACAAGTCGAGACGAGTCATGACAAGTCGGGGCAAGTCAGGACAAGTCGGGACAAGTCTGGACAAGTCGGGACAAGTCGGGACAAGTCGGGACAAGTCGGAACAAGTCAGGACAAGTCGGGACATGACGTGACAAGTCAGGACAAGTCAGGACAAGTCGGGACAACTCTGGACAAGTCGGGACAAGTCGGGACAACTCTGGACAAGACGGGACAAGTCGGGACAAGTCAGGACAAGTCAGGACAAGTCAGGACAAGTTTGGATATTTCGGGACAAGCCGGGACAAGACGGAATTTCCACTTGGACTTCTTCACCCAGACTTTCTTTTTGGAATTTTATTCGGACTTCTTTGAAGTAGTTTGTGAAAAAAAATCAAAATTACAAAAAAAAACAAAAGATTTTAATATTTGTTTCGAATATTTCAGCAAAAATTCAATAATCAAAAAATTTCAATAAATATTTTTATTTCAGATTTTTTTTAATTTTATCAAAATTGTGAACTGAAACAACTTTCAAAATCCAATTTCCATTCAGGAAGAAACAAAAAAGTAATTCAATAAACACAGAATTTGAAATAAAAAGTTTTTGAAAAAAAAAAATCTTGGAAAATTTCTTTTTCCACAAAGAAAATATTGAAGTCAGTCCATTTCTGAATATTTTGGTATCAAATCATCTCTCCAAAATTTTTCATAACGGCAAAAATTTAATTTTTTTTTTCTGAAAAAAAAAATTCACTTCACAAGGTCAAATCGAGTCAATGTTATTGCACTAATATTCATCTTATCGTCTTGGACTCTATTCGCAATTAGGTCGGGTCGGGTCGGGTCGGGAATGAGCTTTCAGATTATTTGTCAATCCAACATATATTATGAACCATAACAGATGTGACAAGTCAGGACAAGTTGGGACAAGTCGGTACAAGTCAAGACAAGTCGGGACAAGTCGGAACAAGTCGGGACAATTCAGGACAAGTCTGGACAAGTCGGTACAACTCGGGACAAGTTTGGACAATTCGGGACAAGTCGGGACAAGTCGGTACAAGTCGAGACAAGTCAGGACATGTCGGGACAAGTCGGGACAAGTCGGGACAAGTCGGGACAAGTCGGGACAAGTCGGTACAAATCGGGACAAGTCGGGACAAGTCCGGAAAAGTCGGGACAGGTCGGGACAAGTCGATACAAGTCGGGACAAGTCGGTACAAGTCGGGACAAGTCGGTAAAAGTCGGGACAAGTCTGGACAAGTCACGACAAGTCGGGAAAAGTCGGGACAAGACAAGTCGGAACAAGTCGGGACTTTTGGGTCGGGTCGAGGAAAATATTATTGTAAATATATTTTTTAATAGAATCATTTTGAATTTCAAATAATTCTGGACTTTTCACCTGGGCTCCTTACCCAGACATTTTATCCTGATTTCTTTTGGACATTTTACATGGAATTTCCACCTAGACTTCTTCACCCAGACTGTCTTCTTGGAATTTTATTTGGACTTCTTTGAAGTAGTTTGTGAAAAAAAATCAAAATTACAAAAAAAAACAAAAGATTTTAATATTTGTTTCGAATATTTCAGCAAAAATTCAATTATCAAAAAATTTCAAATGATATTTTTTTTTCAGATTTTTTTTAATTTTATCAGAATTGTGAACTGAAACAACTTTCACAATCCAATTTCTATTCAGGAAGAAACAAAAAAGTATCTCATTAAACACAATTTAAAATAAAAAATTTTTGAAAAAAAAATCTTGGAAAATTCCTTTTTTCGCAAAGAAAATATTGAAGTTAGTCCATTTATGAATATTTTGGTATCGAATCATCTCACCAAAATTTTTCATAACGGCAAGAAATTTAATTTTTTTTTTCTGAAATAAAAATTCACTTCACAAGGTCAAATCGAGTCAATGTTATGGCACTAATATCCATCTTATCGTCTTGGACTCTATTCGCAATTAGGTCGGGTCGGGTCGGGTCGGGAATGAGCTTTCAGATTTTTTGTCAATCCAACATAAATTATGAACCATAACAAATGTGACAAGTCAGGACAAGTTGGGACAAGTCGGGACAAGTGGGGACAAGTCAAGACAAGTCGGGACAAGTCGGGACAATTCGGGACTAGTCGGGACAAGTCGGGACAAGTCGGGACAAGTCGGTACAAGTCGGGACAAGTTTGGACAATCCGGGACAAGTCGGGACAAGTCGGTACAAGTCGGGTCAATTCGGGACAAGTAGGAACAAGTCGGGACATAGTTGGACAATCCGGGACAAGTCAGAACAAGTCGGGACATGTCGGGACAAGTGGGGACAAGTCGGGACAAGTCGGGACATGTTTGGACAATCCGGGACAAGAAGAGACAAGACGGGACAAGTCGAAACAAGACGGGACAAGTCGAAACAAGTCGGGACAAATCGGGAAAAGTTGGTACAAGTCGGTACAAGTCGGTACAAGTCAAGACAAGTCGGGACAAGTCGGGACAAATTTGGACAATCCAGGAAAAGTCGGGACAAGTCGGGACAAGTCGGGACAAGTTGGTACAAGTCGGGACAAGTCGGTATAAGTTTGGACAATCCAGGACGACAAGTCGGGACAAGTCGAAACAAGTCGGGAAAAGTCGGGAAAAATCGTGACAAGTCAGGACGAGTCGGTACAAGTCAGGACAAGTCGGAACAAGACGTGACAAGTAAGAACAAGTCGGGATAAGTCGGGATAAGTCAGGACAAGTCGAGACAAGTCGGGACAAGTCGGGACAAGTTTGGACAATCCGGGACAAGTCGGGAAAAGTCAGTACAAGTCGGGACAAGTCGGTACAAGTCGGAACAAGTCACGACAAGTCGGTACAAGTCGGGACAAGTTTGGACAATTCGGGGCAAGTCGGGACAAGTCGGGACAAGTCGAAACAAGTTGAAACAAGTCGGGACAAGTCGGTACGAGTCGTGACAAGTCAGGACAAGTCGATACAAGTCGGGACAAGTCAGGACAAGTCGGGACAAGTTGAGACAAGTCGGGACAAGTCGAAACAAGTCGGGACAAGTCAGGACAAGTCGGAACAAGTCGGGACAAGTTTGGACAATCCGGGACAAGTCGGGAAAAGTCAGTACCAGTCGGGACAAGTCGGTACAAGTCGGGACAAGTCACGACAAGTCGGTACAAGTCGGGACAAGTCTGGACAAGTCGGGACAAGTCGGGACAAGACGTGACAAGTCAGAAAAAGTCTAAATGAGTCGGGACAAGTCGGGACAAGTCAGGACAAGTCGGGACAAGTCTGGACAAGTCATGACAAGTCGGGACAAGTCGGGACAAGTCGGGACAAGTCGGTACAAGTCGGGCCAAGTCGGAACAAGTCAGGACAAGTCAAGACAAGACGTTACAAGTTAGAACAAGTCAGAACAAGTCGGGACAAGTCGGGACAAGTATGGACAAGTCGGGGCAAGTTAGGATAAGTCGGGACAAGTCGGTAAAAGTCGGGACAGGTCAGGACAAGTCGGGACAAGTCGGGACAAAATGGGACAAGTCGGTAAAAGTCGGGACAGGTCAGGACAAGTCGGGACAAGTCGGGCCAAGTCGGAACAAGTCAGGACAAGTCGAGACATGACGTTCCAAGTTAGAACAAGTCAGAACAAGTCGGGACAAGTCGGGACAAGTCTGGACAAGTCGGGACAAGTCGGAACAAGACGTGACAAGTCAGAACAAGTCGAGACGAGTCGGGACAAGTCGGGACAAGTCGGGACAAGTCAGGACAAGTCGGGACAAGTCTGGACAAGTCGGGACAAGTCGGGACAAGTCGGTACAAGTCGGGACAAGTCTGGACAAGTCGTGACAAGTCGGAACAAGACGTGACAACTCAGAACAAGTCGAGACGAGTCGGGACAAGTAGGGACAAGTCGGGACAAGTCGGTACAAGTCGGGACAAGTCACGACAAGTCGGTACAAGTCGGGACAAGTCTGGACAAGTCGGGACAAGTCGGGACAAGACGTGACAAGTCAGAAAAAGTCTAGACGAGTCGGGACAAGTCGGGACAAGTCAGGACAAGTCGGGACAAGTCTGGACAAGTCGGAACAAGACGTGACAAGTCAGAACAAGTCGAGACGAGTCGGGACAAGTCGGGGCAAGTCAGGACAAGTCGGGACAAGTCTGGACAAGTCGGGACAAGTCGGGACAAGTCGGTACAAGTCAAGACAAGTCGGGACAAGTCGGAACAAGTCGGGACAATTCAGGACAAGTCTGGACAAGTCGGTACAACTCGGGACAAGTTTGGACAATTCGGGACAAGTCGGGACAAGTCGGTACAAGTCGAGACAAGTCAGGACATGTCGGGACAAGTCGGGACAAGTCGGGACAAGTCGGGACAAGTCGGTACAAATCGGGACAAGTCGGGACAAGTCCGGAAAAGTCGGGACAGGTCGGGACAAGTCGATACAAGTCGGGACAAGTCGGGACAAGTTGGTACAAGTCGGGACAAGTCGGTATAAGTTTGGACAATCCAGGACGACAAGTCGGGACAAGTCGAAACAAGTCGGGAAAAGTCGGGAAAAATCGTGACAAGTCAGGACGAGTCGGTACAAGTCAGGACAAGTCGGGACAAGACGTGACAAGTAAGAACAAGTCGGGATAAGTCGGGATAAGTCAGGACAAGTCGAGACAAATCGGGACAAGTCGGGACAAGTTTGGACAATCCGGGACAAGTCGGGAAAAGTCAGTACAAGTCGGGACAAGTCGGTACAAGTCGGAACAAGTCACGACAAGTCGGTACAAGTCGGGACAAGTTTGGACAATTCGGGGCAAGTCGGGACAAGTCGGGACAAGTCGAAACAAGTTGAAACAAGTCGGGACAAGTCGGTACGAGTCGTGACAAGTCAGGACAGGTCGATACAAGTCGGGACAAGTCAGGACAAGTCGGGACAAGTTGAGACAAGTCGGGACAAGTCGAAACAAGTCGGGACAAGTCAGGACAAGTCGGAACAAGTCGGGACAAGTTTGGACAATCCGGGACAAGTCGGGAAAAGTCAGTACCAGTCGGGACAAGTCGGTACAAGTCGGGACAAGTCACGACAAGTCGGTACAAGTCGGGACAAGTTTGGACAATCCGGGACAAGTCGGGAAAAGTCAGTACAAGTCGGGACAAGTCGGGACAAGTCGGGACAAGTCGGTACAAGTCGGAACAAGTCACGACAAGTCGGTACAAGTCGGTACAAATTTGGACAATTCGGTTTAAGTCGGGACAAGTCGGGACAAGTCGGGACAAGACGTGACAAGTCAGAAAAAGTCTAGACGAGTCGGGACAAGTCGGGACAAGTCAGGACAAGTCGGGACAAGTCTGGACAAGTCGGAACAAGACGTGACAAGTCAGAACAAGTCGAGACGAGTCGGGACAAGTCGGGGCAAGTCAGGACAAGTCGGGACAAGTCTGGACAAGTCGGGACAAGTCGGGACAAGTCGGTACAAGTCAAGACAAGTCGGGACAAGTCGGAACAAGTCGGGACAATTCAGGACAAGTCTGGACAAGTCGGTACAACTCGGGACAAGTTTGGACAATTCGGGACAAGTCGGGACAAGTCGGTACAAGTCGAGACAAGTCAGGACATGTCGGGACAAGTCGGGACAAGTCGGGACAAGTCGGGACAAGTCGGTACAAATCGGGACAAGTCGGGACAAGTCCGGAAAAGTCGGGACAGGTCGGGACAAGTCGATACAAGTCGGGACAAGTCGGGACAAGTTGGTACAAGTCGGGACAAGTCGGTATAAGTTTGGACAATCCAGGACGACAAGTCGGGACAAGTCGAAACAAGTCGGGAAAAGTCGGGAAAAATCGTGACAAGTCAGGACGAGTCGGTACAAGTCAGGACAAGTCGGGACAAGACGTGACAAGTAAGAACAAGTCGGGATAAGTCGGGATAAGTCAGGACAAGTCGAGACAAATCGGGACAAGTCGGGACAAGTTTGGACAATCCGGGACAAGTCGGGAAAAGTCAGTACAAGTCGGGACAAGTCGGTACAAGTCGGAACAAGTCACGACAAGTCGGTACAAGTCGGGACAAGTTTGGACAATTCGGGGCAAGTCGGGACAAGTCGGGACAAGTCGAAACAAGTTGAAACAAGTCGGGACAAGTCGGTACGAGTCGTGACAAGTCAGGACAGGTCGATACAAGTCGGGACAAGTCAGGACAAGTCGGGACAAGTTGAGACAAGTCGGGACAAGTCGAAACAAGTCGGGACAAGTCAGGACAAGTCGGAACAAGTCGGGACAAGTTTGGACAATCCGGGACAAGTCGGGAAAAGTCAGTACCAGTCGGGACAAGTCGGTACAAGTCGGGACAAGTCACGACAAGTCGGTACAAGTCGGGACAAGTTTGGACAATCCGGGACAAGTCGGGAAAAGTCAGTACAAGTCGGGACAAGTCGGGACAAGTCGGGACAAGTCGGTACAAGTCGGAACAAGTCACGACAAGTCGGTACAAGTCGGTACAAATTTGGACAATTCGGTTTAAGTCGGGACAAGTCGGGACAAGTCGAAACAAGTCAAGACAAGTCGAAACAAGTCGGGACAAGTCAGGACAAGTCGGAACAAGTCGGGACAAGTTTGGACAATCCGGGACAAGTCGGGAAAAGTCAGTACAAGTCGGGACAAGTCGGGACAAGTCGGGACAAGTCGGTACAAGTCGGAACAAGTCACGACAAGTCGGTACAAGTCGGTACAAATTTGGACAATTCGGTTTAAGTCGGGACAAGTCGGGACAAGTCGAAACAAGTTGAAACAAGTCGGGACAAGTCGGTACAAGTCGTGACAAGTCAGGACAAGTCGATACAAGTCGGGACAAGTCGAAACAAGTCGGGACACGTCAGGACAAGTCTGGACAAGTCGGGACAAGTTTGGACAAGTTGGACAAGTCGGTACAAGTCGTGACAAGTCAGGACAAGTCGATACAAGTCGGGACAAGTCAGGACAAGTCGGGACAAGTCGAGACAAGTCGGGACAAGTCGAAACAAGTCGGGACAAGTCAGGACAAGTCGGAACAAGTCGGGACAAGTTTGGACAATCCGGGACAAGTCGGGAAAAGTCAGTACAAGTCGGGACAAGTAGGGACAAGTCGGGACAAGTCGGTACAAGTCGGGACAAGTCACGACAAGTCGGTACAAGTCGGGACAAGTCTGGACAAGTCGGGACAAGTCGGGACAAGACGTGACAAGTCAGAAAAAGTCTAGACGAGTCGGGACAAGTCGGGACAAGTCAGGACAAGTCGGGACAAGTCTGGACAAGTCGGGACAAGTCGGGACAAGACGTGACAAGTCAGAAAAAGTCTAGACGAGTCGGGACAAGTCGGGACAAGTCAGGACAAGTCGGGACAAGTCTGGACAAGTCGGGACAAGTCGGGACAAGTCGGGACAAGTCGGGACAAGTCGGTACAAGTCGGGCCAAGTCGGAACAAGTCAGGACAAGTCGAGACATGACGTTACAAGTTAGAAGAAGTCAGAACAAGTCGGGTCAAGTCGGGACAAGTATGGACAAGTCGGAGTAAGTTAGGACAAGTCGGGACAAGTCGGGAAAAGTCGGGACAGGTCGGGACAAGTCGGGACAAGTCGGGACAATTCGGGACAAGTCGGAACAAGTCAGGACAAGTCGATACATGACGTTACAAGTTAGAACAAGTCAGAACAAGTCGGGACAAGTCTGGACAAGTCGGGACAAGTCGGAACAAGACGTGACAAGTCAGAACAAGTCGAGACGATTCGGGACAAGTCGGGACAAGTCAGGACAAGTCAGGACAAGTCTGGATAAGTCGGGACAAGTCGGGACAAGTCGGTACAAGTCAGGACAAGTCTGGACAAGTCGGGACAAGTCGGGACAAGACGTGACAAGTCAGAAAAAGTCTAGACGAGTCGGGACAAGTCGGGACAAGTCAGGACAAGTCGGGACAAGTCTGGACAAGTCGGAACAAGTCGGGACAAGTCGGGACAAGTCGGGACAAGTCGGGACAAGTCGGGACAAGTCGGTACAAGTCGGAACAAGTCAGAACAAGTCAGAACAAGTCGAGACATGACGTTTCAAGTTAAAACAAGTCAGAACAATTCGGGACAAGTCGGGACAAGTTAGGACAAGTCGGGACAAGTCGGGACAAGTCGGGAAAAGTCGGGACAGGTCGGGACAATTCGGGACAAGTCGGGACAAAATATGACAAGTCGGTAAAAGTCGGGACAGGTCAGGACAAGTCGGGACAATTCGGGACAAGTCGGAACAAGTGGGGACAAGTCGGGACAAGTCGGGCCAAGTCGGAACAAGTCAGGACAAGTCGAGACATGACGTTACAAGTTATAACAAGTCAGAACAAGTCGGGACAAGTCGGGACAAGTCTGGACAAATCAGGACAAGTCGGAACAAGACGTGACAAGTCAGAACAAGTCGAGACGAGTAGGGACAAGTCGGGACAAGTCAGGACAAGTCGGGACAAGTCTGGACAAGTCGGGACAAGTCGGGACAAGTCGGTACAAGTCGGGACAAGTCTGGACAAGTCGGGACAAGTCGGGACAAGACGTGACAAGTCAGAAAAAGTCTAGACGAGTCGGGACAAGTCGGGACAAGTCAGGACAAGTCGGGACAAGTCTGGACAAGTCGGAACAAGTCGGGACAAGACGTGACAAGTCAGAACAAGTCGAGACGAGTCGGGGCAAGTCAAGACAAGTCAGGACAGGTCGGGACAAGTCTGGACAAGTCGGGACAAGTCAGGACAAGTCTGGACAAGTCGAGACAAGTTTGGACAAGTTGGACAAGTCGGTACAAGTCGTGACAAGTCAGGACAAGTCGATGCAAGTCGGGACAAGTCAGGACAAGTCGGGACAAGTCGAGACAAGTCAAGACAAGTCGAAACAAGTCGGGACAAGTCAGGACAAGTCGGAACAAGTCGGGACAAGTTTGGACAATCCGGGACAAGTCGGGAAAAGTCAGTACAAGTCGGGACAAGTCGGGACAAGTCGGGACAAGTCGGTACAAGTCGGAACAAGTCACGACAAGTCGGTACAAGTCGGGACAAGTTTGGACAATTCGGTTTAAGTCGGGACAAGTCGAAACAAGTTGAAACAAGTCGGGACAAGTCGGTACAAGTCGTGACAAGTCAGGACAAGTCGATACAAGTCGGGACAAGTCAGGACAAGTCGGGACAAGTCGGGATAAGTCGGGAAAAGTCGGAACAAGTGGGGACAAGTCGGGACAAGTCGGGCCAAGTCGGAACAAGTCAGGACAAGCCGAGACATGACGTTACAAGTTATAACAAGTCAGAACAAGTCGGGACAAGTCGGGACAAGTCTGGACAAATCAGGACAAGTCGGAACAAGACGTGACAAGTCAGAACAAGTCGAGACGAGTCGGGACAAGTCGGGACAAGTCAGGACAAGTCGGGACAAGTCTGGACAAGTCGGGACAAGTCGGGACAAGTCGGTACAAGTCGGGACAAGTCTGGACAAGTCGGGACAAGTCCGGACAAGACGTGACAGGTCAGAAAAAGTCTAGACGAGTCGGGACAAGTCGGGACAAGTCAGGACAAGTCGGGACAAGTCTGGACAAGTCGGGACAAGTCGGGACAAGTCGGGACAAGTCGGGACAAGTCGGGACAAGTCGGTACAAGTCGGGCCAAGTCGGAACAAGTCAGGACAAGTCGAGACATGACGTTACAAGTTAGAACAAGTCAGAACAAGTCGGGACAAGTTTGGACAATCCGGGACAAGTCTGGACAAGTCTGGACAAGTCGGGACAAGTCAGGACAAGTCTGGACAAGTCATGACAAGTTGGGACAAGTCGGGACAAGTCAGTACAAGTCGTGACAAGTCAGGACAAGTCGATACATGTCGGGACAAGTCAGGACAAGTCGGGACAAGTCGAGACAAGTCGAGACAAGTCAGAACAAGTCGAGACGAGTCGGGACAAGTCGGGACAAGTCAGGACAAGTCGGGACAAGTCAGTACAAGTCGTGACAAGTCAGGACAAGTCGATACATGTCGGGACAAGTCAGGACAAGTCGGGACAAGTCGAGACAAATCGAGACAAGTCGGGACAAGTCGAAACTAGTCGGGATATTTTGAAAAAGTGAAAGCTACAAAAATTTTGAAAACAAAAAATTTGAATTTTTATTTTAGCCAAAATTTAAACAGTTTTGAGAAAATAAGCTTTACGATTTTTTGTCAATCCAACCAAAATTATGAACCAAAACAAGTGTGACAGTCAATTTTTGTTCGAACTGAAATTGACAAGTCGGAACAAGTCGGGACAAGTATGGACAAGTCGGGGCAAGTTAGGACAAGTCGGGACAAGTCGGGACAAGTCGGGAAAAGTCGGGACAGGTCGGGACAATTCGGGACAAGTCGGGACAAAATATGACAAGTCGGTAAAAGTCGGGACAGGTCAGGACAAGTCGGGACAATTCGGGACAAGTCGGAACAAGTGGGGACAAGTCGGGACAAGTCGGGCCAAGTCGGAACAAGTCAGGACAAGTCGGAACAAGACGTGACAAGTCAGAACAAGTCGAGACGAGTAGGGACAAGTCGGGACAAGTCAGGACAAGTCGGGACAAGTCTGGACAAGTCGGGACAAGTCGGGACAAGTCGGTACAAGTCGGGACAAGTCTGGACAAGTCGGGACAAGTCGGGACAAGACGTGACAAGTCAGAAAAAGTCTAGACGAGTCGGGACAAGTCGGGACAAGTCAGGACAAGTCGGGACAAGTCTGGACAAGTCGGAACAAGTCGGGACAAGACGTGACAAGTCAGAACAAGTCGAGACGAGTCGGGGCAAGTCAAGACAAGTCAGGACAGGTCGGGACAAGTCTGGACAAGTCGGGACAAGTCAGGACAAGTCTGGACAAGTCAAGACAAGTTTGGACAAGTTGGACAAGTCGGTACAAGTCGTGACAAGTCAGGACAAGTCGATGCAAGTCGGGACAAGTCAGGACAAGTCGGGACAAGTCGAGACAAGTCAAGACAAGTCGAAACAAGTCGGGACAAGTCAGGACAAGTCGGAACAAGTCGGGACAAGTTTGGACAATCCGGGACAAGTCGGGAAAAGTCAGTACAAGTCGGGACAAGTCGGGACAAGTCGGGACAAGTCGGTACAAGTCGGAACAAGTCACGACAAGTCGGTACAAGTCGGGACAAGTTTGGACAATTCGGTTTAAGTCGGGACAAGTCGAAACAAGTTGAAACAAGTCGGGACAAGTCGGTACAAGTCGTGACAAGTCAGGACAAGTCGATACAAGTCGGGACAAGTCAGGACAAGTCGGGACAAGTCGGGATAAGTCGGGAAAAGTCGGAACAAGTGGGGACAAGTCGGGACAAGTCGGGCCAAGTCGGAACAAGTCAGGACAAGCCGAGACATGACGTTACAAGTTATAACAAGTCAGAACAAGTCGGGACAAGTCGGGACAAGTCTGGACAAATCAGGACAAGTCGGAACAAGACGTGACAAGTCAGAACAAGTCGAGACGAGTCGGGACAAGTCGGGACAAGTCGGTACAAGTCGGGACAAGTCTGGACAAGTCGGGACAAGTCGGGACAAGACGTGACAGGTCAGAAAAAGTCTAGACGAGTCGGGACAAGTCGGGACAAGTCGGGACAAGTCGGGACAAGTCAGGACAAGTCGGGACAAGTCTGGACAAGTCGGGACAAGTCGGGACAAGTCGGGACAAGTCGGGACAAGTCGGGACAAGTCGGGACAAGTCGGTACAAGTCGGGCCAAGTCGGAACAAGTCAGGACAAGTCGAGACATGACGTTACAAGTTAGAACAAGTCAGAACAAGTCGGGACAAGTTTGGACAATCCGGGACAAGTCTGGACAAGTCTGGACAAGTCGGGACAAGTCAGGACAAGTCTGGACAAGTCGGGACAAGTTGGGACAAGTCGGGACAAGTCAGTACAAGTCGTGACAAGTCAGGACAAGTCGATACATGTCGGGACAAGTCAGGACAAGTCGGGACAAGTCGAGACAAGTCGAGACAAGTCAGAACAAGTCGAGACGAGTCGGGACAAGTCGGGACAAGTCAGGACAAGTCGGGACAAGTCAGTACAAGTCGTGACAAGTCAGGACAAGTCGATACATGTCGGGACAAGTCAGGACAAGTCGGGACAAGTCGAGACAAATCGAGACAAGTCGGGACAAGTCGAAACTAGTCGGGACAAGTCAGGACAAGTCGGAACAAGTCGGGACAAGTTTGGACAATCCGGGACAAGTCAGGACAAGTCTGGACAAGTCGGGACCAGTCAGGACAAGTCTGGACAAGTTGGGACAAGTCGGGACAAGTCGGTACAAGTCGTGACAAGTCAGGACAAGTCGAGACATGACGTTACAAGTTAGAACAAGTCAGAACAAGTCGGGACAACTCGGGACAAGTCTGGACAAGTCGGGACAAGTCGGGACAAGACGTGACAAGTCAGAACAAGTCGAGACGAGTCGAGACAAGTCGGGACAAGTCAGGACAAGTCGGGACAAGTCTGGACAAGTCGGGACAAGTCGGGACAAGTCGGGACAAGTCGGGACAAGTCGGTACAAGTCGGGATAAGTCGGGATAAGTCGGAACAAGTCAGGACAAGTCGAGACATGACGTTACAAGTTAGAACAAGTCAGAGCAAGTCGGGACAAGTCGGGACAAGTCTGGACAAGTCTGGACAAGTCGGGACAAGTCAGGACAAGTCTGGACAAGTCGGGACAAGTTGGGACAAGTCGGGACAAGTCGGTACAAGTCGTGACAAGTCAGGACAAGTCGATACAAGTCGGGACAAGTCAGGACAAGTCGGGACAAGTCGAGACAAGTCGGGACAAGTCGAAACAAGTCGGGACAAGTCAGGACAAGTCGGAACAAGTCGGGAGAAGTTTGGACAATTCGGGACAAGTAAGGGTCTAGTCTGTACAAGTCGGTACAAGTCGGGACAAGTCGGTACAAGTCGGGACAAGTTTGGACAATCCGGGGCAAGTTGGGACAAGTCGGAACAAGTCGGGACAAGTCGGTACAAGTCGGGACAAGTTTGGAAAATCTGGGACAAGTCGAGACAAGTCGGGACAAGTCGAAACAAGTCGGGACAAGTCGGTATAAGTCGGGACAAGTCGGTACATGTTTGGACAATCCGGGACAAGAAGAGACAAGACAGGACAAGTCGAAACAAGACGGGACAAGTCGAAACAAGTCGGGACAAATCGGGAAAAGTTGGTACAAGTCGGTACAAGTCGGGACAAATTTGGACAATCCAGGAAAAGTCGGGACAAGTCGGGACAAGTCGGGACAAGTTGGTACAAGTCGTGACAGGTCGGTACAAGTCGGGACAAGTTGGTACAAGTCGGAACAAGTCAGGACAAGTCGGAACAAGTCGGGACAAGTCGGGACAAGTCGGGACAAGTCGGGACAAGTTAGGACAATCCTGGACAAGTAGGGACAAGTCGTTAAAAGTCGGGACAAGTCGGTACAAGTCGGGACAAGTTTGGACAATTCGGAGCAAGTCGGGACAAGTCGGTACAAGTCGGGACATGTCGGTATAAGTTTGGACAATCCGGGACGACAAGTCGGGACAAGTCGAAACAAGTCGGGAAAAGTCGGGAAAAATCGTGATAAGTCAGGACGAGTCGGTACAAGTCAGGACAAGTCGGGACAAGACGTGACAAGTAAGAACAAGTCGGGACAAGTCGGGATAGGTCAGGACAAGTCGGGACAAGTCAGGACAAGTCAGGACAAGTCGGGACAAGTCGAGTTGAGTCGGGAAAAGTCGAAACAAGTCAGGACAAGTCAGGACAAGTCGGTACAAGTCGGGACAAGTTTCGACAATCCGGGACAAGTCGGAACAAGTCGGTACATGTGGGGACAAGTCGGGACAAGTCGGTACAAGTCGGGACAAGTTAAAACAATCCGGGACAAGTCGGGACAAATCGGGACAAGTCGGGACAAGTCGGTACAAGTCGGGACTAGTTTGGACAATCCGGGACAAGTCGGGACAAGTCGGTACAAGTCGGGATGAGTCAGTGCAATTCGGGACAAGTTTGGACAATCCTGGACAAGTCGGGACAAGTCAGTACAAGTCGGGACAAGTCAGTACAAGTCGGGACAAGTCGGTACAAGTCGGGACAAGTTTGGACAATTCGGAGCAAGTTGGGACAAGTCGGGACAAGACGTGTCATGTCAGAACAAGTCGGGTCAAGTTGGTTCTAGTCAAGACAAGTCGGTACAAGTCGGGACAAGTCGGGACAAGTCGGGACAAGTCGGGACAAGTCGAGACAAGTCGGGAAAAGCCGAGACAAATCGAGACAAATCGAGACTAGCCGGGATATTTTGAAAAAGTGAAAGCTACAAAAATTTTGAAAACAAAAAATTTGAATTTTAATTTTAGCCAAAATTTAAACAGTTTTGAGAAAATAAGCTTTACGATTTTTCGTCAATCCAACCAGATTTATGAACCAAAACAAGTGTAACAATCAATTTTTGTTCGAACTGAAATTGACAAGTCGGAACAAGTCGGGACAAGTATGGACAAGTCGGGGCAAGTTAGGACAAGTCGGGACGAGTCGGGAAAAGTCGGGACAAAATGGGACAAGTCGGTAAAAGTCGGGACAGGTCAGGACAAGTCTGTACAAGTCGGGACAAGTTGGGACAAGTCGGGACAAGTCGGTACAAGTCATGACAAGTCAGGACAAGTCGATACAAGTCGGGACAAGTCAGGACAAGTCGGGACAAGTCAAGACAAGTCGGGACAAGTCGAAACAAGTCGGGACAAGTCAGGACAAGTCGGGACAAGTCGAGACAAGTAAGAACAAGTCGGGACAAGTCGGGATAAGTCAGGACAAGTCGGGACAAGTCGGGACAAGTCGGGACATATCGGGACAAGTCAAGACAAGTCGGGACAAGTCAGGACAAGTCAGGACAATTCGGGACAAGTCGAGTTGAGTCGGGACAAGTCGAAACAAGTCAGGACAAGTCAGGACAAGTCGGTACAAGTGGGGACAAGTCGGTACAAGTCGGGACAAGTTGGAACAATCCGTGACAAGTCGGGACAAGTCGGGACAAGTCGGGACAAGTCGGTACAAGTCGGGACTAGTTTGGACAATCCGGGACAAGTCGGGACAAGTCGGTACAAGTCGGGACAAGTCTGTGCAATTCGGGACAAGTTTGGACAATCCTGGACAAGTCGGGACAAGTCAGTACAAGTCGGGACAAGTCGGTACAAGTCGGGACAAGTTTGGACAATTCGGAGCAAGTCGGGACAAGTCGGGACAAGACGTGACATGTCAGAACAAGTCGGGTCAAGTTGGTTCTAGTCATGACAAGTCAGTACAAGTCGGGACAAGTCGGGACAAGTCAGGACAAGTCGGGACAAGTCGGGACAAGTCGAGACAAGTCGGGACAAGTCGGGACAAGTCGGGAAAAGCCGAGACAAATCGAGACTAGCCGGGATATTTTGAAAAAGTGAAAGCTACAAAAATTTTGAAAACAAAAAATTTGAATTTTTATTTTAGCCAAAATTTAAACAGTTTTGAGAAAATAAGCTTTACGATTTTTTGTCAATCCAACCAAAATTATGAACCAAAACAAGTGTGACAGTCAATTTTTGTTCGAACTGTTATTAACAAGTCGGAACAAGTCGGGACAAGTATGGACAAGTCGGGGCAAGTTAGGACAAGTCGGGACAAGTCGGGAAAAGTCGGGACAGGTCGGGACAAGTCGGGACAAGTCGGGACAAAATATGACAAGTCGGTAAAAGTCGGGACAGGTCAGGACAAGTCGGGACAATTCGGGACAAGTCGGAACAAGTGGGGACAAGTCGGGACAAGTCGGGCCAAGTCGGGCCAAGTCGGAACAAGTCAGGACAAGTCGAGACATGACGTTACAAGTTATAACAAGTCAGAACAAGTCGGGACAAGTCGGGACAAGTCTGGACAAATCAGGACAAGTCGGAACAAGACGTGACAAGTCAGAACAAGTCGAGACGAGTCGGGACAAGTCGGGACAAGTCAGGACAAGTCGGGACAAGTCTGGACAAGTCGGGACAAGTCGGGACAAGTCGGTACAAGTCGGGACAAGTCTGGACAAGTCGGGACAAGTCGGGACAAGACGTGACAAGTCAGAAAAAGTCTAGACGAGTCGGGACAAGTCGGGACAAGTCAGGACAAGTCGGGACAAGTCTGGACAAGTCGGAACAAGTCGGGACAAGACGTGACAAGTCAGAACAAGACGAGACGAGTCGGGGCAAGTCAAGACAAGTCAGGACAGGTCGGGACAAGTCTGGACAAGTCGGGACAAGTCAGGACAAGTCTGGACAAGTCGGGACAAGTTTGGACAAGTTGGACAAGTCGGTACAAGTCGTGACAAGTCAGGACAAGTCGATGCAAGTCGGGACAAGTCAGGACAAGTCGGGACAAGTCGAGACAAGTCAAGACAAGTCGAAACAAGTCGGGACAAGTCAGGACAAGTCGGAACAAGTCGGGACAAGTTTGGACAATCCGGGACAAGTCGGGAAAAGTCAGTACAAGTCGGGACAAGTCGGGACAAGTCGGGACAAGTCGGGACAAGTCGGTACAAGTCGGAACAAGTCACGACAAGTCGGTACAAGTCGGGACAAGTTTGGACAATTTGGTTTAAGTCGGGACAAGTCGAAACAAGTTGAAACAAGTCGGGACAAGTCGGTACAAGTCGTGACAAGTCAGGACAAGTCGATACAAGTCGGGACAAGTCAGGACAAGTCGGGACAAGTCGAGACAAGTCGGGACAAGTCGAAACAAGTCGGGACAAGTCAGGACAAGTCGGAACAAGTCGGGACAAGTTTGGACAATCCGGGACAAGTCGGGAAAAGTCAGTCCAAGTCGGGACAAGTCGGGACAAGTCGGGACAAGTCGGTACAAGTCGGGACAAGTCACGACAAGTCGGTACAAGTCGGGACAAGTCTGGACGAGTCGGGACAAGTCGGGACAAGACGTGACAAGTCAGAAAAAGTCTAGACGAGTCAGGACAAGTCGGGACAAGTCAGGACAAGTCGGGACAAGTCTGGACAAGTTGGGACAAGTCGGGACAAGACGTGACAAGTCAGAAAAAGTCTAGACGAGTCGGGACAAGTCGGGACAAGTCAGGACAAGTCGGGACAAGTCTGGACAAGTCGGGACAAGTCGGGACAAGTCGGTACAAGTCGGGCCAAGTCGGAACAAGTCAGGACAAGTCGAGACATGACGTTACAAGTTAGAAGAAGTCAGAACAAGTCGGGACAAGTCAGGACAAGTATGGACAAGTCGGAGTAAGTTAGGACAAGTCGGGACAAGTCGGGAAAAGTCGGGACAGGTCGGGACAAGTCGGGACAAGTCGGGACAAAATGGGACAAGTCGGTAAAAGTCGGGACAGGTCAGGACAAGTCGGGACAATTCGGGACAAGTCGGAACAAGTGGGGACAAGTCGGGACAATTCGGGCCAAGTCAAAACAAGTCAGGACAAGTCGAGACATGACGTTACAAGTTAGAACAAGTCAGAACAAGTCGGGACAAGTCGGGACAAGTCTGGACAAGTCGGGACAAGTCGGAACAAGACGTGACAAGTCAGAACAAGTCGAGACGAGTCGGGACAAGTCGGGACAAGTCAGGACAAGTCAGGACAAGTCTGGACAAGTCGGGACAAGTCGGGACAAGTCGGGACAAGTCGGGACAAGACGTGACAAGTCAGAAAAAGTCTAGACGAGTCGGGACAAGTCGGGACAAGTCGGGACAAGTCAGGACAAGTCGGGACAAGTCTGGACAAGTCGGGACAAGTCGGGACAAGTCGGGACAAGTCGGGACAAGTCGGGACAAGTCGGGACAAGTCGGTACAAGTCGGAACAAGTCAGAACAAGTCAGAACAAGTCGAGACATGACGTTTCAAGTTAAAACAAGTCAGAACAATTCGGAACAAGTCGGGACAAGTATGGACAAGTCGGGGCAAGTTAGGACAAGTCGGGACAAGTCGGGAAAAGTCGGGACAGGTCGGGACAAGTCGGGACAAGTTGGGACAAAATGGGACAAGTCGGTAAAAGTCGGGACAGGTCAGGACAAGTCGGGACAATTCGGGACAAGTCGGAACAAGTGGGGACAAGTCGGGACAAGTCGGGCCAAGTCGGAACAAGTCGAGACATGACGTTACAAGTTAGAACAAGTCAGAACAAGTCGGGACAAGTCTGGACAAGCCGGGACAAGTCGGAACAAGACGTGACAAGTCAGAACAAGTCGAGACGAGTCTTGACAAGTCGGGACAAGTCAGGACAAGTCGGAACAAGTCTGGACAAGTCGGGACAAGTCGGGACAAGTCGGCACAAGTCGGGACAAGTCTGGACAAGTCGGGACAAGTCAGAACAAGTCGGGACAAGACGTGACAAGTCAGAAAAAGTCTAGACGAGTCGGGACAAGTCGGGACAAGTCGGGACAAGTCAGGACAAGTCGGGACAAGTCTGGACAAGTCGGGACAAGTCGGGACAAGTCGGGACAAATCAGGACAAGTCGGAACAAGACGTGACAAGTCAGAACAAGTAGAGACGAGTCGGGACAAGTCGGGACAAGTCAGGACAAGTCAGGACAAGTCTGAACAAGTCGGGACAAGTCGGGACAAGTTGGGACAAGTCGGGACAAGTCGGCACAAGTCGTGACAAGTCAGGACAAGTCGATACAAGTCGGGACAATTCGGGACAAGTCGGAACAAGTGGGGACAAGTCGGGACAATTCGGGCCAAGTCAAAACAAGTCAGGACAAGTCGAGACATGACGTTACAAGTTAGAACAAGTCAGAACAAGTCGGGACAAGTCGGGACAAGTCTGGACAAGTCGGGACAAGTCGGAACAAGACGTGACAAGTCAGAACAAGTCGAGACGAGTCGGGACAAGTCGGGACAAGTCAGGACAAGTCAGGACAAGTCTGGACAAGTCGGGACAAGTCGGGACAAGTCGGGACAAGTCGGGACAAGACGTGACAAGTCAGAAAAAGTCTAGACGAGTCGGGACAAGTCGGGACAAGTCGGGACAAGTCAGGACAAGTCGGGACAAGTCTGGACAAGTCGGGACAAGTCGGGACAAGTCGGGACAAGTCGGGACAAGTCGGGACAAGTCGGGACAAGTCGGTACAAGTCGGAACAAGTCAGAACAAGTCAGAACAAGTCGAGACATGACGTTTCAAGTTAAAACAAGTCAGAACAATTCGGAACAAGTCGGGACAAGTATGGACAAGTCGGGGCAAGTTAGGACAAGTCAGGACAAGTCGGGAAAAGTCGGGACAGGTCGGGACAAGTCGGGACAAGTTGGGACAAAATGGGACAAGTCGGTAAAAGTCGGGACAGGTCAGGACAAGTCGGGACAATTCGGGACAAGTCGGAACAAGTGGGGACAAGTCGGGACAAGTCGGGCCAAGTCGGAACAAGTCGAGACATGACGTTACAAGTTAGAACAAGTCAGAACAAGTCGGGACAAGTCTGGACAAGCCGGGACAAGTCGGAACAAGACGTGACAAGTCAGAACAAGTCGAGACGAGTCTTGACAAGTCGGGACAAGTCAGGACAAGTCGGAACAAGTCTGGACAAGTCGGGACAAGTCGGGACAAGTCGGCACAAGTCGGGACAAGTCTGGACAAGTCGGGACAAGTCAGAACAAGTCGGGACAAGACGTGACAAGTCAGAAAAAGTCTAGACGAGTCGGGACAAGTCGGGACAAGTCGGGACAAGTCAGGACAAGTCGGGACAAGTCTGGACAAGTCGGGACAAGTCGGGACAAGTCGGGACAAATCAGGACAAGTCGGAACAAGACGTGACAAGTCAGAACAAGTAGAGACGAGTCGGGACAAGTCGGGACAAGTCAGGACAAGTCAGGACAAGTCTGAACAAGTCGGGACAAGTCGGGACAAGTTGGGACAAGTCGGGACAAGTCGGCACAAGTCGTGACAAGTCAGGACAAGTCGATACAAGTCGGGACAAGTCAGGACAAGTCGAGACATGACGTTACAAGTTAGAACAAGTCAGAACAAGTCGGGACAAGTCGGGACAAGTCTGGACAAATCAGGACAAGTCGGAACAAGACGTGACAAGTCAGAACAAGTAGAGACGAGTCGGGACAAGTCGGGACAAGTCAGGACAAGTCAGGACAAGTCTGGACAAGTCGGGACAAGTCGGGACAAGTTGGGACAAGTCGGGACAAGTCGGCACAAGTCGTGACAAGTCAGGACAAGTCGATACAAGTCGGGACAAGTTAGGACAAGTCGGGACAAGTCGAGACAAGTCGGGACAAGTCGAAGCAAGTCGGGACAAGTCAGGACAAGTCGGAACAAGTCGAGACAAGTTTGGACAATCCGGGACAAGTCGGGAAAAGTCAGTACAAGTCGGGACAAGTCGGGACAAGTCGGTACAAGTCGGGACAAGTCACGACAAGTCGGTACAAGTCGGGACAAGTCGGGACAAGTCGGGACAAGTCGGGACAAGTTGAAACAAGCCAGGACAAGCCCGGACAAGTCGGGACCTGTCAGGACAAGTCGGGACAAAACGGAACAAGTCGTGACAAGTCAGGACAAGTCAGGGCAAGTCGAAACAAGTCGAATCAAGTCGGGACAATTCGGGACAAGTCGGAACAAGTCGGGACAAGTCGAGACAAGTCGAGACAAGTCGGTACAAGTCGAGACAAGTTTGGACAATCCGGGACAAGTCGGTACAAGTCGGTAAAAGTCGGGACAAATCGGGACAAGTCGGGAAAAGTCGGGACAAGTCAAGACAATTTGGAATAAGTAGAAACAAGTCGGGACAAGTCAGGACAAGTCGAGACAAGTCGGGACAAGTCAGGACAAGTCGGGACAAGTCGGGACAAGTTGGGACAAAACGGAACAAGTCGTGACAAGTCAGGACAAGTCAGGGCAAGTCGAAACAAGTCGAAACAAGTCATGACAATTCGGGACAAGTCGGAACAAGTCGGGACAAGTCGAGACAAGTCGAGACAAGTCGGTACAAGTCGAGACAAGTTTGGACATTCCAGAACAAGTCGGTACAAGTCGGTAAAAGTCGGGACAAATCGGGACAAGTCGGGAAAAGTCGGGACAAGTCAAGACAATTTGGAATAAGTAGAAACAAGTCGGGACAAGTCAGAACAAGTCGGGACAAGTCGGGACAAGTCGGGACAAGTCGGGACAAGTCGGGACAAATCGAGACAAGTCGATACAAGTCGGGACAAGTTTGGACAATCTGGGACAAGTCGGGACAAGTCGGTACAAGTCGGGACAAGTCGGTACAAGTCGGGACAAGTCGGGACAAGTCGAGACAAGTCGAGACAAGTCGGTACAAGTCGAGACAAGTTTGGACATTCCAGAACAAGTCGGTACAAGTCGGTAAAAGTCGGGACAAATCGGGACAAGTCGGGAAAAGTCGGAACAAGTCAAGACAATTTGGAATAAGTAGAAACAAGTCGGGACAAGTCAGGACAAGTCGGGACAAGTCGGGACAAGTCGGGACAAGTCGGGACAAGTCGGGCCAAGTCGGAACAAGTCGAGACATGACGTTACAAGTTAGAACAAGTCAGAACAAGTCGGGACAAGTCTGTACAAGCCGGGACAAGTCGGAACAAGACGCGACAAGTCAGAACAAGTCGAGACGAGTCGGGACAAGTCGGGACAAGTCAGGACAAGTCGGAACAAGTCTGGACAAGTCGGGACAAGTCGGGACAAGTCGGGACAAGTCGGCACAAGTCGACACAAGTCTGGACAAGTCGGGACAAGTCAGAACAAGTCGGGACAAGACGTGACAAGTCAGAAAAAGTCTAGACGAGTCGGGACAAGTCGGGACAAGTCGGGACAAGTCAGGACAAGTCGGGACAAGTCTGGACAAGTCGGGACAAGTCGGGACAAGTCGGGACAAGTCGGGACAAGTCGGGACAAGTCGGGACAATTCGGGACAAGTCGGTACAAGTCGGGCAAAGTCGGAACAAGTCAGGACAAGTCGAGACATGACGTTACAAGTTAGAACTAGTCAGAACAAGTAGGGACAAGTCGGGACAAGTCTGGACAAGTCGGGACAAGTCGGGACAAGACGTGACAAGTCAGAACAAGTCGAGACGAGTCGGGACAAGTCGGGACAAGTCAGGACAAGTCGGGACAAGTCTGGACAAGTCGGGACAAGTCAGCACAAGTCTGGACAAGTCGGGACAAGTTGGGACAAGTCGGGACAAGTCGGTACAAGTCGTGACAAGTCAGGACAAGTCGATACAAGTCGGGACAAGTCAGGACAAGTCGGGACAAGTCGGGACAAGTCGGAACAAGTGGGGACAAGTCGGGACAAGTCGGGCCAAGTCGGAACAAGTCAGGACAAGTCGAGACATGACGTTACAAGTTAGAACAAGTCAGAACAAGTCGGGACAAGTCGGGACAAGTCTGGACAAATCGGGACAAGTCGGAACAAGACGTGACAAGTCAGAACAAGTAGAGACGAGTCGGGACAAGTCGGGACAAGTCAGGACAAGTCTGGACAAGTCTGGACAAGTCGGGAAAAGTCGGGACAAGTTGGGACAAGTCGGGACAAGTCGGCACAAGTCGTGACAAGTCAGGACAAGTCGATACAAGTCGGGACAAGTCAGAACAAGTCGGGACAAGTCGAGACAAGTCGGGACAAGTCGAAACAAGTCGGGACAAGTCAGGACAAGTCGGAACAAGTAGAGACAAGTTTGGACAATCCGGGACAAGTCGGGAAAAGTCAGTACAAGTCGGGACAAGTCGGGACATGTCGGTACAAGTCGGGACAAGTCACGACAAGTCGGTACAAGTCGGGACAAATTTGGACAATTCGGGACAAGTCGGGACAAGTCGGGACAAGTCGGGCCAAGTCGGAACAAGTCAGGACAAGTCGAGACATGACGTTACAAGTTAGAAGAAGTCAGAACAAGTCGGGACAAGTCGGGACAAGTATGGACAAGTCGGAGTAAGTTAGGACAAGTCGGGACAAGTCGGGAAAAGTCGGGACAGGTCGGGACAAGTCGGGACAAGTCGGGACAAGTCGGGACAAAATGGGACAAGTCGGTAAAAGTCGGGACAGGTCAGGACAAGTCGGGACAATTCGGGACAAGTCGGAACAAGTGGGGACAAGTCGGGACAATTCGGGCCAAGTAGGAACAAGTCAGGACAAGTCGAGACATGACGTTACAAGTTAGAACAAGTCAGAACAAGTCGGGACAAGTTGGGACAAGTCTGGACAAGTCGGGACAAGTCGGAACAAGACGTGACAAGTCAGAACAAGTCGAGACGAGTCGGGACAAGTCGGGACAAGTCAGGACAAGTCAGGACAAGTCTGGACAAGTCGGGACAAGTCGGGACAAGTCGGTACAAGTCAGGACAAGTCTGGACAAGTCGGGACAAGTCGGGACAAGACGTGACAAGTCAGAAAAAGTCTAGACGAGTCGGGACAAGTCGGGACAAGTCAGGACAAGTCGGGACAAGTCTGGACAAGTCGGGACAAGTCGGGACAAGTCGGGACAAGTCGGGACAAGTCGGGACAAGTCGGTACAAGTCGGGCCAAGTCGGAACAAGTCAGGACAAGTCAAGACAAGACGTTACAAGTTAGAACAAGTCAGAACAAGTCGGGACAAGTCGGGACAAGTATGGACAATCCAGGAAAAGTCGGGACAAGTCGGGACAAGTCTGGACGAGTCGGTACAAGTCAGGACAAGTCGGGACAAGACGTGACAAGTAAGAACAAGTCGGGACAAGTCGGGATAAGTCAGGACAAGTCGAGACAAGTCGGGACAAGTTTGGACAATCCGGGACAAGTCGGGAAAAGTCAGTACAAGTCGGGACAAGTCGGTACAAGTCGGAACAAGTCACGAACAAGTCACGACAAATCGGTACAAGTCGGGACAAGTTTGGACAATTCGGGGCAAGTCGGGACAAGTCGGGACAAGTCGAAACAAGTTGAAACAAGTCGGGACAAGTCGGTACGAGTCGTGACAAGTCAGGACAAGTCGATACAAGTCGGGACAAGTCAGGACAAGTCGGGACAAGTTGAGACAAGTCGGGACAAGTCGAAACAAGTCGGGACAAGTCAGGACAAGTCGGAACAAGTCGGGACAAGTTTGGACAATCTGGGACAAGTCGGGAAAAGTCAGTACCAGTCGGGACAAGTCGGTACAAGTCGGGACAAGTCACGACAAGTCGGTACAAGTCGGGACAAGTCTGGACAAGTCGGGACAAGTCGGGACAAGACGTGACAAGTCAGAAAAAGTCTAGATGAGTCGGGACAAGTCGGGACAAGTCAGGACAAGTCGGGACAAGTCTGGACAAGTCATGACAAGTCGGGACAAGTCGGGACAAGTCGGGACAAGTCGGTACAAGTCGGGCCAAGTCGGAACAAGTCAGGACAAGTCAAGACAAGACGTTACAAGTTAGAACAAGTCAGAACAAGTCGGGACAAGTCGGGACAAGTATGGACAAGTCGGGGCAAGTTAGGATAAGTCGGGACAAGTCGGTAAAAGTCGGGACAGGTCAGGACAAGTCGGGACAAAATGGGACAAGTCGGTAAAAGTCGGGACAGGTCAGGACAAGTCGGGACAATTCGGGACAAGTCGGAACAAGTGGGGACAAGTCGGGACAAGTCGGGCCAAGTCGGAACAAGTCAGGACAAGTCGAGACATGACGTTCCAAGTTAGAACAAGTCAGAACAAGTCGGGACAAGTCGGGACAAGTCTGGACAAGTCGGGACAAGTCGGAACAAGACGTGACAAGTCAGAACAAGTCGAGACGAGTCGGGACAAGTCGGGACAAGTCGGGACAAGTCAGGACAAGTCGGGACAAGTCTGGACAAGTCGGGACAAGTCGGGACAAGTCGGTACAAGTCGGGACAAGTCTGGACAAGTCGTGACAAGTCGGAACAAGACGTGACAACTCAGAACAAGTCGAGACGAGTCGGGACAAGTCGGGGCAAGTCAGGACAAGTCGGGACAAGTCTGGACAAGTCGGGACAAGTCGGGACAAGTCGGGACAAGTCGGAACAAGTCAGGACAAGTCGGGACATGACGTGACAAGTCAGGACAAGTCAGGACAAGTCGGGACAACTCTGGACAAGTCGGGACAAGTCGGGACAACTCTGGACAAGACGGGACAAGTCGGGACAAGTCAGGACAAGTCAGGACAAGTCAGGACAAGTTTGGATATTTCGGGACAAGCCGGGACAAGACGGAATTTCCACTTGGACTTCTTCACCCAGACTTTCTTTTTGGAATTTTATTTGGACTTCTTTGAAGTAGTTTGTGAAAAAAAATCAAAATTACAAAAAAAAACAAAAGATTTCAATATTTGTTTCGAATATTTCAGCAAAAATTCAATAATCAAAAAATTTCAATAAATATTTTTATTTCAGATTTTTTTTAATTTTATCAAAATTGTGAACTGAAACAACTTTCAAAATCCAATTTCCATTCAGGAAGAAACAAAAAAGTAATTCAATAAACACAGAATTTGAAATAAAAAGTTTTTGAAAAAAAAAAATCTTGGAAAATTTCTTTTTCCACAAAGAAAATATTGAAGTCAGTCCATTTCTGAATATTTTGGTATCAAATCATCTCTCCAAAATTTTTCATAACGGCAAAAATTTAATTTTTTTTTTCTGAAAAAAAAAATTCACTTCACAAGGTCAAATCGAGTCAATGTTATTGCACTAATATTCATCTTATCGTCTTGGACTCTATTCGCAATTAGGTCGGGTCGGGTCGGGTCGGGAATGAGCTTTCAGATTATTTGTCAATCCAACATATATTATGAACCATAACAGATGTGACAAGTCAGGACAAGTTGGGACAAGTCGGTACAAGTCAAGACAAGTCGGGACAAGTCGGAACAAGTCGGGACAATTCAGGACAAGTCTGGACAAGTCGGTACAACTCGGGACAAGTTTGGACAATTCGGGACAAGTCGGGACAAGTCGGTACAAGTCGAGACAAGTCAGGACATGTCGGGACAAGTCGGGACAAGTCGGGACAAGTCGGGACAAGTCGGTACAAATCGGGACAAGTCGGGACAAGTCCGGAAAAGTCGGGACAGGTCGGGACAAGTCGATACAAGTCGGGACAAGTCGGTACAAGTCGGGACAAGTCGGTAAAAGTCGGGACAAGTCTGGACAAGTCACGACAAGTCGGGAAAAGTCGGGACAAGACAAGTCGGAACAAGTCGGGACTTTTGGGTCGGGTCGAGGAAAATATTATTGTAAATATATTTTTTAATAGAATCATTTTGAATTTCAAATAATTCTGGACTTTTCACCTGGGCTCCTTACCCAGACATTTTATCCTGATTTCTTTTGGACATTTTACATGGAATTTCCACCTAGACTTCTTCACCCAGACTGTCTTCTTGGAATTTTATTTGGACTTCTTTGAAGTAGTTTGTGAAAAAAAATCAAAATTACAAAAAAAAACAAAAGATTTTAATATTTGTTTCGAATATTTCAGCAAAAATTCAATTATCAAAAAATTTCAAATGATATTTTTTTTTCAGATTTTTTTTAATTTTATCAGAATTGTGAACTGAAACAACTTTCACAATCCAATTTCTATTCAGGAAGAAACAAAAAAGTATCTCATTAAACACAATTTAAAATAAAAAATTTTTGAAAAAAAAATCTTGGAAAATTCCTTTTTTCGCAAAGAAAATATTGAAGTTAGTCCATTTATGAATATTTTGGTATCGAATCATCTCACCAAAATTTTTCATAACGGCAAGAAATTTAATTTTTTTTTTCTGAAATAAAAATTCACTTCACAAGGTCAAATCGAGTCAATGTTATGGCACTAATATCCATCTTATCGTCTTGGACTCTATTCGCAATTAGGTCGGGTCGGGTCGGGTCGGGAATGAGCTTTCAGATTTTTTGTCAATCCAACATAAATTATGAACCATAACAAATGTGACAAGTCAGGACAAGTTGGGACAAGTCGGGACAAGTGGGGACAAGTCAAGACAAGTCGGGACAAGTCGGGACAATTCGGGACTAGTCGGGACAAGTCGGGACAAGTCGGGACAAGTCGGTACAAGTCGGGACAAGTTTGGACAATCCGGGACAAGTCGGGACAAGTCGGTACAAGTCGGGTCAATTCGGGACAAGTAGGAACAAGTCGGGACATAGTTGGACAATCCGGGACAAGTCAGAACAAGTTGGGACATGTCGGGACAAGTGGGGACAAGTCGGGACAAGTCGGGACATGTTTGGACAATCCGGGACAAGAAGAGACAAGACGGGACAAGTCGAAACAAGACGGGACAAGTCGAAACAAGTCGGGACAAATCGGGAAAAGTTGGTACAAGTCGGTACAAGTCGGTACAAGTCAAGACAAGTCGGGACAAGTCGGGACAAATTTGGACAATCCAGGAAAAGTCGGGACAAGTCGGGACAAGTCGGGACAAGTTGGTACAAGTCGGGACAAGTCGGTATAAGTTTGGACAATCCAGGACGACAAGTCGGGACAAGTCGAAACAAGTCGGGAAAAGTCGGGAAAAATCGTGACAAGTCAGGACGAGTCGGTACAAGTCAGGACAAGTCGGGACAAGACGTGACAAGTAAGAACAAGTCGGGATAAGTCGGGATAAGTCAGGACAAGTCGAGACAAGTCGGGACAAGTCGGGACAAGTTTGGACAATCCGGGACAAGTCGGGAAAAGTCAGTACAAGTCGGGACAAGTCGGTACAAGTCGGAACAAGTCACGACAAGTCGGTACAAGTCGGGACAAGTTTGGACAATTCGGGGCAAGTCGGGACAAGTCGGGACAAGTCGAAACAAGTTGAAACAAGTCGGGACAAGTCGGTACGAGTCGTGACAAGTCAGGACAAGTCGATACAAGTCGGGACAAGTCAGGACAAGTCGGGACAAGTTGAGACAAGTCGGGACAAGTCGAAACAAGTCGGGACAAGTCAGGACAAGTCGGAACAAGTCGGGACAAGTTTGGACAATCCGGGACAAGTCGGGAAAAGTCAGTACCAGTCGGGACAAGTCGGTACAAGTCGGGACAAGTCACGACAAGTCGGTACAAGTCGGGACAAGTCTGGACAAGTCGGGACAAGTCGGGACAAGTCGGGACAAGTCGGGACAAGTCGGGACAAGTCTGGACAAGTCATGACAAGTCGGGACAAGTCGGGACAAGTCGGGACAAGTCGGGACAAGTCGGTACAAGTCGGTACAAGTCGGGCCAAGTCGGAACAAGTCAGGACAAGTCAAGACAAGACGTTACAAGTTAGAACAAGTCAGAACAAGTCGGGACAAGTCGGGACAAGTATGGACAATCCAGGAAAAGTCGGGACAAGTCGGGACAAGTCAGGACGAGTCGGTACAAGTCAGGACAAGTCGGGACAAGACGTGACAAGTAAGAACAAGTCGGGACAAGTCGGGATAAGTCAGGACAAGTCGAGACAAGTCGGGACAAGTCGGGACAAGTTTGGACAATCCGGGACAAGTCGGGAAAAGTCAGTACAAGTCGGGACAAGTCGGTACAAGTCGGAACAAGTCACGAACAAGTCACGACAAATCGGTACAAGTCGGGACAAGTTTGGACAATTCGGGGCAAGTCGGGACAAGTCGGGACAAGTCGAAACAAGTTGAAACAAGTCGGGACAAGTCGGTACGAGTCGTGACAAGTCAGGACAAGTCGATACAAGTCGGGACAAGTCAGGACAAGTCGGGACAAGTTGAGACAAGTCGGGACAAGTCGAAACAAGTCGGGACAAGTCAGGACAAGTCGGAACAAGTCGGGACAAGTTTGGACAATCCGGGACAAGTCGGGAAAAGTCAGTACCAGTCGGGACAAGTCGGTACAAGTCGGGACAAGTCACGACAAGTCGGTACAAGTCGGGACAAGTCTGGACAAGTCGGGACAAGTCGGGACAAGACGTGACAAGTCAGAAAAAGTCTAGATGAGTCGGGACAAGTCGGGACAAGTCAGGACAAGTCGGGACAAGTCTGGACAAGTCATGACAAGTCGGGACAAGTCGGGACAAGTCGGGACAAGTCGGTACAAGTCGGGCCAAGTCGGAACAAGTCAGGACAAGTCAAGACAAGACGTTACAAGTTAGAACAAGTCAGAACAAGTCGGGACAAGTCGGGACAAGTATGGACAAGTCGGGGCAAGTTAGGATAAGTCGGGACAAGTCGGTAAAAGTCGGGACAGGTCAGGACAAGTCGGGACAAGTCGGGACAAAATGGGACAAGTCGGTAAAAGTCGGGACAGGTCAGGACAAGTCGGGACAAGTCGGGCCAAGTCGGAACAAGTCAGGACAAGTCGAGACATGACGTTCCAAGTTAGAACAAGTCATAACAAGTCGGGACAAGTCGGGACAAGTCTGGACAAGTCGGGACAAGTCGGAACAAGACGTGACAAGTCAGAACAAGTCAGGACAAGTCGGGACAAGTCTGGACAAGTCGGGACAAGTCGGGACAAGTCGGTACAAGTCGGGACAAGTCTGGACAAGTCGTGACAAGTCGGAACAAGACGTGACAACTCAGAACAAGTCGAGACGAGTCGGGACAAGTCGGGGCAAGTCAGGACAAGTCGGGACAAGTCTGGACAAGTCGGGACAAGTCGGGACAAGTCGGTACAAGTCGGGACAAGTCTGGACAAGTCGGAACAAGACGTGACAAGTCAGAACAAGTCGAGACGAGTCGGGACAAGTCGGGACAAGTCAGGACAAGTCGGGACATGACGTGACAAGTCAGGACAAGTCAGGACAAGTCAGGACAAGTCAGGACAAGTTTGGATATTTCGGGACAAGCCGGGACAAGACGGAATTTCCACTTGGACTTCTTCACCCAGACTTTCTTTTTGGAATTTTATTTGGACTTCTTTGAAGTAGTTTGTGAAAAAAAATCAAAATTACAAAAAAAAACAAAAGATTTTAATATTTGTTTCGAATATTTCAGCAAAAATTCAATAATCAAAAAATTTCAATAAATATTTTTATTTCAGATTTTTTTTAATTTTATCAAAATTGTGAACTGAAACAACTTTCAAAATCCAATTTCCATTCAGGAAGAAACAAAAAAGTAATTCAATAAACACAGAATTTGAAATAAAAAGTTTTTGAAAAAAAAAATCTTGGAAAATTTCTTTTTCCACAAAGAAAATATTGAAGTCAGTCCATTTCTGAATATTTTGGTATCAAATCATCTCTCCAAAATTTTTCATAACGGCAAGAAATTTAATTTTTTTTTTCTGAAAAAAAAAATTCACTTCACAAGGTCAAATCGAGTCAATGTTATGGCACTAATATTCATCTTATCGTCTTGGACTCTATTCGCAATTAGGTCGGGTCGGGTCGGGTCGGGAATGAGCTTTCAGATTATTTGTCAATCCAACATATATTATGAACCATAACAGATGTGACAAGTCAGGACAAGTTGGGACAAGTCGGTACAAGTCAAGACAAGTCGGGACAAGTCGGAACAAGTCGGGACAATTCAGGACAAGTCTGGACAAGTCGGTACAACTCGGGACAAGTTTGGACAATTCGGGACAAGTCGGGACAAGTCGGTACAAGTCGAGACAAGTCAGGACATGTCGGGACAAGTCGGGACAAGTCGGGACAAGTCGGGACAAGTCGGTACAAATCGGGACAAGTCGGGACAAGTCCGGAAAAGTCGGGACAGGTCGGGACAAGTCGATACAAGTCGGGACAAGTCGGGACAAGTTGGTACAAGTCGGGACAAGTCGGTATAAGTTTGGACAATCCAGGACGACAAGTCGGGACAAGTCGAAACAAGTCGGGAAAAGTCGGGAAAAATCGTGACAAGTCAGGACGAGTCGGTACAAGTCAGGACAAGTCGGGACAAGACGTGACAAGAAAGAACAAGTCGGGATAAGTCGGGATAAGTCAGGACAAGTCGAGACAAGTCGGGACAAGTCGGGACAAGTTTGGACAATCCGGGACAAGTCGGGAAAAGTCAGTACAAGTCGGGACAAGTCGGTACAAGTCGGAACAAGTCACGACAAGTCGGTACAAGTCGGGACAAGTTTGGACAATTCGGGGCAAGTCGGGACAAGTCGGGACAAGTCGAAACAAGTTGAAACAAGTCGGGACAAGTCGGTACGAGTCGTGACAAGTCAGGACAAGTCGATACAAGTCGGGACAAGTCAGGACAAGTCGGGACAAGTTGAGACAAGTCGGGACAAGTCGAAACAAGTCGGGACAAGTCAGGACAAGTCGGAACAAGTCGGGACAAGTTTGGACAATCCGGGACAAGTCGGGAAAAGTCAGTACCAGTCGGGACAAGTCGGTACAAGTCGGGACAAGTCACGACAAGTCGGTACAAGTCGGGACAAGTCTGGACAAGTCGGGACAAGTCGGGACAAGTCGGGACAAGTCGGGACAAGTCGGGACAAGTCTGGACAAGTCATGACAAGTCGGGACAAGTCGGGACAAGTCGGGACAAGTCGGGACAAGTCGGTACAAGTCGGGCCAAGTCGGAACAAGTCAGGACAAGTCAAGACAAGACGTTACAAGTTAGAACAAGTCAGAACAAGTCGGGACAAGTCGGGACAAGTATGGACAATCCAGGAAAAGTCGGGACAAGTCGGGACAAGTCAGGACGAGTCGGTACAAGTCAGGACAAGTCGGGACAAGACGTGACAAGTAAGAACAAGTCGGGACAAGTCGGGATAAGTCAGGACAAGTCGAGACAAGTCGGGACAAGTCGGGACAAGTTTGGACAATCCGGGACAAGTCGGGAAAAGTCAGTACAAGTCGGGACAAGTCGGTACAAGTCGGAACAAGTCACGAACAAGTCACGACAAATCGGTACAAGTCGGGACAAGTTTGGACAATTCGGGGCAAGTCGGGACAAGTCGGGACAAGTCGAAACAAGTTGAAACAAGTCGGGACAAGTCGGTACGAGTCGTGACAAGTCAGGACAAGTCGATACAAGTCGGGACAAGTCAGGACAAGTCGGGACAAGTTGAGACAAGTCGGGACAAGTCGAAACAAGTCGGGACAAGTCAGGACAAGTCGGAACAAGTCGGGACAAGTTTGGACAATCCGGGACAAGTCGGGAAAAGTCAGTACCAGTCGGGACAAGTCGGTACAAGTCGGGACAAGTCACGACAAGTCGGTACAAGTCGGGACAAGTCTGGACAAGTCGGGACAAGTCGGGACAAGACGTGACAAGTCAGAAAAAGTCTAGATGAGTCGGGACAAGTCGGGACAAGTCAGGACAAGTCGGGACAAGTCTGGACAAGTCATGACAAGTCGGGAAAAGTCGGGACAAGTCGGGACAAGTCGGTACAAGTCGGGCCAAGTCGGAACAAGTCAGGACAAGTCAAGACAAGACGTTACAAGTTAGAACAAGTCAGAACAAGTCGGGACAAGTCGGGACAAGTATGGACAAGTCGGGGCAAGTTAGGATAAGTCGGGACAAGTCGGTAAAAGTCGGGACAGGTCAGGACAAGTCGGGACAAGTCGGGACAAAATGGGACAAGTCGGTTAAAGTCGGGACAGGTCAGGACAAGTCGGGACAATTCGGGACAAGTCGGAACAAGTGGGGACAAGTCGGGACAAGTCGGGCCAAGTCGGAACAAGTCAGGACAAGTCGAGACATGACGTTCCAAGTTAGAACAAGTCAGAACAAGTCGGGACAAGTCGGGACAAGTCTGGACAAGTCGGGACAAGTCGGAACAAGACGTGACAAGTCAGAACAAGTCGAGACGAGTCGGGACAAGTCGGGACAAGTCGGGACAAGTCAGGACAAGTCGGGACAAGTCTGGACAAGTCGGGACAAGTCGGGACAAGTCGGTACAAGTCGGGACAAGTCTGGACAAGTCGTGACAAGTCGGAACAAGACGTGACAACTCAGAACAAGTCGAGACGAGTCGGGACAAGTCGGGGCAAGTCAGGACAAGTCGGGACAAGTCTGGACAAGTCGGGACAAGTCGGGACAAGTCGGTACAAGTCGGGACAAGTCTGGACAAGTCGGAACAAGATGTGACAAGTCAGAACAAGTCGAGACGAGTCGGGACAAGTCGGGACAAGTCAGGACAAGTCGGGACATGACGTGACAAGTCAGGACAAGTCAGGACAAGTCGGGACAACCCTGGACAAGTCGGGACAAGTCGGGACAACTCTGGACAAGACGGGACAAGTCAGGACAAGTCAGGACAAGTCAGGACAAGTCAGGACAAGTTTGGATATTTCGGGACAAGCCGGGACAAGACGGAATTTCCACTTGGACTTCTTCACCCAGACTTTCTTTTTGGAATTTTATTTGGACTTCTTTGAAGTAGTTTGTGAAAAAAAATCAAAAACCAAAAAAAAACAAAAGATTTTAATATTTGTTTCGAATATTTCAGCAAAAATTCAATAATCAAAAAATTTCAATAAATATTTTTATTTCAGATTTTTTTTAATTTTATCAAAATTGTGAACTGAAACAACTTTCAAAATACAATTTCCATTCAGGAAGAAACAAAAAAGTAATTCAATAAACACAGAATTTGAAATAAAAAGTTTTTGAAAAAAAAAAAATCTTGGAAAATTTCTTTTTCCACAAAGAAAATATTGAAGTCAGTCCATTTCTGAATATTTTGGTATCAAATCATCTCTCCAAAATTTTTCATAACGGCAAGAAATTTAATTTTTTTTTTCTGAAAAAAAAAATTCACTTCACAAGGTCAAATCGAGTCAATGTTATGGCACTAATATTCATCTTATCGTCTTGGACTCTATTCGCAATTAGGTCGGGTCGGGTCGGGTCGGGAATGAGCTTTCAGATTATTTGTCAATCCAACATATATTATGAACCATAACAGATGTGACAAGTCAGGACAAGTTGGGACAAGTCGGTACAAGTCAAGACAAGTCGGGACAAGTCGGAACAAGTCGGGACAATTCAGGACAAGTCTGGACAAGTCGGTACAACTCGGGACAAGTTTGGACAATTCGGGACAAGTCGGGACAAGTCGGTACAAGTCGAGACAAGTCAGGACATGTCGGGACAAGTCGGGACAAGTCGGGACAAGTCGGGACAAGTCGGGACAAGTCGGTACAAATCGGGACAAGTCGGGACAAGTCCGGAAAAGTCGGGACAGGTCGGGACAAGTCGATACAAGTCGGGACAAGTCGGTACAAGTCGGGACAAGTCGGTAAAAGTCGGGACAAGTCTGGACAAGTCACGACAAGTCGGGAAAAGTCGGGACAAGACAAGTCGGAACAAGTCGGGACTTTTGGGTCGGGTCGAGGAAAATATTATTGTAAATATATTTTTTAATAGAATCATTTTGAATTTCAAATAATTCTGGACTTTTCACCTGGGCTCCTTACCCAGACATTTTATCCTGATTTCTTTTGGACATTTTACATGGAATTTCCACCTAGACTTTGTCTCGTAAAAAGGTGTGGATGGACGGCCTCCGCAAAGTTTCGGATTTCTCCGAAACCCCCTTCAGCCGCCCACCGCTCTGCTCCAAGTGACCTGGAGGGCAAGGACGTCGTCACCCAGGGATTTCGGGTGGCAACTTCCGTGTCCCAGCCGACACCTGATTCAAGATCTGCCTTTCTAGCTCTTACTGCTTGTTCAGGCCGTGCATATGGTATCCCTTCTGAGGTACGCTGAACCCGCCCCTGGAGAGATATGGGAATGCGAGCATTCCCAACTCCCTCCGAGAGCCTTCCACCACCCCCTAGTTCCTCCACTAGGGCCTCAGCATCACCCGGTTCCCTTAGGGTATGCACATCTGCTTCTGGCCTTGGCTGTTGTGCGTGAGGCACACCCAATGACCTCGGAGCGCTTCGGCGCATTCCGAGGGGGCGTACCTCACGAGCTTCGCCAGCATGGACTCCTGAGTAGCCCTCCGACCTACAAACAGAAACATTTCTCGTTATTCTAAATTGCTCCAAACGGGCTTCCAAAGGTGGAGTTGTGACAACCCCCGCGGAATCGATTACTAACCCTACCTGAGCCGACGGGGAAGGCTGCCTCCCTCCGTCTAAGCTCGACTCTAAAGTACCTTGGTCCAGCACACTTCTCGGGGACAAGGTAGTTGACATCGTCAACTCACGATTTTCCCCGGTAGTACGTACCTGGGGGACGTCTCCGTCGAGGCGTCGCGACGCTTCGGGGAATAGACGCCTGGCGTCTAAGTCACCCGACGGCGGAGGTGTCCGAGAAAGCCCAGCGCCGGCGAACACGGCTTGGGTATTCTCCTCCGCGAGCATATGAGATCTCAATCTCATATTCGTCATTGCTCTAAAGGACAAACAATTACGGCTGTAATGTATTGTCGGGCTACTTGCGTGTGCCAGTGTGTGGCAAAGGAGAAGTGCACTAAAATCGACCTCGCGTCGACCCAACTCAAGTGTGACGATGAGAAGGGTCACCCTATAGCTAACTAACCTAACACCTAACAAGACCTCGCCGGGAAATGGACGAGGGAGGAAGGATTCACGGTTTAGAAAAACTATCTAAATAAAATTTCCTAACTTCAAAATTGTGTGAAGCACCAAAAAGGAAAAATTAAACTTGAAAAATTTTACTTCAAAAATTACAACTGGATGTGACAAAAACCAAGACAGAGATTTGGGTAAAAGGATCACGGAGCCTAACCAGACTGTCTCAGGTGGAAAAGCCGAGAACAGCCGCAGGAAATAGGTATGGGAAGGACGCGAAACCCCTAGGTACCACAGGAAATGTGGCTCGCCAACGACAAAGTCGCAGCTAATGATGTCTTGACAGGCCGAGGAATTTAAGCTCGAACGATACAATCTTCGTGGAACTCTACGATCGAGCCGATTGTATCAGGTGAGATCTCGTTTTGGTGCCTGACCCCTTTTCATACGATGGGGATTTTTCGTCAACGTCGCGTACAGGTATTAAGTCGGGAAATAACTTTGATGAAGTTAAATCCCTAAGTGTCCGTTGCAAAAGATCACTTTACACTGATTATTGCTCGAGAGTTAAACTACCTATCAACGTACTTTCGTAGCGCGAATAAAACACCTGTAAACCGTACAAGTGAGTCTAACCCCTTTTAAGATAGAAACAACACGTTATGAATCTACTGTGAACTGAATTATTATTACCGAGAACCTGACTCTAACTGCTAGCCAAAACGATGAATTGCAGAGACAAAAGGCAAAGCCAAACAAACGTAAGTTATTTAACGGAAACACGAAATTGATTATTACACTGCAATTCGACAAGAAAGAGTGGCTGTCTGCTGCTTCGCTGCTTGCATATTTATGCAATCCTGACTGCTGAATCCGCGACACCCATTGGCCTAGAGGGCCAAAGTGGGCGTCGCCCTTGGCTGAACAAAACCCTAGCTCGCGAAAACGCGCGGGATTTGGGCAAATGACCGTTAAAGTCCCGTTACCTGCGTTTTCTAGGGAGTATTTGACAAAAGTCACTAAATACTCCCCAGATCTAGGGAGATATTGAAAGTCAGAATTTCAGATATCTCGATTCCTAGGGCGGTCCGATATTCGGAGAGCCCCGAGAAAAACCATAAACCAACGTGATTCTTGAACGCCGAAGAAATACACGTATTCCTTCGCCGAGGAATCTATACCCGTTTTCCGATTTGGCCAACCTGATGAGAAATCGAATTGAAATAAAATAATTTGTGAAAACAAATGGAGCCACGGAATCTTTCCACCCAACAAGAGACTAGCGTGTCGAAACCTTGCTCTAAGTGTTCTGTATACCGGGTGCTCGACTGTTTGGGGCCACAAATTAATAAAATTGAAAACTAGTCAGGAATTTCCGGTAAATCGGTAAAACTACGTACAGTGGAGTTCCACTGGGTGGAGATTGGGACTTTACATCATACAGGGTGAGACTAGACTAGTGACCTGAATATAATGCAAAAATCTAATATTATTCGACTGGCTTCTAGGTGAAAATTGAGAGTTATTAAGTGTAAAAATGGCTCACTAAAGGTGACCATACACAAAAAAAATCATCGTAGGAGCGCGGCGAGCTTGCCCTGCGACACCCCCCTACTAAAGAGTTTAACTTGGTCGAAGTTATTTCCAAACGAAACAACCGACAAAAGCTAAATTTACGTTAACTCCCTAATAGTCACCTTCCGCACTCTGATGAACCAAGGCTGGAACCACCAAAGTTACTGGAGCGTCATCCTCCATGTCGGAATCGTTCTCAGTACAGTCTTTACTAACTCTAGGAGCTTCGCTGTAGCTCTGGGCTGGTACGGGATCTTCGTCAGACCCGGTCACCGAAACATACTGACGGGCGGAGTCTGTCGGTGGCCGCTGGATCGGAGCTCTGTCGGAGTCCAGCGCCACAGCTCGGCATCTCCTTCGCCGTCCTGTACTCTTACTAGGAATCTCAGTCCTTACTGAGCCTTCCTGTCTCACATTCTCTCCCGGGTCGACCATCAATGATAATGGAGACCCCCCTACTGGAAGTGCTAACTCTCGGATAGCAGCTTCCACTTCCGAATCTGAATCGTACGCTGGACCTTGGTCTGAAACGACCGCTTGACGGGTAAGAGCGTCTACTTCAGTAGTAGCACGCCCCCCTACTGATAAGTTTGCGACGGGGAGTTCAGAATCTCTGATCTCCAAAAGGCCAGAGTTCACCACCGGCAACGGACTCCTACGGGATACTCCTCTCTTCCCCGCGCAGTCTGAGTCGCGTTTCCGTCCTTGTGGATTCTTCCTCAACCTTTTCACTGTCCGCCGGACCGCTTTGTCCTTTGGATCGAAACTGACCGTTACTTCCCGTGGATTCGTTGAGTTGGGTGCGTCAGCTCGTACCCGGATTAACGAAGGTGGCCTCGGACCGCCCCCAGTCGTCGGCCTAGGTGTGACTTCCCCTGTCACTTCTTGGTCAGCGTCGTTGGACTCTGGCTGATCCGGACCTGGGCCACCATCGTCGTGGCGGACGCCAGCCGGCAAAGTCCTGCTTACCCAAGAACGGATATCGTCTACGTGCACCAGCCTCTCGGTGCCGTTCCTATCTACGAGGTAACTGTCTCGCCCCATCACCCTCGTGATCGGATGCGGTCCTGACAGTGTACCTCCGAAGTTTCCTTTGACGAAATTCCTAACTAAAACGCGGTCGCCGACCCCGTAGGTCCGTGGCGACGGTAGATCTTTATCAGGGAATAAATTCCTCTGATAAACTGCCTGACGTCTGGCTGCTTTTGCAAGACGTTCTTGCCGATCTTCGGGGCTATTATGTACCGGATCTCGGTACATAGGTAGCCTCCAATCTCCTGGACGACCAGGTGTATATCCTAACAATAACTCCGCTGGAGTCTCCCCTGTTGCTCTATTCTTACGGTTCCGTAAGCAATAGAGACTTGCAGCCAGACCTTCTTCCCAAAGGCTTTCCGAAGTGGTTTCCAGCATCCTTGCTCTTAGGCACTTCTTCAGTTCCTGGACCCTTCGCTCGACAGGGTTCGCCTGTTGATGAAAAACAGGTGAAAATTTGACCTCGATGTTCTTCAAATCGTAGTATTTTAGCAGATGATTGCTCCGAAACTGCGGGCCGTTGTCAGAAATGACGACTTCTGGACAACCCCAACGAGATAAGATTTCTTCGTCTAGAAAACGAGAAATTACTTTCGACGTGCATGTCTTAGTGGCCTTGGCTTCAACCCACTTTGAAAACATATCGACGGCAATTACCACGAACCTGTTTCCCCTCCTTGAGGCTGCATAGGGCCCCAGGACGTCAACAGCCAGCATCTGCCACGGTCGCTTCGGCACACTAGGCCGTTGCGGTGCCGCTTCCTGATGCCGTACGGCTTTAACGCACTGGCAGACTAGGCAACCTCTCACGTAGGCCCGGACGTAGTCCTCCATGGCCGGCCACCAATAGTGCCGTTTCAAGGCACGTAAGGTTTCCTCTTGACCAGGATGACCAGCGGTCGGGTGTTCATGGTAATAAGCCGACACGTCCTCACGGAGCGCCTCGGGCACATACAATAGCCGTTTACCAGCAGAAGAAACATATACAACCCCTTGGACATCTGAAAACTTGTTAATAAAACGAAGATCGTCCCTGGACCTAGGACCTAACTCCTGTATCGTTCTGATACGCGCCCTCAACCTTTGCGTCTCCCTATCTATGGCCTGCCGCCGCACGACCACTTCAGCCGGCGTCTCTACGACGCTCACCACACCTTGGTGTTCAGACAATTGCACCTTCATAGGTGGCAACCCCATACGCTCTACATCAGCATCCAAGTCTTCACTGTGAGACCCCGAGGGATTACGGGACAAGAAATCAGCTAGCTGATTGTCTCGACCTGCGACGTGCTCCACAGTGAAGGAATACTCCTGTAGAAGTAAGGCCCAACGAGTTAACTTCGCTTTTGCGTCCTTGAACTTGGATAACCAAGTTAACGCTTTGCTGTCCGTTCGAAGAGTGAATGGACGGTCTTCGAGATAATGACGGTATCGCTTGATACCCCAAACAATGGCTAAACATTCAGTCTCGTTCACATGATAGTTTAGTTCCGCGCCCTTGAGCTTGGCACTAGCATGTGAAACGATCCTTCTGTCGCCGTGACAATCAACTTGATAAAGGACTGCAGCGATGCCTACCCCAGATGCATCGGTCTGCAGGAAAAACGGGAGAGTCATGTCCGGCCTGGCCAAGACCATAGGACGGCCCACGACTTCCTTGATCCTCTCAAACGCCTCCAATGCTTGAGAGTTCCACTTAAGGTCTCGACCTTTCTTCGACTTGAGCATGTCACTTATCGGAGCCTCCAACTCCGCTAAGTTCGGGATGAACTCCCGTAGCCAACCAACGGTGCCCAAGAATCCTCGGACCTGAGAGACATTCTTGGGTAGCGGGAATTGTTGAACCGCTAACACATGACCTGGCATTGGTTCGTTTGACGTTTCCATCACCACATGCCCCAAGTACTCCAGCCTACGCTGAGCGAAGTTGCACTTCTTTAAACTGCACCACAGGCCATGTGCTCTGAACCTCTCCAGCACAAGGCGGAGATGGTAGAGGTTCTCCTTTTCATCTTCGCTGTAAACGATTATGTCGTCTAGATATACTTTGACGAATTTATCGACATAACCAACCAACACTTCCGTCATAAGGATTTGGAAACTTCCAGGTGCATTCGTTAGACCAAACGGCATTGAGTTAAACTCATAACAAGCTCCATCAGGCGTAGCAAAAGCTGTATACTTTTTACTAGCCTCATCCATGGGTATCTGCCAAAACCCAGACTTCAGATCCAAAGAAGTGAACACTCTCGCTGTTCCGAGCTCTTTGATAGTCTCGTGAATACCTGGCAATACCGACGACTCGGGTATTGTCAGACTATTCAACTTCCTGTAGTCGACACAAAACCGAGCCGTACCGTCCTTCTTCGTAACGATAACGACCGGACTAATAAAGGCAGAATGGGACCTACTTATTACACCTGCAGCGAGCATCTTATCCACCTCCTCTTGGATAAGAGCCCTCTTCTGATCGGAAACTTTGTACGGACGGAGCTTGAAGGGTAGCTCCTCCTTCAATCGGATTTTATGGCAAGCAGCCCTCGTCACTGGTTGCCTTGGAGATTCGTAAAAGACGTCTCCAAACTCTCGGATAAGACTCCGAAATTCCTTTCTCGAGAACGCCGGTAGCTGTTCGTCCGCTACCTGTGGTTCAGGGAACTTTTCTGGTGGAAGATAGACCTCCTCCGCCCAGAAAATAGTTTGCCTAGGCCCCTTTCCAACGTACATGGTGCGACGTGCAAAGTCGACCATAGCCTCGTTTGATGCCAGCCAGGGACACCCGAGCAGAAGATCCTCGACAAGATCATCCACCACTTGCACGACAACTTCGTGAACAACACCATCTATTAACAGTTCGACTATTGTCTCCCCTAGACTGGTGATGCCACGACCGGCGCATGCAAGCTGCAACGGTGTCACTTGCTTCCTATCCACCCTCCAGGTGACAGGCAACAAACTACGTTTCAGGAGATTTAGCGAACTTCCGCTGTCCACCAAAACCCTAACTCGACGACCCATCAGTTCAGCCTCGATTCGCGGCAACTGATGCAATCGTCCCTCAACATTGTTGTTCGCTAAGCTAGTATCACAGCGACGATATAGACACAATGGATCCAGCAGATCCACCTCCGACTTCTTCCTAAGCGGGTCGGTCTCAATGAAACTCAGAAGTTCCGACTTGCGATTGACATCAAGTACTGCAGCACCAACTGCAGCCAACGATGGGACTTGGCGATTGCATCCCTCAGGAACCTCGCCTCCGCCCCGACTAAGACGTGTAACTCTCTCAGATGACATGCCTACCACGCCTCTGGTATCTACCAACGGGGAATGGCGATTCGCACCTGCGATCCCATCTGCTCTGCCCCTCGATACCGTCCTTGAGACTTGGCATGCATCGACCTCGAAACCTGCGTCCTGTGTGGGAGTGAGTGACAGACCACCACCCTCGGTGTCTTCACTACCCCGAAGTGGAACCGAAAAGAGTACGCCACTCTCGACGACTTTTTCGTTCCGAAACCTTGATTCGCAATCTTCCCTTGGATACGCCTTTTCATCTCGACTTGTGCCTATACCGGACCTGTGCCCAGTTTGCAGCGCCCTAGCACTCTCTTTGACAACAGGCCCCTCGTGGTCCTTCTGTATACCGATCACTAACTCCGAAACCTTGTGTTGTGGCGGATGGAACGACCCACCAACAACGACCTGGGGTACCTCGATGATCTCACAACTCCATGAACCTGAAGATGATTCATAACCCCTTTCATTCGTTCCAAAACTAGAACTTGACATGTTTGAAATGACTTTCAACCCTCTACGTTTAACGTCTGCCGACGAGTGAACTTTTTTCCGCCTACCACCAGTGGCGCGATCCACACGCTCATCTACCACACTGAAACAAACGGATTCACAATCTGACCGGTCTGCCCAATGTAGTTTGCCTGATGACGGTGGCGTTTCGGCTGAAACGACTCCAGCTTCAACATCCTGGAACTCCTTCTCCTCCTCCTTGTTGGGAATACATGCCGCATAATTTCTATGACAGTCCAACACTGTCACAGAACCGCAAAACGGTGTTGAAGGAATACCTACTCCGCTGGAGCCCCCTGATGGCTCCTGTTGGAGTTTTTTGAAACTTCTTTGCAAACTGCAATTTTGTCTGCGTCCTTAAGTGACGTCTTACGACGCGAGGTTTTACTCGCCTGCACGGTATTAACCGTATGTGCCTTATTGGCCTGATCTAACGGTTTTGTTCCCGCACTCTGACGTTTGGGACCGTTCTTGTTGTCATTTTGCTGAGGGCAATCTTTGTTCCAGTGAGCTCCCCCGCAAGTGAAACATCCGCTCGAAGGAGCGTTGTTTCCTCCAGAACGTCTCGATTGATCATAATTCTGGAATTTAGTGCCATTATTGTTAAAGTTATTGGACCTAACATGGTTAGAACCCCTGTTGTCCTGTAGCTGTCCCTGAGGACGTTTGGGTGGCACATCTTCGGCCTGATGAGGACGGTTGGTGTTCGAAACAAGTTTCGGCCCTGTCTGTACACTTTGGCTGGTGCTACGAAGTAGCGTCTCGACAGCAACAGCTTTTTGTGTCAGCTCTTCAATAGTTGCAAATCTATGCAATTGCAAATGGACTTTGATATCCGGTCTGATCCGGTTCAATATTAATCGCACAACCCTTCCTTCGTCCATCTCTGGGTAGAGCCTTTGTGAAAGACTCCACTTGCTCAGGATGAAGGAAGTTATTGACTCTCCCTTCGGCTGGTCAGTGCCAAAGAACTCCGCTTCTAAGCTCGAGACCAACAGATCGTTATCGAACCGTTCCTGGAGCCGGTTTGTGAAAAACTGCCAGTTTAGGCGTGAGTTGCGATATGGAGCATACCACTGCTGGGCTGCTCCCTTGAGCCACTGAGCTGCAACGCTCACCCAGACGGTTGGATCAAAGCCCCCCAAATAATCCTCAGAGGATTGGATAAATTGAATTGGATCTTCGTGAGGAAGCCCACTGAAACTGGGATGTGGTTTATTGTTAATCAACCCCCCATCAACAGCGTTTAGGGTTCCCCGACGTCTATCCTCCAGCAAGTCTGCGAGTCGCACGAGCACGTCGTCGACCCCCGTCACTGGTCTTCTGGGATTCTCCTGAATCCGGATGGTGGGCACTGGCCTCCTCGATGGGTAATATCCACTCCTGTGGAGATCACCGGGGTTGGAAGCGACGTTTCGAGCAACTCGAGGGACATCCTCAGATTCCCTATAATGCCGATTCCCGGTTGGCAACCGGGTAAACGTGCCATATGGGCGCCAAAGGGTTTCCGGTTCACCCATAACCATTTCATTAGCTGGGAGTCTCTCAGGAGAGAGATCCCGAACTCTAATTCTGTTTGCAGGAGGAAGGCTACACCCGCAGATCCCTGAAGACGGTCTGTCTTCAGCAGCCCCACGTTGGGCGCCATGTCTCGTAAAAAGGTGTGGATGGACGGCCTCCGCAAAGTTTCGGATTTCTCCGAAACCCCCTTCAGCCGCCCACCGCTCTGCTCCAAGTGACCTGGAGGGCAAGGACGTCGTCACCCAGGGATTTCGGGTGGCAACTTCCGTGTCCCAGCCGACACCTGATTCAAGATCTGCCTTTCTAGCTCTTACTGCTTGTTCAGGCCGTGCATATGGTATCCCTTCTGAGGTACGCTGAACCCGCCCCTGGAGAGATATGGGAATGCGAGCATTCCCAACTCCCTCCGAGAGCCTTCCACCACCCCCTAGTTCCTCCACTAGGGCCTCAGCATCACCCGGTTCCCTTAGGGTATGCACATCTGCTTCTGGCCTTGGCTGTTGTGCGTGAGGCACACCCAATGACCTCGGAGCGCTTCGGCGCATTCCGAGGGGGCGTACCTCACGAGCTTCGCCAGCATGGACTCCTGAGTAGCCCTCCGACCTACAAACAGAAACATTTCTCGTTATTCTAAATTGCTCCAAACGGGCTTCCAAAGGTGGAGTTGTGACAACCCCCGCGGAATCGATTACTAACCCTACCTGAGCCGACGGGGAAGGCTGCCTCCCTCCGTCTAAGCTCGACTCTAAAGTACCTTGGTCCAGCACACTTCTCGGGGACAAGGTAGTTGACATCGTCAACTCACGATTTTCCCCGGTAGTACGTACCTGGGGGACGTCTCCGTCGAGGCGTCGCGACGCTTCGGGGAATAGACGCCTGGCGTCTAAGTCACCCGACGGCGGAGGTGTCCGAGAAAGCCCAGCGCCGGCGAACACGGCTTGGGTATTCTCCTCCGCGAGCATATGAGATCTCAATCTCATATTCGTCATTGCTCTAAAGGACAAACAATTACGGCTGTAATGTATTGTCGGGCTACTTGCGTGTGCCAGTGTGTGGCAAAGGAGAAGTGCACTAAAATCGACCTCGCGTCGACCCAACTCAAGTGTGACGATGAGAAGGGTCACCCTATAGCTAACTAACCTAACACCTAACAAGACCTCGCCGGGAAATGGACGAGGGAGGAAGGATTCACGGTTTAGAAAAACTATCTAAATAAAATTTCCTAACTTCAAAATTGTGTGAAGCACCAAAAAGGAAAAATTAAACTTGAAAAATTTTACTTCAAAAATTACAACTGGATGTGACAAAAACCAAGACAGAGATTTGGGTAAAAGGATCACGGAGCCTAACCAGACTGTCTCAGGTGGAAAAGCCGAGAACAGCCGCAGGAAATAGGTATGGGAAGGACGCGAAACCCCTAGGTACCACAGGAAATGTGGCTCGCCAACGACAAAGTCGCAGCTAATGATGTCTTGACAGGCCGAGGAATTTAAGCTCGAACGATACAATCTTCGTGGAACTCTACGATCGAGCCGATTGTATCAGGTGAGATCTCGTTTTGGTGCCTGACCCCTTTTCATACGATGGGGATTTTTCGTCAACGTCGCGTACAGGTATTAAGTCGGGAAATAACTTTGATGAAGTTAAATCCCTAAGTGTCCGTTGCAAAAGATCACTTTACACTGATTATTGCTCGAGAGTTAAACTACCTATCAACGTACTTTCGTAGCGCGAATAAAACACCTGTAAACCGTACAAGTGAGTCTAACCCCTTTTAAGATAGAAACAACACGTTATGAATCTACTGTGAACTGAATTATTATTACCGAGAACCTGACTCTAACTGCTAGCCAAAACGATGAATTGCAGAGACAAAAGGCAAAGCCAAACAAACGTAAGTTATTTAACGGAAACACGAAATTGATTATTACACTGCAATTCGACAAGAAAGAGTGGCTGTCTGCTGCTTCGCTGCTTGCATATTTATGCAATCCTGACTGCTGAATCCGCGACACCCATTGGCCTAGAGGGCCAAAGTGGGCGTCGCCCTTGGCTGAACAAAACCCTAGCTCGCGAAAACGCGCGGGATTTGGGCAAATGACCGTTAAAGTCCCGTTACCTGCGTTTTCTAGGGAGTATTTGACAAAAGTCACTAAATACTCCCCAGATCTAGGGAGATATTGAAAGTCAGAATTTCAGATATCTCGATTCCTAGGGCGGTCCGATATTCGGAGAGCCCCGAGAAAAACCATAAACCAACGTGATTCTTGAACGCCGAAGAAATACACGTATTCCTTCGCCGAGGAATCTATACCCGTTTTCCGATTTGGCCAACCTGATGAGAAATCGAATTGAAATAAAATAATTTGTGAAAACAAATGGAGCCACGGAATCTTTCCACCCAACAAGAGACTAGCGTGTCGAAACCTTGCTCTAAGTGTTCTGTATACCGGGTGCTCGACTGTTTGGGGCCACAAATTAATAAAATTGAAAACTAGTCAGGAATTTCCGGTAAATCGGTAAAACTACGTACAGTGGAGTTCCACTGGGTGGAGATTGGGACTTTACATCATACAGGGTGAGACTAGACTAGTGACCTGAATATAATGCAAAAATCTAATATTATTCGACTGGCTTCTAGGTGAAAATTGAGAGTTATTAAGTGTAAAAATGGCTCACTAAAGGTGACCATACACAAAAAAAATCATCGTAGGAGCGCGGCGAGCTTGCCCTGCGACAACTTCTTCACCCAGACTGTCTTCTTGGAATTTTATTTGGACTTCTTTGAAGTAGTTTGTGAAAAAAAATCAAAATTACAAAAAAAACAAAAGATTTTAATATTTGTTTCGAATATTTCAGCAGAATTATCAAAAAATTTCAAATGATATTTTTTTTTCAGATTTTTTTTAATTTTATCAGAATTGTGAACTGAAACAACTTTCACAATCCAATTTCTATTCAGGAAGAAACAAAAAAGTATCTCATTAAACACAATTTAAAATAAAAAATTTTTGAAAAAAAAATCTTGGAAAATTCCTTTTTTCGCAAAGAAAATATTGAAGTTAGTCCATTTATGAATATTTTGGTATCGAATCATCTCACCAAAATTTTTCATAACGGCAAGAAATTTAATTTTTTTTTTCTGAAATAAAAATTCACTTCACAAGGTCAAATCGAGTCAATGTTATGGCACTAATATCCATCTTATCGTCTTGGACTCTATTCGCAATTAGGTCGGGTCGGGTCGGGTCGGGAATGAGCTTTCAGATTTTTTGTCAATCCAACATAAATTATGAACCATAACAAATGTGACAAGTCAGGACAAGTTGGGACAAGTCGGGACAAGTGGGGACAAGTCAAGACAAGTCGGGACAAGTCGGGACAATTCGGGACTAGTCGGGACAAGTCGGGACAAGTCGGGACAAGTCGGTACAAGTCGGGACAAGTTTGGACAATCCGGGACAAGTCGGGACAAGTCGGTACAAGTCGGGTCAATTCGGGACAAGTAGGAACAAGTCGGGACATAGTTGGACAATCCGGGACAAGTCAGAACAAGTCGGGACATGTCGGGACAAGTGGGGACAAGTCGGGACAAGTCGGGACATGTTTGGACAATCCGGGACAAGAAGAGACAAGACGGGACAAGTCGAAACAAGACGGGACAAGTCGAAACAAGTCGGGACAAATCGGGAAAAGTTGGTACAAGTCGGTACAAGTCGGTACAAGTCGGTACAGTCAAGAAAAGTCGGGACAAGTCGGGACAAATTTGGACAATCCAGGAAAAGTCGGGACAAGTCGGGACAAGTCGGGACAAGTTGGTACAAGTCGGGACAAGTCGGTATAAGTTTGGACAATCCAGGACGACAAGTCGGGACAAGTCGAAACAAGTCGGGAAAAGTCGGGAAAAATCGTGACAAGTCAGGACGAGTCGGTACAAGTCAGGACAAGTCGGGACAAGACGTGACAAGTAAGAACAAGTCGGGACAAGTCGGGATAAGTCAGGACAAGTCGAGACAAGTCGGGACAAGTCGGGACAAGTTTGGACAATCCGGGACAAGTCGGGAAAAGTCAGTACAAGTCGGGACAAGTCGGTACAAGTCGGAACAAGTCACGACAAGTCGGTACAAGTCGGGACAAGTTTGGACAATTCGGGGCAAGTCGGGACAAGTCGGGACAAGTCGAAACAAGTTGAAACAAGTCGGGACAAGTCGGTACGAGTCGTGACAAGTCAGGACAAGTCGATACAAGTCGGGACAAGTCAGGACAAGTCGGGACAAGTTGAGACAAGTCGGGACAAGTCGAAACAAGTCGGGACAAGTCAGGACAAGTCGGAACAAGTCGGGACAAGTTTGGACAATCCGGGACAAGTCGGGAAAAGTCAGTACCAGTCGGGACAAGTTGGTACAAGTCGGGACAAGTCACGACAAGTCGGTACAAGTCGGGACAAGTCTGGACAAGTCGGGACAAGTCGGGACAAGACGTGACAAGTCAGAAAAAGTCTAGATGAGTCGGGACAAGTCGGGACAAGTCAGGACAAGTCGGGACAAGTCTGGACAAGTCATGACAAGTCGGGACAAGTCGGGACAAGTCGGGACAAGTCGGGACAAGTCGGTACAAGTCGGGACATGTCGGTATAAGTTTGGACAATCCGGGACGACAAGTCGGGACAAGTCGAAACAAGTCGGGAAAAGTCGGGAAAAATCGTGATAAGTCAGGACGAGTCGGTACAAGTCAGGACAAGTCGGGACAAGACGTGACAAGTAAGAACAAGTCGGGACAAGTCGGGATAGGTCAGGACAAGTCGGGACAAGTCAGGACAAGTCAGGACAAGTCGGGACAAGTCGAGTTGAGTCGGGAAAAGTCGAAACAAGTCAGGACAAGTCAGGACAAGTCGGTACAAGTCGGGACAAGTTTCGACAATCCGGGACAAGTCGGAACAAGTCGGTACATGTGGGGACAAGTCGGGACAAGTCGGTACAAGTCGGGACAAGTTAAAACAATCCGGGACAAGTCGGGACAAGTCGGGACAAGTCGGGACAAGTCGGTACAAGTCGGGACTAGTTTGGACAATCCGGGACAAGTCGGGACAAGTCGGTACAAGTCGGGATGAGTCAGTGCAATTCGGGACAAGTTTGGACAATCCTGGACAAGTCGGGACAAGTCAGTACAAGTCGGGACAAGTCAGTACAAGTCGGGACAAGTCGGTACAAGTCGGGACAAGTTTGGACAATTCGGAGCAAGTTGGGACAAGTCGGGACAAGACGTGTCATGTCAGAACAAGTCGGGTCAAGTTGGTTCTAGTCAAGACAAGTCGGTACAAGTCGGGACAAGTCGGGACAAGTCGGGACAAGTCGGGACAAGTCGAGACAAGTCGGGAAAAGCCGAGACAAATCGAGACAAATCGAGACTAGCCGGGATATTTTGAAAAAGTGAAAGCTACAAAAATTTTGAAAACAAAAAATTTGAATTTTAATTTTAGCCAAAATTTAAACAGTTTTGAGAAAATAAGCTTTACGATTTTTCGTCAATCCAACCAGATTTATGAACCAAAACAAGTGTAACAATCAATTTTTGTTCGAACTGAAATTGACAAGTCGGAACAAGTCGGGACAAGTATGGACAAGTCGGGGCAAGTTAGGACAAGTCGGGACGAGTCGGGAAAAGTCGGGACAAAATGGGACAAGTCGGTAAAAGTCGGGACAGGTCAGGACAAGTCTGTACAAGTCGGGACAAGTTGGGACAAGTCGGGACAAGTCGGTACAAGTCATGACAAGTCAGGACAAGTCGATACAAGTCGGGACAAGTCAGGACAAGTCGGGACAAGTCAAGACAAGTCGGGACAAGTCGAAACAAGTCGGGACAAGTCAGGACAAGTCGGGACAAGTCGAGACAAGTAAGAACAAGTCGGGACAAGTCGGGATAAGTCAGGACAAGTCGGGACAAGTCGGGACAAGTCGGGACATATCGGGACAAGTCAAGACAAGTCGGGACAAGTCAGGACAAGTCAGGACAATTCGGGACAAGTCGAGTTGAGTCGGGACAAGTCGAAACAAGTCAGGACAAGTCAGGACAAGTCGGTACAAGTGGGGACAAGTCGGTACAAGTCGGGACAAGTTGGAACAATCCGTGACAAGTCGGGACAAGTCGGGACAAGTCGGGACAAGTCGGTACAAGTCGGGACTAGTTTGGACAATCCGGGACAAGTCGGGACAAGTCGGTACAAGTCGGGACAAGTCTGTGCAATTCGGGACAAGTTTGGACAATCCTGGACAAGTCGGGACAAGTCGGTACAAGTCGGGACAAGTCAGTGCAATTCGGGACAAGTTTGGACAATCCTGGACAAGTCGGGACAAGTCAGTACAAGTCGGGACAAGTCGGTACAAGTCGGGACAAGACGTGACAAGTCAGAAAAAGTCTAGATGAGTCGGGACAAGTCGGGACAAGTCAGGACAAGTCGGGACAAGTCTGGACAAGTCATGACAAGTCGGGACAAGTCGGGACAAGTCGGGACAAGTCGGTACAAGTCGGGCCAAGTCGGAACAAGTCAGGACAAGTCAAGACAAGACGTTACAAGTTAGAACAAGTCAGAACAAGTCGGGACAAGTCGGGACAAGTATGGACAAGTCGGGGCAAGTTAGGATAAGTCGGGACAAGTCGGTAAAAGTCGGGACAGGTCAGGACAAGTCGGGACAAAATGGGACAAGTCGGTAAAAGTCGGGACAGGTCAGGACAAGTCGGGACAATTCGGGACAAGTCGGAACAAGTGGGGACAAGTCGGGACAAGTCGGGCCAAGTCGGAACAAGTCAGGACAAGTCGAGACATGACGTTCCAAGTTAGAACAAGTCAGAACAAGTCGGGACAAGTCGGGACAAGTCTGGACAAGTCGGGACAAGTCGGAACAAGACGTGACAAGTCAGAACAAGTCGAGACGAGTCGGGACAAGTCGGGACAAGTCGGGACAAGTCAGGACAAGTCGGGACAAGTCTGGACAAGTCGGGACAAGTCGGGACAAGTCGGTACAAGTCGGGACAAGTCTGGACAAGTCGTGACAAGTCGGAACAAGACGTGACAACTCAGAACAAGTCGAGACGAGTCGGGACAAGTCGGGGCAAGTCAGGACAAGTCGGGACAAGTCTGGACAAGTCGGGACAAGTCGGGACAAGTCGGGACAAGTCGGAACAAGTCAGGACAAGTCGGGACATGACGTGACAAGTCAGGACAAGTCAGGACAAGTCGGGACAACTCTGGACAAGTCGGGACAAGTCGGGACAACTCTGGACAAGACGGGACAAGTCGGGACAAGTCAGGACAAGTCAGGACAAGTCAGGACAAGTTTGGATATTTCGGGACAAGCCGGGACAAGACGGAATTTCCACTTGGACTTCTTCACCCAGACTTTCTTTTTGGAATTTTATTTGGACTTCTTTGAAGTAGTTTGTGAAAAAAAATCAAAATTACAAAAAAAAACAAAAGATTTCAATATTTGTTTCGAATATTTCAGCAAAAATTCAATAATCAAAAAATTTCAATAAATATTTTTATTTCAGATTTTTTTTAATTTTATCAAAATTGTGAACTGAAACAACTTTCAAAATCCAATTTCCATTCAGGAAGAAACAAAAAAGTAATTCAATAAACACAGAATTTGAAATAAAAAGTTTTTGAAAAAAAAAAATCTTGGAAAATTTCTTTTTCCACAAAGAAAATATTGAAGTCAGTCCATTTCTGAATATTTTGGTATCAAATCATCTCTCCAAAATTTTTCATAACGGCAAAAATTTAATTTTTTTTTTCTGAAAAAAAAAATTCACTTCACAAGGTCAAATCGAGTCAATGTTATTGCACTAATATTCATCTTATCGTCTTGGACTCTATTCGCAATTAGGTCGGGTCGGGTCGGGTCGGGAATGAGCTTTCAGATTATTTGTCAATCCAACATATATTATGAACCATAACAGATGTGACAAGTCAGGACAAGTTGGGACAAGTCGGTACAAGTCAAGACAAGTCGGGACAAGTCGGAACAAGTCGGGACAATTCAGGACAAGTCTGGACAAGTCGGTACAACTCGGGACAAGTTTGGACAATTCGGGACAAGTCGGGACAAGTCGGTACAAGTCGAGACAAGTCAGGACATGTCGGGACAAGTCGGGACAAGTCGGGACAAGTCGGGACAAGTCGGTACAAATCGGGACAAGTCGGGACAAGTCCGGAAAAGTCGGGACAGGTCGGGACAAGTCGATACAAGTCGGGACAAGTCGGTACAAGTCGGGACAAGTCGGTAAAAGTCGGGACAAGTCTGGACAAGTCACGACAAGTCGGGAAAAGTCGGGACAAGACAAGTCGGAACAAGTCGGGACTTTTGGGTCGGGTCGAGGAAAATATTATTGTAAATATATTTTTTAATAGAATCATTTTGAATTTCAAATAATTCTGGACTTTTCACCTGGGCTCCTTACCCAGACATTTTATCCTGATTTCTTTTGGACATTTTACATGGAATTTCCACCTAGACTTCTTCACCCAGACTGTCTTCTTGGAATTTTATTTGGACTTCTTTGAAGTAGTTTGTGAAAAAAAATCAAAATTACAAAAAAAAACAAAAGATTTTAATATTTGTTTCGAATATTTCAGCAAAAATTCAATTATCAAAAAATTTCAAATGATATTTTTTTTTCAGATTTTTTTTAATTTTATCAGAATTGTGAACTGAAACAACTTTCACAATCCAATTTCTATTCAGGAAGAAACAAAAAAGTATCTCATTAAACACAATTTAAAATAAAAAATTTTTGAAAAAAAAATCTTGGAAAATTCCTTTTTTCGCAAAGAAAATATTGAAGTTAGTCCATTTATGAATATTTTGGTATCGAATCATCTCACCAAAATTTTTCATAACGGCAAGAAATTTAATTTTTTTTTTCTGAAATAAAAATTCACTTCACAAGGTCAAATCGAGTCAATGTTATGGCACTAATATCCATCTTATCGTCTTGGACTCTATTCGCAATTAGGTCGGGTCGGGTCGGGTCGGGAATGAGCTTTCAGATTTTTTGTCAATCCAACATAAATTATGAACCATAACAAATGTGACAAGTCAGGACAAGTTGGGACAAGTCGGGACAAGTGGGGACAAGTCAAGACAAGTCGGGACAAGTCGGGACAATTCGGGACTAGTCGGGACAAGTCGGGACAAGTCGGGACAAGTCGGTACAAGTCGGGACAAGTTTGGACAATCCGGGACAAGTCGGGACAAGTCGGTACAAGTCGGGTCAATTCGGGACAAGTAGGAACAAGTCGGGACATAGTTGGACAATCCGGGACAAGTCAGAACAAGTTGGGACATGTCGGGACAAGTGGGGACAAGTCGGGACAAGTCGGGACATGTTTGGACAATCCGGGACAAGAAGAGACAAGACGGGACAAGTCGAAACAAGACGGGACAAGTCGAAACAAGTCGGGACAAATCGGGAAAAGTTGGTACAAGTCGGTACAAGTCGGTACAAGTCAAGACAAGTCGGGACAAGTCGGGACAAATTTGGACAATCCAGGAAAAGTCGGGACAAGTCGGGACAAGTCGGGACAAGTTGGTACAAGTCGGGACAAGTCGGTATAAGTTTGGACAATCCAGGACGACAAGTCGGGACAAGTCGAAACAAGTCGGGAAAAGTCGGGAAAAATCGTGACAAGTCAGGACGAGTCGGTACAAGTCAGGACAAGTCGGGACAAGACGTGACAAGTAAGAACAAGTCGGGATAAGTCGGGATAAGTCAGGACAAGTCGAGACAAGTCGGGACAAGTCGGGACAAGTTTGGACAATCCGGGACAAGTCGGGAAAAGTCAGTACAAGTCGGGACAAGTCGGTACAAGTCGGAACAAGTCACGACAAGTCGGTACAAGTCGGGACAAGTTTGGACAATTCGGGGCAAGTCGGGACAAGTCGGGACAAGTCGAAACAAGTTGAAACAAGTCGGGACAAGTCGGTACGAGTCGTGACAAGTCAGGACAAGTCGATACAAGTCGGGACAAGTCAGGACAAGTCGGGACAAGTTGAGACAAGTCGGGACAAGTCGAAACAAGTCGGGACAAGTCAGGACAAGTCGGAACAAGTCGGGACAAGTTTGGACAATCCGGGACAAGTCGGGAAAAGTCAGTACCAGTCGGGACAAGTCGGTACAAGTCGGGACAAGTCACGACAAGTCGGTACAAGTCGGGACAAGTCTGGACAAGTCGGGACAAGTCGGGACAAGTCGGGACAAGTCGGGACAAGTCGGGACAAGTCTGGACAAGTCATGACAAGTCGGGACAAGTCGGGACAAGTCGGGACAAGTCGGGACAAGTCGGTACAAGTCGGTACAAGTCGGGCCAAGTCGGAACAAGTCAGGACAAGTCAAGACAAGACGTTACAAGTTAGAACAAGTCAGAACAAGTCGGGACAAGTCGGGACAAGTATGGACAATCCAGGAAAAGTCGGGACAAGTCGGGACAAGTCAGGACGAGTCGGTACAAGTCAGGACAAGTCGGGACAAGACGTGACAAGTAAGAACAAGTCGGGACAAGTCGGGATAAGTCAGGACAAGTCGAGACAAGTCGGGACAAGTCGGGACAAGTTTGGACAATCCGGGACAAGTCGGGAAAAGTCAGTACAAGTCGGGACAAGTCGGTACAAGTCGGAACAAGTCACGAACAAGTCACGACAAATCGGTACAAGTCGGGACAAGTTTGGACAATTCGGGGCAAGTCGGGACAAGTCGGGACAAGTCGAAACAAGTTGAAACAAGTCGGGACAAGTCGGTACGAGTCGTGACAAGTCAGGACAAGTCGATACAAGTCGGGACAAGTCAGGACAAGTCGGGACAAGTTGAGACAAGTCGGGACAAGTCGAAACAAGTCGGGACAAGTCAGGACAAGTCGGAACAAGTCGGGACAAGTTTGGACAATCCGGGACAAGTCGGGAAAAGTCAGTACCAGTCGGGACAAGTCGGTACAAGTCGGGACAAGTCACGACAAGTCGGTACAAGTCGGGACAAGTCTGGACAAGTCGGGACAAGTCGGGACAAGACGTGACAAGTCAGAAAAAGTCTAGATGAGTCGGGACAAGTCGGGACAAGTCAGGACAAGTCGGGACAAGTCTGGACAAGTCATGACAAGTCGGGACAAGTCGGGACAAGTCGGGACAAGTCGGTACAAGTCGGGCCAAGTCGGAACAAGTCAGGACAAGTCAAGACAAGACGTTACAAGTTAGAACAAGTCAGAACAAGTCGGGACAAGTCGGGACAAGTATGGACAAGTCGGGGCAAGTTAGGATAAGTCGGGACAAGTCGGTAAAAGTCGGGACAGGTCAGGACAAGTCGGGACAAGTCGGGACAAAATGGGACAAGTCGGTAAAAGTCGGGACAGGTCAGGACAAGTCGGGACAAGTCGGGCCAAGTCGGAACAAGTCAGGACAAGTCGAGACATGACGTTCCAAGTTAGAACAAGTCATAACAAGTCGGGACAAGTCGGGACAAGTCTGGACAAGTCGGGACAAGTCGGAACAAGACGTGACAAGTCAGAACAAGTCGAGACGAGTCGGGACAAGTCGGGACAAGTTGGGACAAGTCAGGACAAGTCGGGACAAGTCTGGACAAGTCGGGACAAGTCGGGACAAGTCGGTACAAGTCGGGACAAGTCTGGACAAGTCGTGACAAGTCGGAACAAGACGTGACAACTCAGAACAAGTCGAGACGAGTCGGGACAAGTCGGGGCAAGTCAGGACAAGTCGGGACAAGTCTGGACAAGTCGGGACAAGTCGGGACAAGTCGGTACAAGTCGGGACAAGTCTGGACAAGTCGGAACAAGACGTGACAAGTCAGAACAAGTCGAGACGAGTCGGGACAAGTCGGGACAAGTCAGGACAAGTCGGGACATGACGTGACAAGTCAGGACAAGTCAGGACAAGTCAGGACAAGTCAGGACAAGTTTGGATATTTCGGGACAAGCCGGGACAAGACGGAATTTCCACTTGGACTTCTTCACCCAGACTTTCTTTTTGGAATTTTATTTGGACTTCTTTGAAGTAGTTTGTGAAAAAAAATCAAAATTACAAAAAAAAACAAAAGATTTTAATATTTGTTTCGAATATTTCAGCAAAAATTCAATAATCAAAAAATTTCAATAAATATTTTTATTTCAGATTTTTTTTAATTTTATCAAAATTGTGAACTGAAACAACTTTCAAAATCCAATTTCCATTCAGGAAGAAACAAAAAAGTAATTCAATAAACACAGAATTTGAAATAAAAAGTTTTTGAAAAAAAAAATCTTGGAAAATTTCTTTTTCCACAAAGAAAATATTGAAGTCAGTCCATTTCTGAATATTTTGGTATCAAATCATCTCTCCAAAATTTTTCATAACGGCAAGAAATTTAATTTTTTTTTTCTGAAAAAAAAAATTCACTTCACAAGGTCAAATCGAGTCAATGTTATGGCACTAATATTCATCTTATCGTCTTGGACTCTATTCGCAATTAGGTCGGGTCGGGTCGGGTCGGGAATGAGCTTTCAGATTATTTGTCAATCCAACATATATTATGAACCATAACAGATGTGACAAGTCAGGACAAGTTGGGACAAGTCGGTACAAGTCAAGACAAGTCGGGACAAGTCGGAACAAGTCGGGACAATTCAGGACAAGTCTGGACAAGTCGGTACAACTCGGGACAAGTTTGGACAATTCGGGACAAGTCGGGACAAGTCGGTACAAGTCGAGACAAGTCAGGACATGTCGGGACAAGTCGGGACAAGTCGGGACAAGTCGGGACAAGTCGGTACAAATCGGGACAAGTCGGGACAAGTCCGGAAAAGTCGGGACAGGTCGGGACAAGTCGATACAAGTCGGGACAAGTCGGGACAAGTTGGTACAAGTCGGGACAAGTCGGTATAAGTTTGGACAATCCAGGACGACAAGTCGGGACAAGTCGAAACAAGTCGGGAAAAGTCGGGAAAAATCGTGACAAGTCAGGACGAGTCGGTACAAGTCAGGACAAGTCGGGACAAGACGTGACAAGAAAGAACAAGTCGGGATAAGTCGGGATAAGTCAGGACAAGTCGAGACAAGTCGGGACAAGTCGGGACAAGTTTGGACAATCCGGGACAAGTCGGGAAAAGTCAGTACAAGTCGGGACAAGTCGGTACAAGTCGGAACAAGTCACGACAAGTCGGTACAAGTCGGGACAAGTTTGGACAATTCGGGGCAAGTCGGGACAAGTCGGGACAAGTCGAAACAAGTTGAAACAAGTCGGGACAAGTCGGTACGAGTCGTGACAAGTCAGGACAAGTCGATACAAGTCGGGACAAGTCAGGACAAGTCGGGACAAGTTGAGACAAGTCGGGACAAGTCGAAACAAGTCGGGACAAGTCAGGACAAGTCGGAACAAGTCGGGACAAGTTTGGACAATCCGGGACAAGTCGGGAAAAGTCAGTACCAGTCGGGACAAGTCGGTACAAGTCGGGACAAGTCACGACAAGTCGGTACAAGTCGGGACAAGTCTGGACAAGTCGGGACAAGTCGGGACAAGTCGGGACAAGTCGGGACAAGTCGGGACAAGTCTGGACAAGTCATGACAAGTCGGGACAAGTCGGGACAAGTCGGGACAAGTCGGGACAAGTCGGTACAAGTCGGGCCAAGTCGGAACAAGTCAGGACAAGTCAAGACAAGACGTTACAAGTTAGAACAAGTCAGAACAAGTCGGGACAAGTCGGGACAAGTATGGACAATCCAGGAAAAGTCGGGACAAGTCGGGACAAGTCAGGACGAGTCGGTACAAGTCAGGACAAGTCGGGACAAGACGTGACAAGTAAGAACAAGTCGGGACAAGTCGGGATAAGTCAGGACAAGTCGAGACAAGTCGGGACAAGTCGGGACAAGTTTGGACAATCCGGGACAAGTCGGGAAAAGTCAGTACAAGTCGGGACAAGTCGGTACAAGTCGGAACAAGTCACGAACAAGTCACGACAAATCGGTACAAGTCGGGACAAGTTTGGACAATTCGGGGCAAGTCGGGACAAGTCGGGACAAGTCGAAACAAGTTGAAACAAGTCGGGACAAGTCGGTACGAGTCGTGACAAGTCAGGACAAGTCGATACAAGTCGGGACAAGTCAGGACAAGTCGGGACAAGTTGAGACAAGTCGGGACAAGTCGAAACAAGTCGGGACAAGTCAGGACAAGTCGGAACAAGTCGGGACAAGTTTGGACAATCCGGGACAAGTCGGGAAAAGTCAGTACCAGTCGGGACAAGTCGGTACAAGTCGGGACAAGTCACGACAAGTCGGTACAAGTCGGGACAAGTCTGGACAAGTCGGTACAAGTCGGGCCAAGTCGGAACAAGTCAGGACAAGTCAAGACAAGACGTTACAAGTTAGAACAAGTCAGAACAAGTCGGGACAAGACGTGACAAGTCAGAAAAAGTCTAGATGAGTCGGGACAAGTCGGGACAAGTCAGGACAAGTCGGGACAAGTCTGGACAAGTCATGACAAGTCGGGACAAGTCGGGACAAGTCGGGACAAGTCGGTACAAGTCGGGCCAAGTCGGAACAAGTCAGGACAAGTCAAGACAAGACGTTACAAGTTAGAACAAGTCAGAACAAGTCGGGACAAGTCGGGACAAGTATGGACAAGTCGGGGCAAGTTAGGATAAGTCGGGACAAGTCGGTAAAAGTCGGGACAGGTCAGGACAAGTCGGGACAAGTCGGGACAAAATGGGACAAGTCGGTTAAAGTCGGGACAGGTCAGGACAAGTCGGGACAATTCGGGACAAGTCGGAACAAGTGGGGACAAGTCGGGACAAGTCGGGCCAAGTCGGAACAAGTCAGGACAAGTCGAGACATGACGTTCCAAGTTAGAACAAGTCAGAACAAGTCGGGACAAGTCGGGACAAGTCTGGACAAGTCGGGACAAGTCGGAACAAGACGTGACAAGTCAGAACAAGTCGAGACGAGTCGGGACAAGTCGGGACAAGTCGGGACAAGTCAGGACAAGTCGGGACAAGTCTGGACAAGTCGGGACAAGTCGGGACAAGTCGGTACAAGTCGGGACAAGTCTGGACAAGTCGTGACAAGTCGGAACAAGACGTGACAACTCAGAACAAGTCGAGACGAGTCGGGACAAGTCGGGGCAAGTCAGGACAAGTCGGGACAAGTCTGGACAAGTCGGGACAAGTCGGGACAAGTCGGTACAAGTCGGGACAAGTCTGGACAAGTCGGAACAAGATGTGACAAGTCAGAACAAGTCGAGACGAGTCGGGACAAGTCGGGACAAGTCAGGACAAGTCGGGACATGACGTGACAAGTCAGGACAAGTCAGGACAAGTCGGGACAACCCTGGACAAGTCGGGACAAGTCGGGACAACTCTGGACAAGACGGGACAAGTCAGGACAAGTCAGGACAAGTCAGGACAAGTCAGGACAAGTTTGGATATTTCGGGACAAGCCGGGACAAGACGGAATTTCCACTTGGACTTCTTCACCCAGACTTTCTTTTTGGAATTTTATTTGGACTTCTTTGAAGTAGTTTGTGAAAAAAAATCAAAAACCAAAAAAAAACAAAAGATTTTAATATTTGTTTCGAATATTTCAGCAAAAATTCAATAATCAAAAAATTTCAATAAATATTTTTATTTCAGATTTTTTTTAATTTTATCAAAATTGTGAACTGAAACAACTTTCAAAATACAATTTCCATTCAGGAAGAAACAAAAAAGTAATTCAATAAACACAGAATTTGAAATAAAAAGTTTTTGAAAAAAAAAAAATCTTGGAAAATTTCTTTTTCCACAAAGAAAATATTGAAGTCAGTCCATTTCTGAATATTTTGGTATCAAATCATCTCTCCAAAATTTTTCATAACGGCAAGAAATTTAATTTTTTTTTTCTGAAAAAAAAAATTCACTTCACAAGGTCAAATCGAGTCAATGTTATGGCACTAATATTCATCTTATCGTCTTGGACTCTATTCGCAATTAGGTCGGGTCGGGTCGGGTCGGGAATGAGCTTTCAGATTATTTGTCAATCCAACATATATTATGAACCATAACAGATGTGACAAGTCAGGACAAGTTGGGACAAGTCGGTACAAGTCAAGACAAGTCGGGACAAGTCGGAACAAGTCGGGACAATTCAGGACAAGTCTGGACAAGTCGGTACAACTCGGGACAAGTTTGGACAATTCGGGACAAGTCGGGACAAGTCGGTACAAGTCGAGACAAGTCAGGACATGTCGGGACAAGTCGGGACAAGTCGGGACAAGTCGGGACAAGTCGGGACAAGTCGGTACAAATCGGGACAAGTCGGGACAAGTCCGGAAAAGTCGGGACAGGTCGGGACAAGTCGATACAAGTCGGGACAAGTCGGTACAAGTCGGGACAAGTCGGTAAAAGTCGGGACAAGTCTGGACAAGTCACGACAAGTCGGGAAAAGTCGGGACAAGACAAGTCGGAACAAGTCGGGACTTTTGGGTCGGGTCGAGGAAAATATTATTGTAAATATATTTTTTAATAGAATCATTTTGAATTTCAAATAATTCTGGACTTTTCACCTGGGCTCCTTACCCAGACATTTTATCCTGATTTCTTTTGGACATTTTACATGGAATTTCCACCTAGACTTCTTCACCCAGACTGTCTTCTTGGAATTTTATTTGGACTTCTTTGAAGTAGTTTGTGAAAAAAAATCAAAATTACAAAAAAAACAAAAGATTTTAATATTTGTTTCGAATATTTCAGCAGAATTATCAAAAAATTTCAAATGATATTTTTTTTTCAGATTTTTTTTAATTTTATCAGAATTGTGAACTGAAACAACTTTCACAATCCAATTTCTATTCAGGAAGAAACAAAAAAGTATCTCATTAAACACAATTTAAAATAAAAAATTTTTGAAAAAAAAATCTTGGAAAATTCCTTTTTTCGCAAAGAAAATATTGAAGTTAGTCCATTTATGAATATTTTGGTATCGAATCATCTCACCAAAATTTTTCATAACGGCAAGAAATTTAATTTTTTTTTTCTGAAATAAAAATTCACTTCACAAGGTCAAATCGAGTCAATGTTATGGCACTAATATCCATCTTATCGTCTTGGACTCTATTCGCAATTAGGTCGGGTCGGGTCGGGTCGGGAATGAGCTTTCAGATTTTTTGTCAATCCAACATAAATTATGAACCATAACAAATGTGACAAGTCAGGACAAGTTGGGA
>OY293411.1:53766689-53934943 GCA_958502065.1 Chrysolina americana
ACAGTTTTGAGAAAATAAGCTTTACGATTTTTTGTCAATCCAACCAAAATTATGAACCAAAACAAGTGTGACAGTCAATTTTTGTTCGAACTGAAATTGACAAGTCGGAACAAGTCGGGACAAGTATGGACAAGTCATAGCAAGTTAGGACAAGTCGGGACAAGTCGGGACAAGTCGGCAAAAGTCGGGACAGGGGACAAGTCGGGACAAGTCGGGACAAAATATGACAAGTCGGTAAAAGTCGGGACAGGTCAGGACAAGTCGGGACAATTCGGGACAAGTCGGAACAAGTGGGGACAAGTCGGGACAAGTCGGGCCAAGTCGGAACAAGTCAGGACAAGTCGAGACATGACGTTACAAGTTATAACAAGTCAGAACAAGTCGGGACAAGTCGGGACAAGTCTGGACGAATCAGGACAAGTCGGAACAAGACGTGACAAGTCAGAACAAGTCGAGACGAGTCGGGACAAGTCGGGACAAGTCAGGACAAGTCGGGACAAGTCTGGACAAGTCGGGACAAGTCGGGACAAGTCGGTACAAGTCGGGACAAGTCTGGACAAGTCGGGACAAGTCGGGACAAGACGTGACAAGTCAGAACAAGTCGAGACGAGTCGAGACAAGTCGGGACAAGTCAGGACAAGTCGGGACAAGTCTGGACAAGTCGGGACAAGTCGGGACAAGTCGGGACAAGTCGGGACAAGTCGGGACAAGTCGGGACAAGTCGGGACAAGTCGGTACAAGTCGGGCCAAGTCGGAACAAGTCAGGACAAGTCGAGACATGACGTTACGAGTTAGAACAAGTCAGAACAAGTCGGGACAAGTCGGGACAAGTCTGGACAAGTCGGGACAAGTCAGGACAAGTCTGGACAAGTCGGGACAAGTTGGGACAAGTCGGGACAAGTCGGTACAAGTCGTGACAAGTCAGGACAAGTCGATACAAGTCGGGACAAGTCAGGACGAGTCGGGACAAGTCGAGACAAGTCGGGACAAGTCGAAACAAGTCGGGACAAGTCAGGACAAGTCGGAACAAGTCGGGACAAGTTTGGACAATCCGGGACAAGTCGGGAAAAGTCAGTACAAGTCGGGACAAGTCGGGACAAGTCGGTACAAGTCAGGACAAGTCACGACAAGTCGATACAAGTCGGGACAAGTCAGGACAAGTCGGGACAAGTCGAGACAAGTCGGGACAAGTCGAAACAAGTCGGGACAAGTCAGGACAAGTCGGAACAAGTCGGGACAAGTTTGGACAATCCGGGACAAGTCTGGACAAGTCTGGACAAGTCGGGACAAGTCAGGACAAGTCTGGACAAGTCGGGACAAGTTGGGACAAGTCGGGACAAGTCGGTACAAGTCGTGACAAGTCAGGACAAGTCGATACATGTCGGGACAAGTCAGGACAAGTCAGGACAAGTCTGGACAAGTCGGGACCAGTCAGGACAAGTCTGGACAAGTCGGGACAAGTTGAGACAAGTCGGGACAAGTCGGTACAAGTCGTGACAAGTCAGGACAAGTCGAGACATGACGTTACAAGTTAGAACAAGTCAGAACAAGTCGGGACAACTCGGGACAAGTCTGGACAAGTCGGGACAAGTCGGGACAAGACGTGACAAGTCAGAACAAGTCGAGACGAGTCGAGACAAGTCGGGACAAGTCAGGACAAGTCGGGACAAGTCTGGACAAGTCGGGACAAGTCGGGACAAGTCGGGACAAGTCGGGACAAGTCGGGACAAGTCGATACAAGTCGGGACAAGTCAGGACAAGTCGGGACAAGTCGAGACAAGTCGGGACAAGTCGAAACAAGTCGGGACAAGTCAGGACAAGTCGGAACAAGTCGGGAGAAGTTTGGACAATTCGGGACAAGTAAGGGTCTAGTCGGTACAAGTCGGTACAAGTCGGGACAAGTCGGTACAAGTCGGGACAAGTTTGGACAATCCGGGGCAAGTTGGGACAAGTCGGAACAAGTCGGGACAAGTCGGTACAAGTCGGGACAAGTTTGGACAATCTGGGACAAGTCGAGACAAGTCGGGACAAGTCGAAACAAGTCGGGACAAGTCGGTATAAGTCGGGACAAGTCGGTACATGTTTGGACAATCCGGGACAAGAAGAGACAAGACAGGACAAGTCGAAACAAGACGGGACAAGTCGAAACAAGTCGGGACAAATCGGGAAAAGTTGGTACAAGTCGGTACAAGTCGGTACAAGCCAAGACAAGTCGGGACAAGTCGGGACAAATTTGGACAATCCAGGAAAAGTCGGGACAAGTCGGGACAAGTTGGTACAAGTCGTGACAGGTCGGTACAAGTCGGGAATAGTTGGTACAAGTCGGAACAAGTCAGGACAAGTCGGAACAAGTCGGGACAAGTCGGGACAAGTCGGGACAAGTCGGGACAAGTTAGGACAATCCTGGACAAGTCGGGACAAGTCGGTAAAAGTCGGTACAAGTCGGGACAAGTTTGGACAATTCGGGGCAAGTCGGGACAAGTCGGTACAAATCGGGACATGTCGGTATAAGTTTGGACAATCCGGGACGACAAGTCGGGACAAGTCGAAACAAGTCGGGAAAAGTCGGGAAAAATCGTGATAAGTCAGGACGAGTCGGAATAAGTCAGGACAAGTCGGGACAAGTCAGGACAAGTCAGGACAAGTCGGGACAAGTCGAGTTGAGTCGGGAAAAGTCGAAACAAGTCAGGACAAGTCAGGACAAGTCGGTACAAGTCGGGACAAGTTTCGACAATCCGGGACAAGTCGGAACAAGTCGGTACATGTGGGGACAAGTCGGGACAAGTCGGTACAAGTCGGGACAAGTTAAAACAATCCGGGACAAGTCGGGACAAGTCGGGACAAGTCGGTACAAGTCGGGACTAGTTTGGACAATCCGGGACAAGTCGGGACAAGTTTGGACAATTCGGGGCAAGTCGGGACAAGTCGGGACAAGTCGGTACAAGTCGGGCCAAGTCGGAACAAGTCAGGACAAGTCGAGACATGACGTTACAAGTTAGAACAAGTCAGAACAAGTCGGGACAAGTCGGGACAAGTCGGGACAAGTCGGGATAAGTCGGGAACAAGACGTGACAAGTCAGAAAAAGTCTAGACGAGTCGGGACAAGTCAGGACAAGTCGGGACAAGTCTGAACAAGTCGGGACAAGTCGGGACAAGTCAGGACAAGTCGGGACAAGTCGGGACAAGTCGGGACAAGTCGGTACAAGTCGGGCCAAGTCGGAACAAGTCAGGACAAGTCGAGACATGACGTTACAAGTTAGAACAAGTCAGAACAAGTGGGGACAAGTCGGGACAAGTCTGGACACGTCGGGACAAGTCGAAACAAGACGGGACAAGTCGAAACAAGTCGGGAATAATCGGGAAAAGTTGGTACAAGTCGGTACAAGTCGGTACAAGTCAAGACAAGTCGGGACAAGTCGGGACAAATTTGGACAATCCAGGAAAAGTCGGGACAAGTCGGGACAAGTCGGGACAAGTTGGTACAAGTCGTGACAGGTCGGTACAAGTCGGGACAAGTTGGTACAAGTCGGAACAAGTCAGGACAAGTCGGGACAAGTCGGTACAAGTCGGGCCAAGTCGGAACAAGTCAGGACAAGTCGAGACATGACGTTACAAGTTAGAACAAGTCAGAACAAGTCGGGACAAGTCGGGACAAGTATGGACAAGTCGGGGCAAGTTAGGACAAGTCGGGACAAGTCGGGACAAGTCGGGAAAAGTCGGGACTGGTCGGGACAAGTCGGGACAAGTCAGGACAAGTCTGGACAAGTCGGGACGAGTCGGGACAAGTCGGGACAAGTCGGGACAAGTCGGGCCAAGTCGGAACAAGTCAGGACAAGTCGGGACAAGTCGGGACAAGTCGGGACAAGTTAGGACAATCCTGGACAAGTCGGGACAAGTCGGTAAAAGTCGGGACAAGTCGGTACAAGTCGGGACAAGTTTGGACAATTCGGGGCAAGTCGGGACAAGTCGGTACAAATCGGGACATGTCGGTATAAGTTTGGACAATCCGGGACGACAAGTCGGGACAAGTCGGTACAAGTCGGGCCAAGTCGGAACAAGTCAGGACAAGTCGAGACATGACGTTACAAGTTAGAACAAGTCAGAACAAGTCGGGACAAGTCGGGACAAGTATGGACAAGTCGGGGCAAGTTAGGAAAAGTCGGGACAAGTCGGGACAAGTTGGTACAAGTCGTGACAGGTCGGTACAAGTCGGGAATAGTTGGTACAAGTCGGAACAAGTCAGGACAAGTCAGAACAAGTCGGGACAAGTCGGGACAGGTCGGGACAAGTCGGGACAAGTTAGGACAATCCTGGACAAGTCGGGACAAGTCGGTAAAAGTCGGGACAAGTCGGTACAAGTCGGGACAAGTTTGGACAATTCGGGGCAAGTCGGGACAAGTCGGTACAAATCGGGACATGTCGGTATAAGTTTGGACAATCCGGGACGACAAGTCGGGACAAGTCGAAACAAGTCGGGAAAAGTCGGGAAAAATCGTGATAAGTCAGGACGAGTCGGAATAAGTCAGGACAACTCGGGACAAGTCAGGACAAGTCAGGACAAGTCGGGACAAGTCGAGTTGAGTCGGGAAAAGTCGAAACAAGTCAGGACAAGTCAGGACAAGTCGGTACAAGTCGGGACAAGTTTCGACAATCCGGGACAAGTCGGAACAAGTCGGTACATGTGGGGACAAGTCGGGACAAGTCGGTACAAGTCGGGACAAGTTAAAACAATCCGGGACAAGACGGGACAAGTCGGGACAAGTCGGGACAAGTCGGTACAAGTCGGGACTAGTTTGGACAATCCGGGACAAGTCGGGACAAGTTGATACAAGTCGGGACAAGTTTGGACAATTCGGGGCAAGTCGGGACAAGTCGGGACAAGTCGGGACAAGTCGGTACAAGTCGGGCCAAGTCGGAACAAGTCAGGACAAGTCGAGACATGACGTTACAAGTTAGAACAAGTCAGAACAAGTCGGGACAAGTCGGGACAAGTCGGGACAAGTCGGGATAAGTCGGGAACAAGACGTGACAAGTCAGAAAAAGTCTAGACGAGTCGGGACAAGTCAGGACAAGTCGGGACAAGTCTGAACAAGTCGGGACAAGTCGGGACAAGTCAGGACAAGTCGGGACAAGTCGGGACAAGTCGGGACAAGTCGGTACAAGTCGGGCCAAGTCGGAACAAGTCAGGACAAGTCGAGACATGACGTTACAAGTTAGAACAAGTCAGAACAAGTGGGGACAAGTCGGGACAAGTCTGGACACGTCGGGACAAGTCGAAACAAGACGGGACAAGTCGAAACAAGTCGGGAATAATCGGGAAAAGTTGGTACAAGTCGGTACAAGTCGGTACAAGTCAAGACAAGTCGGGACAAGTCGGGACAAATTTGGACAATCCAGGAAAAGTCGGGACAAGTCGGGACAAGTCGGGACAAGTTGGTACAAGTCGTGACAGGTCGGTACAAGTCGGGACAAGTTGGTACAAGTCGGAACAAGTCAGGACAAGTCGGGACAAGTCGGTACAAGTCGGGCCAAGTCGGAACAAGTCAGGACAAGTCGAGACATGACGTTACAAGTTAGAACAAGTCAGAACAAGTCGGGACAAGTCGGGACAAGTATGGACAAGTCGGGGCAAGTTAGGACAAGTCGGGACAAGTCGGGACAAGTCGGGAAAAGTCGGGACTGGTCGGGACAAGTCGGGACAAGTCAGGACAAGTCTGGACAAGTCGGGACGAGTCGGGACAAGTCGGGACAAGTCGGGACAAGTCGGGCCAAGTCGGAACAAGTCAGGACAAGTCGAGAGATGACGTTACAAGTTAGAACAAGTCAGAACAAGTCGGGACAAGTCGGGACAAGTCGGGACAAGTCGGTACAAGTCGTGCCAAGTCGGAACAAGTCAGGACAAGTCGAGACATGACGTTACAAGTTAGAACAAGTCAGAACAAGTCGGGACAAGTCGGGACAAGTCGGGACAAGTCGGGACAAGTCTGGACGAGTCGGAACAAGTCGGGACAAGACGTGACAAGTCAGAACAAGTCGAGACGAGTCGGGGCAAGTCAAGACAAGTCAGGACAGGTCGGGACAAGTCTGGACAAGTCGGGACAAGTCAGTACAAGTCTGGACAAGTCGGGACAAGTTTGGACAAGTTGGACAAGTCGGTACAAGTCGTGACAGGTCAGGACAAGTCGATACAAGTCGGGACAAGTCAGGAAAAGTCGGGACAAGTCGAAACAAGTCAAGACAAGTCGAAACAAGTCGGGACAAGTCAGGACAAGTCGGAACAAGTCGGGACAAGTTTGGACAATACGGGACAAGTCGGGAAAAGTCAGTACAAGTCGGGACAAGTCGGGACAAGTCGGTACAAGTCGGAACAAGTCACGACAAGTCGGTACAAGTCGGGACAAGTTTGGACAATTCGGTTTAAGTCGGGACAAGTCGGGACAAGTCGGGACAAGTCGAAACAAGTTGAAACAAGTCGGGACAAGTCGGTACAAGTCGTGACAAGTCAGGACAAGTCGATACAAGTCGGGACAAGTCAGGACAAGTCGGGACAAGTCGAGACAAGTCGGGACAAGTCGAAACAAGTCGGGACAAGTCAGGACAAGTCGGAACAAGTCGGGACAAGTTTGGACAATCCGGGACAAGTCGGGAAAAGTCAGTACAAGTCGGGACAAGTCGGGACAAGTCGGTACAAGTCGGGACAAGTCTGGACAAGTCGGGACAAGTCGGGACAAGACGTGACAAGTCAGAAAAAGTCTAGACGAGTCGGGACAAGTCGGGACAAGTCAGGACAAGTCGGGACAAGTCTGGACAAGTCGGGACAAGTCGGGACAAGTCGGGACAAGTCGGTACAAGTCGGGCCAAGTCGGAACAAGTCAGGACAAGTCGAGACATGACGTTACAAGTTAGAAGAAGTCAGAACAAGTCGGGACAAGTCGGGACAAGTATGGACAAGTCGGAGTAAGTTAGGACAAGTCGGGACAAGTCGGAACAAGTCAGGACAAGTCGAGACATGACGTTACAAGTTAGAACAAGTCAGAACAAGTCGGGACAAGTCGGGACAAGTCTGGACAAGTCGGGACAAGTTGGAACAAGACGTGACAAGTCAGAACGAGTCGGGACAAGTCGGTACAAGTCAGGACAAGTCTGGACAAGTCGGGACAAGTCGGGACAAGACGTGACAAGTCAGAAAAAGTCTAGACGAGTCGGGACAAGTCGGGACAAGTCGGGACAAGTCAGGACAAGTCGGGACAATTCTGGACAAGTCTGGACAAGTCAGAACAAGTCGGGACAAGTCGGGACAAGTCGGTACAAGTCGGAACAAGTCAGAACAAGTCAGAACAAGTCGAGACATGACGTTTCAAGTTAAAACAAGTCAGAACAATTCGGGACAAGTCGGGACAAGTATGGACAAGTCGGGGCAAGTTAGGACAAGTCGGGACAAGTCGGGACAAGTCGGGAAAAGTCGAGACAGGTCGGGACAAGTCGGGACAAGTTGGGACAAAATGGGACAAGTCGGTAAAAGTCGGGACAGGTCAGGACAAGTCGGGACAATTCGGGACAAGTCGGAACAAGTGGGGACAAGTCGGGACAAGTCGGGCCAAGTCGGAACAAGTCGAGACATGACGTTACAAGTTAGAAAAAGTCAGAACAAGTCGGGACAAGTCTGGACAAGCCGGGACAAGTCGGAACAAGACGTGACAAGTCAGAACAAGTCGAGACGAGTCGGGACAAGTCGGGACAAGTCAGGACAAGTCGGAACAAGTCTGGACAAGTCGGGGCAAGTCGGGACAAGTCGGGACAAGTCGGCACAAGTCGGGACAAGTCTGGACAAGTCGGGACAAGTCAGAACAAGTCGGGACAAGACGTGACAAGTCAGAAAAAGTCTAGACGAGTCGGGACAAGTCGGGACAAGTCGGGACAAGTCAGGACAAGTCGGGACAAGTCTGGACAAGTCGGAACAAGTCGGGACAAGTCGGGACAAGTCGGGACAAGTCGGGACAAGTCGGTACAAGTCGGGCAAAGTCGGAACAAGTCAGGACAAGTCGAGACATGACGTTACAAGTTAGAACTAGTCAGAACAAGTCGGGACAAGTCGGGACAAGTCTGGACAAGTCGGGACAAGTCGGGACAAGACGTGACAAGTCAGAACAAGTCGAGACGAGTCGGGACAAGTCGGGACAAGTCAGGACAAGTCGGGACAAGTCTGGACAAGTCGTGACAAGTCAGCACAAGTCTGGACAAGTCGGGACAAGTTGGGACAAGTCGGGACAAGTCGGTACAAGTCGTGACAAGTCAGGACAAGTCGATACAAGTCGGGACAAGTCAGGACAAGTCGGGACAAGTCGGGACAAGTCGGAACAAGTGGGGACAAGTCGGGACAAGTCGGGCCAAGTCGGAACAAGTCAGGACAAGTCGAGACATGACGTTACAAGTTAGAACAAGTCAGAACAAGTCGGGACAAGTCGGGACAAGTCTGGACAAATCAGGACAAGTCGGAACAAGACGTGACAAGTCAGAACAAGTAGAGACGAGTCGGGACAAGTCGGGACAAGTCGGTACAAGTCGGGACAAGTTTGGACAATTCGGGGCAAGTCGGGACAAGTCGGTACAAGTCGGGACATGTCGGTATAAGTTTGGACAATCCGGGACGACAAGTCGGGACAAGTCGAAACAAGTCGGGAAAAGTCGGGAAAAATCGTGATAAGTCAGGACGAGTCGGTACAAGTCAGGACAAGTCGGGACAAGACGTGACAAGTAAGAACAAGTCGGGACAAGTCGGGATAAGTCAGGACAAGTCGGGACAAATCAGGACAAGTCAGGACAAGTCGGGACAAGTCGAGTTGAGTCGGGAAAAGTCGAAACAAGTCAGGACAAATCAGGACAAGTCGGTACAAGTCGGGACAAGTTGACAATCGGGACAAGTCGGAACAAGTCGGTACATGTGGGGACAAGTCGGGACAAGTCGGTACAAGTCGGGACAAGTTAAAACAATCAGGGACAAGTCGGGACAAGTCGGGACAAGTCGGTACAAGTCGGGACTAGTTTGGACAATCCGGGACAAGTCGGGACAAGTCGGTACAAGTCGGGACGAGTCAGTGCAATTCGGGACAAGTTTGGACAATCCTGGACAAGTCGGGACAAGTCAGTACAAGTCGGGACAAGTCGGTACAAGTCGGGACAAGTTTGGACAATTCGGAGCAAGTTGGAACAAGTCGGGACAAGACGTGACATGTCAGAACAAGTCGGGTCAAGTTGGTTCTAGTCAAGACAAGTCGGTACAAGTCGGGACAAGTCGGGACAAGTCGGGACAAGTCGAGACAAGTCGGGAAAAGCCGAGACAAATCGAGACTAGCCGGGATATTTTGAAAAAGTGAAAGCTACAAAAATTTTGAAAACAAAAAATTTGAATTTTAATTTTAGCCAAAAGTTAAACAGTTTTGAGAAAATAAGCTTTACGATTTTTCGTCAATCCAACCAGATTTATGAACCAAAACAAGTGTAACAATCAATATTTGTTCGAACTGAAATTGACAAGTCGGAACAAGTCGGGACAAGTATGGACAAGTCGGGGCAAGTTAGGACAAGTCGGGACGAGTCGGGAAAAGTCGAGACAGGTCGGGACGAGTCAGGACAATTCGGGACAAAATGGGACAAGTCGGTAAAAGTCGGGACAGGTCAGGACAAGTCGGGACATGACGTTACGAGTTAGAACAAGTCAGAACAAGTCGGGACAAGTCGGGACAAGTCTGGATAAGTCTGGACAAGTCGGGACAAGTCAGGACAAGTCTGGACAAGTCGGGACAAGTTGGGACAAGTCGGGACAAGTCGGTACAAGTCGTGACAAGTCAGGACAAGTCGATACAAGTCGGGACAAGTCAGGACAAGTCGGGACAAGTCGAGACAAGTCGGGACAAGTCGAAACAAGTCGGGACAAGTCAGGACAAGTCGGAACAAGTCGGGACAAGTTTGGACAATCCGGGACAAGTCGGGAAAAGTCAGTACAAGTCGGGACAAGTCGGGACAAGTCGGTACAAGTCAGGACAAGTCACGACAAGTCGATACAAGTCGGGACAAGTCAGGACAAGTCGGGACAAGTCGAGACAAGTAAGAACAAGTCGGGAGAAGTCGGGATAAGTCAGGACAAGTCGGGACAAGTCGGGACATATCGGGACAAGTCAAGACAAGTCGGGACAAGTCAGGACAAGTCAGGACAATTCGGGACAAGTCGAGTTGAGTCGGGACAAGTCGAAACAAATCAGGACAAGTCGGTACAAGTGGGGACAAGTCGGTACAAGTCGGGACAAGTTGGAACAATCCGTGACAAGTCGGGACAAGTCGGGACAAGTCGGGACAAGTCGGTACAAGTCGGGACTGGTTTGGACAATCCGGGACAAGTCGGGACAAGTCGGTACAAGTCGGGACAAGTCAGTACAATTCGGGACAAGTTTGGACAATCCTGGACAAGTCGGGACAAGTCAGTACAAGTCGGGACAAGTCGGTACAAGTCGGGACAAGTTTGGAAAATTCGGAGCAAGTCGGGACAAGTCGGGACAAGACGTGACATGTCAGAACAAGTCGGGTCAAGTTGGTTCTAGTCAAGACAAGTCGGTACAAGTCGGGACAAGTCGGGACAAGTCAGGACAAGTCGGGACAAGTCGGGACAAGTCGAGACAAGTCGGGACAAGTCGGGACAAGTCGGGAAAAGCCGAGACAAATCGAGACTAGCCGGGATATTTTGAAAAAGTGAAAGCTACAAAAATTTTGAAAACAAAAAATTTGAATTTTTATTTTAGCCAAAATTTAAACAGTTTTGAGAAAATAAGCTTTACGATTTTTTGTCAATCCAACCAAAATTATGAACCAAAACAAGTGTGACAGTCAATTTTTGTTCGAACTGAAATTGACAAGTCGGAACAAGTCGGGACAAGTATGGACAAGTCATAGCAAGTTAGGACAAGTCGGGACAAGTCGGGACAAGTCGGGAAAAGTCGGGACAGGGGACAAGTCGGGACAAGTCGGGACAAAATATGACAAGTCGGTAAAAGTCGGGACAGGTCAGGACAAGTCGGGACAATTCGGGACAAGTCGGAACAAGTGGGGACAAGTCGGGACAAGTCGGGCCAAGTCGGAACAAGTCAGGACAAGTCGAGACATGACGTTACAAGTTATAACAAGTCAGAACAAGTCGGGACAAGTCGGGACAAGTCTGGACAAATCAGGACAAGTCGGAACAAGACGTGACAAGTCAGAACAAGTCGAGACGAGTCGGGACAAGTCGGGACAAGTCAGGACAAGTCGGGACAAGTCTGGACAAGTCGGGACAAGTCGGGACAAGTCGGTACAAGTCGGGACAAGTCTGGACAAGTCGGGACAAGTCGGGACAAGACGTGACAAGTCAGAACAAGTCGAGACGAGTCGAGACAAGTCGGGACAAGTCAGGACAAGTCGGGACAAGTCTGGACAAGTCGGGACAAGTCGGGACAAGTCGGGACAAGTCGGGACAAGTCGGGACAAGTCGGGACAAGTCGGTACAAGTCGGGCCAAGTCGGAACAAGTCAGGACAAGTCGAGACATGACGTTACGAGTTAGAACAAGTCAGAACAAGTCGGGACAAGTCGGGACAAGTCTGGATAAGTCTGGACAAGTCGGGACAAGTCAGGACAAGTCTGGACAAGTCGGGACAAGTTGGGACAAGTCGGGACAAGTCGGTACAAGTCGTGACAAGTCAGGACAAGTCGATACAAGTCGGGACAAGTCAGGACAAGTCGGGACAAGTCGAGACAAGTCGGGACAAGTCGAAACAAGTCGGGACAAGTCAGGACAAGTCGGAACAAGTCGGGACAAGTTTGGACAATCCGGGACAAGTCGGGAAAAGTCAGTACAAGTCGGGACAAGTCGGGACAAGTCGGTACAAGTCAGGACAAGTCACGACAAGTCGATACAAGTCGGGACAAGTCAGGACAAGTCGGGACAAGTCGAGACAAGTCGGGACAAGTCGAAACAAGTCGGGACAAGTCAGGACAAGTCGGAACAAGTCGGGACAAGTTTGGACAATCCGGGACAAGTCTGGACAAGTCTGGACAAGTCGGGACAAGTCAGGACAAGTCTGGACAAGTCGGGACAAGTTGGGACAAGTCGGGACAAGTCGGTACAAGTCGTGACAAGTCAGGACAAGTCGATACATGTCGGGACAAGTCAGGACAAGTCAGGACAAGTCTGGACAAGTCGGGACCAGTCAGGACAAGTCTGGACAAGTCGGGACAAGTTGGGACAAGTCGGGACAAGTCGGTACAAGTCGTGACAAGTCAGGACAAGTCGAGACATGACGTTACAAGTTAGAACAAGTCAGAACAAGTCGGGACAACTCGGGACAAGTCTGGACAAGTCGGGACAAGTCGGGACAAGACGTGACAAGTCAGAACAAGTCGAGACGAGTCGAGACAAGTCGGGACAAGTCAGGACAAGTCGGGACAAGTCTGGACAAGTCGGGACAAGTCGGGACAAGTCGGGACAAGTCGGGACAAGTCGGGACAAGTCGATACAAGTCGGGACAAGTCAGGACAAGTCGGGACAAGTCGAGACAAGTCGGGACAAGTCGAAACAAGTCGGGACAAGTCAGGACAAGTCGGAACAAGTCGGGAGAAGTTTGGACAATTCGGGACAAGTAAGGGTCTAGTCGGTACAAGTCGGTACAAGTCGGGACAAGTCGGTACAAGTCGGGACAAGTTTGGACAATCCGGGGCAAGTTGGGACAAGTCGGAACAAGTCGGGACAAGTCGGTACAAGTCGGGACAAGTATGGACAATCTGGGACAAGTCGAGACAAGTCGGGACAAGTCGAAACAAGTCGGGACAAGTCGGTATAAGTCGGGACAAGTCGGTACATGTTTGGACAATCCGGGACAAGAAGAGACAAGACAGGACAAGTCGAAACAAGACGGGACAAGTCGAAACAAGTCGGGACAAATCGGGAAAAGTTGGTACAAGTCGGTACAAGTCGGTACAAGCCAAGACAAGTCGGGACAAGTCGGGACAAATTTGGACAATCCAGGAAAAGTCGGGACAAGTCGGGACAAGTTGGTACAAGTCGTGACAGGTCGGTACAAGTCGGGAATAGTTGGTACAAGTCGGAACAAGTCAGGACAAGTCGGAACAAGTCGGGACAAGTCGGGACAAGTCGGGACAAGTCGGGACAAGTTAGGACAATCCTGGACAAGTCGGGACAAGTCGGTAAAAGTCGGGACAAGTCGGTACAAGTCGGGACAAGTTTGGACAATTCGGGGCAAGTCGGGACAAGTCGGTACAAATCGGGACATGTCGGTATAAGTTTGGACAATCCGGGACGACAAGTCGGGACAAGTCGAAACAAGTCGGGAAAAGTCGGGAAAAATCGTGATAAGTCAGGACGAGTCGGAATAAGTCAGGACAAGTCGGGACAAGTCAGGACAAGTCAGGACAAGTCGGGACAAGTCGAGTTGAGTCGGGAAAAGTCGAAACAAGTCAGGACAAGTCAGGACAAGTCGGTACAAGTCGGGACAAGTTTCGACAATCCGGGACAAGTAGGAACAAGTCGGTACATGTGGGGACAAGTCGGGACAAGTCGGTACAAGTCGGGACAAGTTAAAACAATCCGGGACAAGTCGGGACAAGTCGGGACAAGTCGGTACAAGTCGGGACTAGTTTGGACAATCCGGGACAAGTCGGGACAAGTTGATACACGTCGGGACAAGTTTGGACAATTCGGGGCAAGTCGGGACAAGTCGGGACAAGTCGGTACAAGTCGGGCCAAGTCGGAACAAGTCAGGACAAGTCGAGACATGACGTTACAAGTTAGAACAAGTCAGAACAAGTCGGGACAAGTCGGGACAAGTCGGGACAAGTCGGGATAAGTCGGGAACAAGACGTGACAAGTCAGAAAAAGTCTAGACGAGTCGGGACAAGTCAGGACAAGTCGGGACAAGTCTGAACAAGTCGGGACAAGTCGGGACAAGTCAGGACAAGTCGGGACAAGTCGGGACAAGTCGGGACAAGTCGGTACAAGTCGGGCCAAGTCGGAACAAGTCAGGACAAGTCGAGACATGACGTTACAAGTTAGAACAAGTCAGAACAAGTGGGGACAAGTCGGGACAAGTCTGGACACGTCGGGACAAGTCGAAACAAGACGGGACAAGTCGAAACAAGTCGGGAATAATCGGGAAAAGTTGGTACAAGTCGGTACAAGTCGGTACAAGTCAAGACAAGTCGGGACAAGTCGGGACAAATTTGGACAATCCAGGAAAAGTCGGGACAAGTCGGGACAAGTCGGGACAAGTTGGTACAAGTCGTGACAGGTCGGTACAAGTCGGGACAAGTTGGTACAAGTCGGAACAAGTCAGGACAAGTCGGGACAAGTCGGTACAAGTCGGGCCAAGTCGGAACAAGTCAGGACAAGTCGAGACATGACGTTACAAGTTAGAACAAGTCAGAACAAGTCGGGACAAGTCGGGACAAGTATGGACAAGTCGGGGCAAGTTAGGACAAGTCGGGACAAGTCGGGACAAGTCGGGAAAAGTCGGGACTGGTCGGGACAAGTCGGGACAAGTCAGGACAAGTCTGGACAAGTCGGGACGAGTCGGGACAAGTCGGGACAAGTCGGGACAAGTCGGGCCAAGTCGGAACAAGTCAGGACAAGTCGAGAGATGACGTTACAAGTTAGAACAAGTCAGAACAAGTCGGGACAAGTCGGTACAAGTCGGTACAAGTCGGGACAAGTCGGTACAAGTCGGGACAAGTTTGGACAATCCGGGGCAAGTTGGGACAAGTCGGAACAAGTCGGGACAAGTCGGTACAAGTCGGGACAAGTATGGACAATCTGGGACAAGTCGAGACAAGTCGGGACAAGTCGAAACAAGTCGGGACAAGTCGGTATAAGTCGGGACAAGTCGGTACATGTTTGGACAATCCGGGACAAGAAGAGACAAGACAGGACAAGTCGAAACAAGACGGGACAAGTCGAAACAAGTCGGGACAAATCGGGAAAAGTTGGTACAAGTCGGTACAAGTCGGTACAAGCCAAGACAAGTCGGGACAAGTCGGGACAAATTTGGACAATCCAGGAAAAGTCGGGACAAGTCGGGACAAGTTGGTACAAGTCGTGACAGGTCGGTACAAGTCGGGAATAGTTGGTACAAGTCGGAACAAGTCAGGACAAGTCGGAACAAGTCGGGACAAGTCGGGACAAGTCGGGACAAGTCGGGACAAGTTAGGACAATCCTGGACAAGTCGGGACAAGTCGGTAAAGTCGGGACAAGTCGGTACAAGTCGGGACAAGTTTGGACAATTCGGGGCAAGTCGGGACAAGTCGGTACAAATCGGGACATGTCGGTATAAGTTTGGACAATCCGGGACGACAAGTCGGGACAAGTCGAAACAAGTCGGGAAAAGTCGGGAAAAATCGTGATAAGTCAGGACGAGTCGGAATAAGTCAGGACAAGTCGGGACAAGTCAGGACAAGTCAGGACAAGTCGGGACAAGTCGAGTTGAGTCGGGAAAAGTCGAAACAAGTCAGGACAAGTCAGGACAAGTCGGTACAAGTCGGGACAAGTTTCGACAATCCGGGACAAGTAGGAACAAGTCGGTACATGTGGGGACAAGTCGGGACAAGTCGGTACAAGTCGGGACAAGTTAAAACAATCCGGGACAAGTCGGGACAAGTCGGGACAAGTCGGTACAAGTCGGGACTAGTTTGGACAATCCGGGACAAGTCGGGACAAGTTGATACACGTCGGGACAAGTTTGGACAATTCGGGGCAAGTCGGGACAAGTCGGGACAAGTCGGTACAAGTCGGGCCAAGTCGGAACAAGTCAGGACAAGTCGAGACATGACGTTACAAGTTAGAACAAGTCAGAACAAGTCGGGACAAGTCGGGACAAGTCGGGACAAGTCGGGATAAGTCGGGAACAAGACGTGACAAGTCAGAAAAAGTCTAGACGAGTCGGGACAAGTCAGGACAAGTCGGGACAAGTCTGAACAAGTCGGGACAAGTCGGGACAAGTCAGGACAAGTCGGGACAAGTCGGGACAAGTCGGGACAAGTCGGTACAAGTCGGGCCAAGTCGGAACAAGTCAGGACAAGTCGAGACATGACGTTACAAGTTAGAACAAGTCAGAACAAGTGGGGACAAGTCGGGACAAGTCTGGACACGTCGGGACAAGTCGAAACAAGACGGGACAAGTCGAAACAAGTCGGGAATAATCGGGAAAAGTTGGTACAAGTCGGTACAAGTCGGTACAAGTCAAGACAAGTCGGGACAAGTCGGGACAAATTTGGACAATCCAGGAAAAGTCGGGACAAGTCGGGACAAGTCGGGACAAGTTGGTACAAGTCGTGACAGGTCGGTACAAGTCGGGACAAGTTGGTACAAGTCGGAACAAGTCAGGACAAGTCGGGACAAGTCGGTACAAGTCGGGCCAAGTCGGAACAAGTCAGGACAAGTCGAGACATGACGTTACAAGTTAGAACAAGTCAGAACAAGTCGGGACAAGTCGGGACAAGTATGGACAAGTCGGGGCAAGTTAGGACAAGTCGGGACAAGTCGGGACAAGTCGGGAAAAGTCGGGACTGGTCGGGACAAGTCGGGACAAGTCAGGACAAGTCTGGACAAGTCGGGACGAGTCGGGACAAGTCGGGACAAGTCGGGACAAGTCGGGCCAAGTCGGAACAAGTCAGGACAAGTCGAGAGATGACGTTACAAGTTAGAACAAGTCAGAACAAGTCGGGACAAGTCGGGACAAGTCGGGACAAGTCGGTACAAGTCGTGCCAAGTCGGAACAAGTCAGGACAAGTCGAGACATGACGTTACAAGTTAGAACAAGTCAGAACAAGTCGGGACAAGTCGGGACAAGTCGGGACAAGTCGGGACAAGTCTGGACGAGTCGGAACAAGTCGGGACAAGACGTGACAAGTCAGAACAAGTCGAGACGAGTCGGGGCAAGTCAAGACAAGTCAGGACAGGTCGGGACAAGTCTGGACAAGTCGGGACAAGTCAGTACAAGTCTGGACAAGTCGGGACAAGTTTGGACAAGTTGGACAAGTCGGTACAAGTCGTGACAGGTCAGGACAAGTCGATACAAGTCGGGACAAGTCAGGAAAAGTCGGGACAAGTCGAAACAAGTCAAGACAAGTCGAAACAAGTCGGGACAAGTCAGGACAAGTCGGAACAAGTCGGGACAAGTTTGGACAATACGGGACAAGTCGGGAAAAGTCAGTACAAGTCGGGACAAGTCGGGACAAGTCGGTACAAGTCGGAACAAGTCACGACAAGTCGGTACAAGTCGGGACAAGTTTGGACAATTCGGTTTAAGTCGGGACAAGTCGGGACAAGTCGGGACAAGTCGAAACAAGTTGAAACAAGTCGGGACAAGTCGGTACAAGTCGTGACAAGTCAGGACAAGTCGATACAAGTCGGGACAAGTCAGGACAAGTCGGGACAAGTCGAGACAAGTCGGGACAAGTCGAAACAAGTCGGGACAAGTCAGGACAAGTCGGAACAAGTCGGGACAAGTTTGGACAATCCGGGACAAGTCGGGAAAAGTCAGTACAAGTCGGGACAAGTCGGGACAAGTCGGTACAAGTCGGGACAAGTCTGGACAAGTCGGGACAAGTCGGGACAAGACGTGACAAGTCAGAAAAAGTCTAGACGAGTCGGGACAAGTCGGGACAAGTCAGGACAAGTCGGGACAAGTCTGGACAAGTCGGGACAAGTCGGGACAAGTCGGGACAAGTCGGTACAAGTCGGGCCAAGTCGGAACAAGTCAGGACAAGTCGAGACATGACGTTACAAGTTAGAAGAAGTCAGAACAAGTCGGGACAAGTCGGGACAAGTATGGACAAGTCGGAGTAAGTTAGGACAAGTCGGGACAAGTCGGAACAAGTCAGGACAAGTCGAGACATGACGTTACAAGTTAGAACAAGTCAGAACAAGTCGGGACAAGTCGGGACAAGTCTGGACAAGTCGGGACAAGTTGGAACAAGACGTGACAAGTCAGAACAAGTCGGGACAAGTCGGTACAAGTCAGGACAAGTCTGGACAAGTCGGGACAAGTCGGGACAAGACGTGACAAGTCAGAAAAAGTCTAGACGAGTCGGGACAAGTCGGGACAAGTCAGGACAAGTCGGGACAATTCTGGACAAGTCTGGACAAGTCAGAACAAGTCGGGACAAGTCGGGACAAGTCGGTACAAGTCGGAACAAGTCAGAACAAGTCAGAACAAGTCGAGACATGACGTTTCAAGTTAAAACAAGTCAGAACAATTCGGGACAAGTCGGGACAAGTATGGACAAGTCGGGGCAAGTTAGGACAAGTCGGGACAAGTCGGGACAAGTCGGGAAAAGTCGAGACAGGTCGGGACAAGTCGGGACAAGTTGGGACAAAATGGGACAAGTCGGTAAAAGTCGGGACAGGTCAGGACAAGTCGGGACAATTCGGGACAAGTCGGAACAAGTGGGGACAAGTCGGGACAAGTCGGGCCAAGTCGGAACAAGTCGAGACATGACGTTACAAGTTAGAAAAAGTCAGAACAAGTCGGGACAAGTCTGGACAAGCCGGGACAAGTCGGAACAAGACGTGACAAGTCAGAACAAGTCGAGACGAGTCGGGACAAGTCGGGACAAGTCAGGACAAGTCGGAACAAGTCTGGACAAGTCGGGACAAGTCGGGACAAGTCGGGACAAGTCGGCACAAGTCGGGACAAGTCTGGACAAGTCGGGACAAGTCAGAACAAGTCGGGACAAGACGTGACAAGTCAGAAAAAGTCTAGACGAGTCGGGACAAGTCGGGACAAGTCGGGACAAGTCAGGACAAGTCGGGACAAGTCTGGACAAGTCGGAACAAGTCGGGACAAGTCGGGACAAGTCGGGACAAGTCGGGACAAGTCGGTACAAGTCGGGCAAAGTCGGAACAAGTCAGGACAAGTCGAGACATGACGTTACAAGTTAGAACTAGTCAGAACAAGTCGGGACAAGTCGGGACAAGTCTGGACAAGTCGGGACAAGTCGGGACAAGACGTGACAAGTCAGAACAAGTCGAGACGAGTCGGGACAAGTCGGGACAAGTCAGGACAAGTCGGGACAAGTCTGGACAAGTCGTGACAAGTCAGCACATGTCTGGACAAGTCGGGACAAGTTGGGACAAGTCGGGACAAGTCGGTACAAGTCGTGACAAGTCAGGACAAGTCGATACAAGTCGGGACAAGTCAGGACAAGTCGGGACAAGTCGGGACAAGTCGGAACAAGTGGGGACAAGTCGGGACAAGTCGGGCCAAGTCGGAACAAGTCAGGACAAGTCGAGACATGACGTTACAAGTTAGAACAAGTCAGAACAAGTCGGGACAAGTCGGGACAAGTCTGGACAAATCAGGACAAGTCGGAACAAGACGTGACAAGTCAGAACAAGTAGAGACGAGTCGGGACAAGTCGGGACAAGTCGGTACAAGTCGGGACAAGTTTGGACAATTCGGGGCAAGTCGGGACAAGTCGGTACAAGTCGGGACATGTCGGTATAAGTTTGGACAATCCGGGACGACAAGTCGGGACAAGTCGAAACAAGTCGGGAAAAGTCGGGAAAAATCGTGATAAGTCAGGACGAGTCGGTACAAGTCAGGACAAGTCGGGACAAGACGTGACAAGTAAGAACAAGTCGGGACAAGTCGGGATAAGTCAGGACAAGTCGGGACAAATCAGGACAAGTCAGGACAAGTCGGGACAAGTCGAGTTGAGTCGGGAAAAGTCGAAACAAGTCAGGACAAATCAGGACAAGTCGGTACAAGTCGGGACAAGTTTCGACAATCCGGAACAAGTCGGAACAAGTCGGTACATGTGGGGACAAGTCGGGACAAGTCGGTACAAGTCGGGACAAGTTAAAACAATCAGGGACAAGTCGGGACAAGTCGGGACAAGTCGGTACAAGTCGGGACTAGTTTGGACAATCCGGGACAAGTCGGGACAAGTCGGTACAAGTCGGGACGAGTCAGTGCAATTCGGGACAAGTTTGGACAATCCTGGACAAGTCGGGACAAGTCAGTACAAGTCGGGACAAGTCGGTACAAGTCGGGACAAGTTTGGACAATTCGGAGCAAGTTGGAACAAGTCGGGACAAGACGTGACATGTCAGAACAAGTCGGGTCAAGTTGGTTCTAGTCAAGACAAGTCGGTACAAGTCGGGACAAGTCGGGACAAGTCGGGACAAGTCGAGACAAGTCGGGAAAAGCCGAGACAAATCGAGACTAGCCGGGATATTTTGAAAAAGTGAAAGCTACAAAAATTTTGAAAACAAAAAATTTGAATTTTAATTTTAGCCAAAAGTTAAACAGTTTTGAGAAAATAAGCTTTACGATTTTTCGTCAATCCAACCAGATTTATGAACCAAAACAAGTGTAACAATCAATATTTGTTCGAACTGAAATTGACAAGTCGGAACAAGTCGGGACAAGTATGGACAAGTCGGGGCAAGTTAGGACAAGTCGGGACGAGTCGGGAAAAGTCGAGACAGGTCGGGACGAGTCAGGACAAGTCGGGACAAAATGGGACAAGTCGGTAAAAGTCGGGACAGGTCAGGACAAGTCGGGACATGACGTTACGAGTTAGAACAAGTCAGAACAAGTCGGGACAAGTCGGGACAAGTCTGGATAAGTCTGGACAAGTCGGGACAAGTCAGGACAAGTCTGGACAAGTCGGGACAAGTTGGGACAAGTCGGGACAAGTCGGTACAAGTCGTGACAAGTCAGGACAAGTCGATACAAGTCGGGACAAGTCAGGACAAGTCGGGACAAGTCGAGACAAGTCGGGACAAGTCGAAACAAGTCGGGACAAGTCAGGACAAGTCGGAACAAGTCGGGACAAGTTTGGACAATCCGGGACAAGTCGGGAAAAGTCAGTACAAGTCGGGACAAGTCGGGACAAGTCGGTACAAGTCAGGACAAGTCACGACAAGTCGATACAAGTCGGGACAAGTCAGGACAAGTCGGGACAAGTCGAGACAAGTAAGAACAAGTCGGGAGAAGTCGGGATAAGTCAGGACAAGTCGGGACAAGTCGGGACATATCGGGACAAGTCAAGACAAGTCGGGACAAGTCAGGACAAGTCAGGACAATTCGGGACAAGTCGAGTTGAGTCGGGACAAGTCGAAACAAATCAGGACAAGTCGGTACAAGTGGGGACAAGTCGGTACAAGTCGGGACAAGTTGGAACAATCCGTGACAAGTCGGGACAAGTCGGGACAAGTCGGGACAAGTCGGCACAAGTCGGGACTGGTTTGGACAATCCGGGACAAGTCGGGACGAGTCGGTACAAGTCGGGACAAGTCAGTACAATTCGGGACAAGTTTGGACAATCCTGGACAAGTCGGGACAAGTCAGTACAAGTCGGGACAAGTCGGTACAAGTCGGGACAAGTTTGGAAAATTCGGAGCAAGTCGGGACAAGTCGGGACAAGACGTGACATGTCAGAACAAGTCGGGTCAAGTTGGTTCTAGTCAAGACAAGTCGGTACAAGTCGGGACAAGTCGGGACAAGTCAGGACAAGTCGGGACAAGTCGGGACAAGTCGAGACAAGTCGGGACAAGTCGGGACAAGTCGGGAAAAGCCGAGACAAATCGAGACTAGCCGGGATATTTTGAAAAAGTGAAAGCTACAAAAATTTTGAAAACAAAAAATTTGAATTTTTATTTTAGCCAAAATTTAAACAGTTTTGAGAAAATAAGCTTTACGATTTTTTGTCAATCCAACCAAAATTATGAACCAAAACAAGTGTGACAGTCAATTTTTGTTCGAACTGAAATTGACAAGTCGGAACAAGTCGGGACAAGTATGGACAAGTCATAGCAAGTTAGGACAAGTCGGGACAAGTCGGGACAAGTCGGGAAAAGTCGGGACAGGGGACAAGTCGGGACAAGTCGGGACAAAATATGACAAGTCGGTAAAAGTCGGGACAGGTCAGGACAAGTCGGGACAATTCGGGACAAGTCGGAACAAGTGGGGACAAGTCGGGACAAGTCGGGCCAAGTCGGAACAAGTCAGGACAAGTCGAGACATGACGTTACAAGTTATAACAAGTCAGAACAAGTCGGGACAAGTCGGGACAAGTCTGGACAAATCAGGACAAGTCGGAACAAGACGTGACAAGTCAGAACAAGTCGAGACGAGTCGGGACAAGTCGGGACAAGTCAGGACAAGTCGGGACAAGTCTGGACAAGTCGGGACAAGTCGGGACAAGTCGGTACAAGTCGGGACAAGTCTGGACAAGTCGGGACAAGTCGGGACAAGACGTGACAAGTCAGAACAAGTCGAGACGAGTCGAGACAAGTCGGGACAAGTCAGGACAAGTCGGGACAAGTCTGGACAAGTCGGGACAAGTCGGGACAAGTCGGGACAAGTCGGGACAAGTCGGGACAAGTCGGGACAAGTCGGTACAAGTCGGGCCAAGTCGGAACAAGTCAGGACAAGTCGAGACATGACGTTACGAGTTAGAACAAGTCAGAACAAGTCGGGACAAGTCGGGACAAGTCTGGATAAGTCTGGACAAGTCGGGACAAGTCAGGACAAGTCTGGACAAGTCGGGACAAGTTGGGACAAGTCGGGACAAGTCGGTACAAGTCGTGACAAGTCAGGACAAGTCGATACAAGTCGGGACAAGTCAGGACAAGTCGGGACAAGTCGAGACAAGTCGGGACAAGTCGAAACAAGTCGGGACAAGTCAGGACAAGTCGGAACAAGTCGGGACAAGTTTGGACAATCCGGGACAAGTCGGGAAAAGTCAGTACAAGTCGGGACAAGTCGGGACAAGTCGGTACAAGTCAGGACAAGTCACGACAAGTCGATACAAGTCGGGACAAGTCAGGACAAGTCGGGACAAGTCGAGACAAGTCGGGACAAGTCGAAACAAGTCGGGACAAGTCAGGACAAGTCGGAACAAGTCGGGACAAGTTTGGACAATCCGGGACAAGTCTGGACAAGTCTGGACAAGTCGGGACAAGTCAGGACAAGTCTGGACAAGTCGGGACAAGTTGGGACAAGTCGGGACAAGTCGGTACAAGTCGTGACAAGTCAGGACAAGTCGATACATGTCGGGACAAGTCAGGACAAGTCAGGACAAGTCTGGACAAGTCGGGACCAGTCAGGACAAGTCTGGACAAGTCGGGACAAGTTGGGACAAGTCGGGACAAGTCGGTACAAGTCGTGACAAGTCAGGACAAGTCGAGACATGACGTTACAAGTTAGAACAAGTCAGAACAAGTCGGGACAACTCGGGACAAGTCTGGACAAGTCGGGACAAGTCGGGACAAGACGTGACAAGTCAGAACAAGTCGAGACGAGTCGAGACAAGTCGGGACAAGTCAGGACAAGTCGGGACAAGTCTGGACAAGTCGGGACAAGTCGGGACAAGACGGGACAAGTCGGGACAAGTCGGGACAAGTCGATACAAGTCGGGACAAGTCAGGACAAGTCGGGACAAGTCGAGACAAGTCGGGACAAGTCGAAACAAGTCGGGACAAGTCAGGACAAGTCGGAACAAGTCGGGAGAAGTTTGGACAATTCGGGACAAGTAAGGGTCTAGTCGGTACAAGTCGGTACAAGTCGGGACAAGTCGGTACAAGTCGGGACAAGTTTGGACAATCCGGGGCAAGTTGGGACAAGTCGGAACAAGTCGGGACAAGTCGGTACAAGTCGGGACAAGTTTGGACAATCTGGGACAAGTCGAGACAAGTCGGGACAAGTCGAAACAAGTCGGGACAAGTCGGTATAAGTCGGGACAAGTCGGTACATGTTTGGACAATCCGGGACAAGAAGAGACAAGACAGGACAAGTCGAAACAAGACGGGACAAGTCGAAACAAGTCGGGACAAATCGGGAAAAGTTGGTACAAGTCGGTACAAGTCGGTACAAGCCAAGACAAGTCGGGACAAGTCGGGACAAATTTGGACAATCCAGGAAAAGTCGGGACAAGTCGGGACAAGTTGGTACAAGTCGTGACAGGTCGGTACAAGTCGGGAATAGTTGGTACAAGTCGGAACAAGTCAGGACAAGTCGGAACAAGTCGGGACAAGTCGGGACAAGTCGGGACAAGTCGGGACAAGTTAGGACAATCCTGGACAAGTCGGGACAAGTCGGTAAAAGTCGGGACAAGTCGGTACAAGTCGGGACAAGTTTGGACAATTCGGGGCAAGTCGGGACAAGTCGGTACAAATCGGGACATGTCGGTATAAGTTTGGACAATCCGGGACGACAAGTCGGGACAAGTCGAAACAAGTCGGGAAAAGTCGGGAAAAATCGTGATAAGTCAGGACGAGTCGGAATAAGTCAGGACAAGTCGGGACAAGTCAGGACAAGTCAGGACAAGTCGGGACAAGTCGAGTTGAGTCGGGAAAAGTCGAAACAAGTCAGGACAAGTCTGGACAAGTCGGGACGAGTCGGGACAAGTCGGGACAAGTCGGGACAAGTCGGGCCAAGTCGGAACAAGTCAGGACAAGTCGAGAGATGACGTTACAAGTTAGAACAAGTCAGAACAAGTCGGGACAAGTCGGGACAAGTCGGGACAAGTCGGTACAAGTCGTGCCAAGTCGGAACAAGTCAGGACAAGTCGAGACATGACGTTACAAGTTAGAACAAGTCAGAACAAGTCGGGACAAGTCGGGACAAGTCGGGACAAGTCGGGACAAGTCTGGACGAGTCGGAACAAGTCGGGACAAGACGTGACAAGTCAGAACAAGTCGAGACGAGTCGGGGCAAGTCAAGACAAGTCAGGACAGGTCGGGACAAGTCTGGACAAGTCGGGACAAGTCAGTACAAGTCTGGACAAGTCGGGACAAGTTTGGACAAGTTGGACAAGTCGGTACAAGTCGTGACAGGTCAGGACAAGTCGATACAAGTCGGGACAAGTCAGGAAAAGTCGGGACAAGTCGAAACAAGTCAAGACAAGTCGAAACAAGTCGGGACAAGTCAGGACAAGTCGGAACAAGTCGGGACAAGTTTGGACAATACGGGACAAGTCGGGAAAAGTCAGTACAAGTCGGGACAAGTCGGGACAAGTCGGTACAAGTCGGAACAAGTCACGACAAGTCGGTACAAGTCGGGACAAGTTTGGACAATTCGGTTTAAGTCGGGACAAGTCGGGACAAGTCGGGACAAGTCGAAACAAGTTGAAACAAGTCGGGACAAGTCGGTACAAGTCGTGACAAGTCAGGACAAGTCGATACAAGTCGGGACAAGTCAGGACAAGTCGGGACAAGTCGAGACAAGTCGGGACAAGTCGAAACAAGTCGGGACAAGTCAGGACAAGTCGGAACAAGTCGGGACAAGTTTGGACAATCCGGGACAAGTCGGGAAAAGTCAGTACAAGTCGGGACAAGTCGGGACAAGTCGGTACAAGTCGGGACAAGTCTGGACAAGTCGGGACAAGTCGGGACAAGACGTGACAAGTCAGAAAAAGTCTAGACGAGTCGGGACAAGTCGGGACAAGTCAGGACAAGTCGGGACAAGTCTGGACAAGTCGGGACAAGTCGGGACAAGTCGGGACAAGTCGGTACAAGTCGGGCCAAGTCGGAACAAGTCAGGACAAGTCGAGACATGACGTTACAAGTTAGAAGAAGTCAGAACAAGTCGGGACAAGTCGGGACAAGTATGGACAAGTCGGAGTAAGTTAGGACAAGTCGGGACAAGTCGGAACAAGTCAGGACAAGTCGAGACATGACGTTACAAGTTAGAACAAGTCAGAACAAGTCGGGACAAGTCGGGACAAGTCTGGACAAGTCGGGACAAGTTGGAACAAGACGTGACAAGTCAGAACAAGTCGGGACAAGTCGGTACAAGTCAGGACAAGTCTGGACAAGTCGGGACAAGTCGGGACAAGACGTGACAAGTCAGAAAAAGTCTAGACGAGTCGGGACAAGTCGGGACAAGTCAGGACAAGTCGGGACAATTCTGGACAAGTCTGGACAAGTCAGAACAAGTCGGGACAAGTCGGGACAAGTCGGTACAAGTCGGAACAAGTCAGAACAAGTCAGAACAAGTCGAGACATGACGTTTCAAGTTAAAACAAGTCAGAACAATTCGGGACAAGTCGGGACAAGTATGGACAAGTCGGGGCAAGTTAGGACAAGTCGGGACAAGTCGGGACAAGTCGGGAAAAGTCGAGACAGGTCGGGACAAGTCGGGACAAGTTGGGACAAAATGGGACAAGTCGGTAAAAGTCGGGACAGGTCAGGACAAGTCGGGACAATTCGGGACAAGTCGGAACAAGTGGGGACAAGTCGGGACAAGTCGGGCCAAGTCGGAACAAGTCGAGACATGACGTTACAAGTTAGAAAAAGTCAGAACAAGTCGGGACAAGTCTGGACAAGCCGGGACAAGTCGGAACAAGACGTGACAAGTCAGAACAAGTCGAGACGAGTCGGGACAAGTCGGGACAAGTCAGGACAAGTCGGAACAAGTCTGGACAAGTCGGGACAAGTCGGGACAAGTCGGGACAAGTCGGCACAAGTCGGGACAAGTCTGGACAAGTCGGGACAAGTCAGAACAAGTCGGGACAAGACGTGACAAGTCAGAAAAAGTCTAGACGAGTCGGGACAAGTCGGGACAAGTCGGGACAAGTCAGGACAAGTCGGGACAAGTCTGGACAAGTCGGAACAAGTCGGGACAAGTCGGGACAAGTCGGGACAAGTCGGGACAAGTCGGTACAAGTCGGGCAAAGTCGGAACAAGTCAGGACAAGTCGAGACATGACGTTACAAGTTAGAACTAGTCAGAACAAGTCGGGACAAGTCGGGACAAGTCTGGACAAGTCGGGACAAGTCGGGACAAGACGTGACAAGTCAGAACAAGTCGAGACGAGTCGGGACAAGTCGGGACAAGTCAGGACAAGTCGGGACAAGTCTGGACAAGTCGTGACAAGTCAGCACATGTCTGGACAAGTCGGGACAAGTTGGGACAAGTCGGGACAAGTCGGTACAAGTCGTGACAAGTCAGGACAAGTCGATACAAGTCGGGACAAGTCAGGACAAGTCGGGACAAGTCGGGACAAGTCGGAACAAGTGGGGACAAGTCGGGACAAGTCGGGCCAAGTCGGAACAAGTCAGGACAAGTCGAGACATGACGTTACAAGTTAGAACAAGTCAGAACAAGTCGGGACAAGTCGGGACAAGTCTGGACAAATCAGGACAAGTCGGAACAAGACGTGACAAGTCAGAACAAGTAGAGACGAGTCGGGACAAGTCGGGACAAGTCGGTACAAGTCGGGACAAGTTTGGACAATTCGGGGCAAGTCGGGACAAGTCGGTACAAGTCGGGACATGTCGGTATAAGTTTGGACAATCCGGGACGACAAGTCGGGACAAGTCGAAACAAGTCGGGAAAAGTCGGGAAAAATCGTGATAAGTCAGGACGAGTCGGTACAAGTCAGGACAAGTCGGGACAAGACGTGACAAGTAAGAACAAGTCGGGACAAGTCGGGATAAGTCAGGACAAGTCGGGACAAATCAGGACAAGTCAGGACAAGTCGGGACAAGTCGAGTTGAGTCGGGAAAAGTCGAAACAAGTCAGGACAAATCAGGACAAGTCGGTACAAGTCGGGACAAGTTTCGACAATCCGGAACAAGTCGGAACAAGTCGGTACATGTGGGGACAAGTCGGGACAAGTCGGTACAAGTCGGGACAAGTTAAAACAATCAGGGACAAGTCGGGACAAGTCGGGACAAGTCGGTACAAGTCGGGACTAGTTTGGACAATCCGGGACAAGTCGGGACAAGTCGGTACAAGTCGGGACGAGTCAGTGCAATTCGGGACAAGTTTGGACAATCCTGGACAAGTCGGGACAAGTCAGTACAAGTCGGGACAAGTCGGTACAAGTCGGGACAAGTTTGGACAATTCGGAGCAAGTTGGAACAAGTCGGGACAAGACGTGACATGTCAGAACAAGTCGGGTCAAGTTGGTTCTAGTCAAGACAAGTCGGTACAAGTCGGGACAAGTCGGGACAAGTCGGGACAAGTCGAGACAAGTCGGGAAAAGCCGAGACAAATCGAGACTAGCCGGGATATTTTGAAAAAGTGAAAGCTACAAAAATTTTGAAAACAAAAAATTTGAATTTTAATTTTAGCCAAAAGTTAAACAGTTTTGAGAAAATAAGCTTTACGATTTTTCGTCAATCCAACCAGATTTATGAACCAAAACAAGTGTAACAATCAATATTTGTTCGAACTGAAATTGACAAGTCGGAACAAGTCGGGACAAGTATGGACAAGTCGGGGCAAGTTAGGACAAGTCGGGACGAGTCGGGAAAAGTCGAGACAGGTCGGGACGAGTCAGGACAAGTCGGGACAAAATGGGACAAGTCGGTAAAAGTCGGGACAGGTCAGGACAAGTCGGGACATGACGTTACGAGTTAGAACAAGTCAGAACAAGTCGGGACAAGTCGGGACAAGTCTGGATAAGTCTGGACAAGTCGGGACAAGTCAGGACAAGTCTGGACAAGTCGGGACAAGTTGGGACAAGTCGGGACAAGTCGGTACAAGTCGTGACAAGTCAGGACAAGTCGATACAAGTCGGGACAAGTCAGGACAAGTCGGGACAAGTCGAGACAAGTCGGGACAAGTCGAAACAAGTCGGGACAAGTCAGGACAAGTCGGAACAAGTCGGGACAAGTTTGGACAATCCGGGACAAGTCGGGAAAAGTCAGTACAAGTCGGGACAAGTCGGGACAAGTCGGTACAAGTCAGGACAAGTCACGACAAGTCGATACAAGTCGGGACAAGTCAGGACAAGTCGGGACAAGTCGAGACAAGTAAGAACAAGTCGGGAGAAGTCGGGATAAGTCAGGACAAGTCGGGACAAGTCGGGACATATCGGGACAAGTCAAGACAAGTCGGGACAAGTCAGGACAAGTCAGGACAATTCGGGACAAGTCGAGTTGAGTCGGGACAAGTCGAAACAAATCAGGACAAGTCGGTACAAGTGGGGACAAGTCGGTACAAGTCGGGACAAGTTGGAACAATCCGTGACAAGTCGGGACAAGTCGGGACAAGTCGGCACAAGTCGGGACTGGTTTGGACAATCCGGGACAAGTCGGGACGAGTCGGTACAAGTCGGGACAAGTCAGTACAATTCGGGACAAGTTTGGACAATCATGGACAAGTCGGGACAAGTCAGTACAAGTCGGGACAAGTCGGTACAAGTCGGGACAAGTTTGGAAAATTCGGAGCAAGTCGGGACAAGTCGGGACAAGACGTGACATGTCAGAACAAGTCGGGTCAAGTTGGTTCTAGTCAAGACAAGTCGGTACAAGTCGGGACAAGTCGGGACAAGTCAGGACAAGTCGGGACAAGTCGGGACAAGTCGAGACAAGTCGGGACAAGTCGGGACAAGTCGGGAAAAGCCGAGACAAATCGAGACTAGCCGGGATATTTTGAAAAAGTGAAAGCTACAAAAATTTTGAAAACAAAAAATTTGAATTTTTATTTTAGCCAAAATTTAAACAGTTTTGAGAAAATAAGCTTTACGATTTTTTGTCAATCCAACCAAAATTATGAACCAAAACAAGTGTGACAGTCAATTTTTGTTCGAACTGAAATTGACAAGTCGGAACAAGTCGGGACAAGTATGGACAAGTCATAGCAAGTTAGGACAAGTCGGGACAAGTCGGGACAAGTCGGGAAAAGTCGGGACAGGGGACAAGTCGGGACAAGTCGGGACAAAATATGACAAGTCGGTAAAAGTCGGGACAGGTCAGGACAAGTCGGGACAATTCGGGACAAGTCGGAACAAGTGGGGACAAGTCGGGACAAGTCGGGCCAAGTCGGAACAAGTCAGGACAAGTCGAGACATGACGTTACAAGTTATAACAAGTCAGAACAAGTCGGGACAAGTCGGGACAAGTCTGGACAAATCAGGACAAGTCGGAACAAGACGTGACAAGTCAGAACAAGTCGAGACGAGTCGGGACAAGTCGGGACAAGTCAGGACAAGTCGGGACAAGTCTGGACAAGTCGGGACAAGTCGGGACAAGTCGGTACAAGTCGGGACAAGTCTGGACAAGTCGGGACAAGTCGGGACAAGACGTGACAAGTCAGAACAAGTCGAGACGAGTCGAGACAAGTCGGGACAAGTCAGGACAAGTCGGGACAAGTCTGGACAAGTCGGGACAAGTCGGGACAAGTCGGGACAAGTCGGGACAAGTCGGGACAAGTCGGGACAAGTCGGTACAAGTCGGGCCAAGTCGGAACAAGTCAGGACAAGTCGAGACATGACGTTACGAGTTAGAACAAGTCAGAACAAGTCGGGACAAGTCGGGACAAGTCTGGATAAGTCTGGACAAGTCGGGACAAGTCAGGACAAGTCTGGACAAGTCGGGACAAGTTGGGACAAGTCGGGACAAGTCGGTACAAGTCGTGACAAGTCAGGACAAGTCGATACAAGTCGGGACAAGTCAGGACAAGTCGGGACAAGTCGAGACAAGTCGGGACAAGTCGAAACAAGTCGGGACAAGTCAGGACAAGTCGGAACAAGTCGGGACAAGTTTGGACAATCCGGGACAAGTCGGGAAAAGTCAGTACAAGTCGGGACAAGTCGGGACAAGTCGGTACAAGTCAGGACAAGTCACGACAAGTCGATACAAGTCGGGACAAGTCAGGACAAGTCGGGACAAGTCGAGACAAGTCGGGACAAGTCGAAACAAGTCGGGACAAGTCAGGACAAGTCGGAACAAGTCGGGACAAGTTTGGACAATCCGGGACAAGTCTGGACAAGTCTGGACAAGTCGGGACAAGTCAGGACAAGTCTGGACAAGTCGGGACAAGTTGGGACAAGTCGGGACAAGTCGGTACAAGTCGTGACAAGTCAGGACAAGTCGATACATGTCGGGACAAGTCAGGACAAGTCAGGACAAGTCTGGACAAGTCGGGACCAGTCAGGACAAGTCTGGACAAGTCGGGACAAGTTGGGACAAGTCGGGACAAGTCGGTACAAGTCGTGACAAGTCAGGACAAGTCGAGACATGACGTTACAAGTTAGAACAAGTCAGAACAAGTCGGGACAACTCGGGACAAGTCTGGACAAGTCGGGACAAGTCGGGACAAGACGTGACAAGTCAGAACAAGTCGAGACGAGTCGAGACAAGTCGGGACAAGTCAGGACAAGTCGGGACAAGTCTGGACAAGTCGGGACAAGTCGGGACAAGACGGGACAAGTCGGGACAAGTCGGGACAAGTCGATACAAGTCGGGACAAGTCAGGACAAGTCGGGACAAGTCGAGACAAGTCGGGACAAGTCGAAACAAGTCGGGACAAGTCAGGACAAGTCGGAACAAGTCGGGAGAAGTTTGGACAATTCGGGACAAGTAAGGGTCTAGTCGGTACAAGTCGGTACAAGTCGGGACAAGTCGGTACAAGTCGGGACAAGTTTGGACAATCCGGGGCAAGTTGGGACAAGTCGGAACAAGTCGGGACAAGTCGGTACAAGTCGGGACAAGTTTGGACAATCTGGGACAAGTCGAGACAAGTCGGGACAAGTCGAAACAAGTCGGGACAAGTCGGTATAATTCGGGACAAGTCGGTACATGTTTGGACAATCCGGGACAAGAAGAGACAAGACAGGACAAGTCGAAACAAGACGGGACAAGTCGAAACAAGTCGGGACAAATCGGGAAAAGTTGGTACAAGTCGGTACAAGTCGGTACAAGCCAAGACAAGTCGGGACAAGTCGGGACAAATTTGGACAATCCAGGAAAAGTCGGGACAAGTCGGGACAAGTTGGTACAAGTCGTGACAGGTCGGTACAAGTCGGGAATAGTTGGTACAAGTCGGAACAAGTCAGGACAAGTCGGAACAAGTCGGGACAAGTCGGGACAAGTCGGGACAAGTCGGGACAAGTTAGGACAATCCTGGACAAGTCGGGACAAGTCGGTAAAAGTCGGGACAAGTCGGTACAAGTCGGGACAAGTTTGGACAATTCGGGGCAAGTCGGGACAAGTCGGTACAAATCGGGACATGTCGGTATAAGTTTGGACAATCCGGGACGACAAGTCGGGACAAGTCGAAACAAGTCGGGAAAAGTCGGGAAAAATCGTGATAAGTCAGGACGAGTCGGAATAAGTCAGGACAAGTCGGGACAAGTCAGGACAAGTCAGGACAAGTCGGGACAAGTCGAGTTGAGTCGGGAAAAGTCGAAACAAGTCAGGACAAGTCAGGACAAGTCGGTACAAGTCGGGACAAGTTTCGACAATCCGGGACAAGTCGGAACAAGTCGGTACATGTGGGGACAAGTCGGGACAAGTCGGTACAAGTCGGGACAAGTTAAAACAATCCGGGACAAGTCGGGACAAGTCGGGACAAGTCGGGACAAGTCGGTACAAGTCGGGACTAGTTTGGACAATCCGGGACAAGTCGGGACAAGTTGATACAAGTCGGGACAAGTTTGGACAATTCGGGGCAAGTCGGGACAAGTCGGGACAAGTCGGTACAAGTCGGGCCAAGTCGGAACAAGTCAGGACAAGTCGAGACATGACGTTACAAGTTAGAACAAGTCAGAACAAGTCGGGACAAGTCGGGACAAGTCGGGACAAGTCGGGATAAGTCGGGAACAAGACGTGACAAGTCAGAAAAAGTCTAGACGAGTCGGGACAAGTCAGGACAAGTCGGGACAAGTCTGAACAAGTCGGGACAAGTCGGGACAAGTCAGGACAAGTCGGGACAAGTCGGGACAAGTCGGGACAAGTCGGTACAAGTCGGGCCAAGTCGGAACAAGTCAGGACAAGTCGAGACATGACGTTACAAGTTAGAACAAGTCAGAACAAGTGGGGACAAGTCGGGACAAGTCTGGACACGTCGGGACAAGTCGAAACAAGACGGGACAAGTCGAAACAAGTCGGGAATAATCGGGAAAAGTTGGTACAAGTCGGTACAAGTCGGTACAAGTCAAGACAAGTCGGGACAAGTCGGGACAAATTTGGACAATCCAGGAAAAGTCGGGACAAGTCGGGACAAGTCGGGACAAGTTGGTACAAGTCGTGACAGGTCGGTACAAGTCGGGACAAGTTGGTACAAGTCGGAACAAGTCAGGACAAGTCGGGACAAGTCGGTACAAGTCGGGCCAAGTCGGAACAAGTCAGGACAAGTCGAGACATGACGTTACAAGTTAGAACAAGTCAGAACAAGTCGGGACAAGTCGGGACAAGTATGGACAAGTCGGGGCAAGTTAGGACAAGTCGGGACAAGTCGGGACAAGTCGGGAAAAGTCGGGACTGGTCGGGACAAGTCGGGACAAGTCAGGACAAGTCTGGACAAGTCGGGACGAGTCGGGACAAGTCGGGACAAGTCGGGACAAGTCGGGCCAAGTCGGAACAAGTCAGGACAAGTCGGGACAAGTCGGGACAAGTCGGGACAAGTTAGGACAATCCTGGACAAGTCGGGACAAGTCGGTAAAAGTCGGGACAAGTCGGTACAAGTCGGGACAAGTTTGGACAATTCGGGGCAAGTCGGGACAAGTCGGTACAAATCGGGACATGTCGGTATAAGTTTGGACAATCCGGGACGACAAGTCGGGACAAGTCGGTACAAGTCGGGCCAAGTCGGAACAAGTCAGGACAAGTCGAGACATGACGTTACAAGTTAGAACAAGTCAGAACAAGTCGGGACAAGTCGGGACAAGTATGGACAAGTCGGGGCAAGTTAGGAAAAGTCGGGACAAGTCGGGACAAGTTGGTACAAGTCGTGAAAGGTCGGTACAAGTCGGGAATAGTTGGTACAAGTCGGAACAAGTCAGGACAAGTCGGAACAAGTCGGGACAAGTCGGGACAGGTCGGGACAAGTCGGGACAAGTTAGGACAATCCTGGACAAGTCGGGACAAGTCGGTAAAAGTCGGGACAAGTCGGTACAAGTCGGGACAAGTTTGGACAATTCGGGGCAAGTCGGGACAAGTCGGTACAAATCGGGACATGTCGGTATAAGTTTGGACAATCCGGGACGACAAGTCGGGACAAGTCGAAACAAGTCGGGAAAAGTCGGGAAAAATCGTGATAAGTCAGGACGAGTCGGAATAAGTCAGGACAAGTCGGGACAAGGCAGGACAAGTCAGGACAAGTCGGGACAAGTCGAGTTGAGTCGGGAAAAGTCGAAACAAGTCAGGACAAGTCAGGACAAGTCGGTACAAGTCGGGACAAGTTTCGACAATCCGGGACAAGTCGGAACAAGTCGGTACATGTGGGGACAAGTCGGGACAAGTCGGTACAAGTCGGGACAAGTTAAAACAATCCGGGACAAGACGGGACAAGTCGGGACAAGTCGGGACAAGTCGGTACAAGTCGGGACTAGTTTGGACAATCCGGGACAAGTCGGGACAAGTTGATACAAGTCGGGACAAGTTTGGACAATTCGGGGCAAGTCGGGACAAGTCGGGACAAGTCGGGACAAGTCGGTACAAGTCAGGCCAAGTCGGAACAAGTCAGGACAAGTCGAGACATGACGTTACAAGTTAGAACAAGTCAGAACAAGTCGGGACAAGTCGGGACAAGTCGGGACAAGTCGGGATAAGTCGGGAACAAGACGTGACAAGTCAGAAAAAGTCTAGACGAGTCGGGACAAGTCAGGACAAGTCGGGACAAGTCTGAACAAGTCGGGACAAGTCGGGACAAGTCAGGACAAGTCGGGACAAGTCGGGACAAGTCGGGACAAGTCGGTACAAGTCGGGCCAAGTCGGAACAAGTCAGGACAAGTCGAGACATGACGTTACAAGTTAGAACAAGTCAGAACAAGTGGGGACAAGTCGGGACAAGTCTGGACACGTCGGGACAAGTCGAAACAAGACGGGACAAGTCGAAACAAGTCGGGAATAATCGGGAAAAGTTGGTACAAGTCGGTACAAGTCGGTACAAGTCAAGACAAGTCGGGACAAGTCGGGACAAATTTGGACAATCCAGGAAAAGTCGGGACAAGTCGGGACAAGTCGGGACAAGTTGGTACAAGTCGTGACAGGTCGGTACAAGTCGGGACAAGTTGGTACAAGTCGGAACAAGTCAGGACAAGTCGGGACAAGTCGGTACAAGTCGGGCCAAGTCGGAACAAGTCAGGACAAGTCGAGACATGACGTTACAAGTTAGAACAAGTCAGAACAAGTCGGGACAAGTCGGGACAAGTATGGACAAGTCGGGGCAAGTTAGGACAAGTCGGGACAAGTCGGGACAAGTCGGGAAAAGTCGGGACTGGTCGGGACAAGTCGGGACAAGTCAGGACAAGTCTGGACAAGTCGGGACGAGTCGGGACAAGTCGGGACAAGTCGGGACAAGTCGGGCCAAGTCGGAACAAGTCAGGACAAGTCGAGAGATGACGTTACAAGTTAGAACAAGTCAGAACAAGTCGGGACAAGTCGGGACAAGTCGGGACAAGTCGGTACAAGTCGTGCCAAGTCGGAACAAGTCAGGACAAGTCGAGACATGACGTTACAAGTTAGAACAAGTCAGAACAAGTCGGGACAAGTCGGGACAAGTCGGGACAAGTCGGGACAAGTCTGGACGAGTCGGAACAAGTCGGGACAAGACGTGACAAGTCAGAACAAGTCGAGACGAGTCGGGGCAAGTCAAGACAAGTCAGGACAGGTCGGGACAAGTCTGGACAAGTCGGGACAAGTCAGTACAAGTCTGGACAAGTCGGGACAAGTTTGGACAAGTTGGACAAGTCGGTACAAGTCGTGACAGGTCAGGACAAGTCGATACAAGTCGGGACAAGTCAGGAAAAGTCGGGACAAGTCGAAACAAGTCAAGACAAGTCGAAACAAGTCGGGACAAGTCAGGACAAGTCGGAACAAGTCGGGACAAGTTTGGACAATACGGGACAAGTCGGGAAAAGTCAGTACAAGTCGGGACAAGTCGGGACAAGTCGGTACAAGTCGGAACAAGTCACGACAAGTCGGTACAAGTCGGGACAAGTTTGGACAATTCGGTTTAAGTCGGGACAAGTCGGGACAAGTCGGGACAAGTCGAAACAAGTTGAAACAAGTCGGGACAAGTCGGTACAAGTCGTGACAAGTCAGGACAAGTCGATACAAGTCGGGACAAGTCAGGACAAGTCGGGACAAGTCGAGACAAGTCGGGACAAGTCGAAACAAGTCGGGACAAGTCAGGACAAGTCGGAACAAGTCGGGACAAGTTTGGACAATCCGGGACAAGTCGGGAAAAGTCAGTACAAGTCGGGACAAGTCGGGACAAGTCGGTACAAGTCGGGACAAGTCTGGACAAGTCGGGACAAGTCGGGACAAGACGTGACAAGTCAGAAAAAGTCTAGACGAGTCGGGACAAGTCGGGACAAGTCAGGACAAGTCGGGACAAGTCTGGACAAGTCGGGACAAGTCGGGACAAGTCGGGACAAGTCGGTACAAGTCGGGCCAAGTCGGAACAAGTCAGGACAAGTCGAGACATGACGTTACAAGTTAGAAGAAGTCAGAACAAGTCGGGACAAGTCGGGACAAGTATGGACAAGTCGGAGTAAGTTAGGACAAGTCGGGACAAGTCGGAACAAGTCAGGACAAGTCGAGACATGACGTTACAATTTAGAACAAGTCAGAACAAGTCGGGACAAGTCGGGACAAGTCTGGACAAGTCGGGACAAGTTGGAACAAGACGTGACAAGTCAGAACAAGTCGGGACAAGTCGGTACAAGTCAGGACAAGTCTGGACAAGTCGGGACAAGTCGGGACAAGACGTGACAAGTCAGAAAAAGTCTAGACGAGTCGGGACAAGTCGGGACAAGTCAGGACAAGTCGGGACAATTCTGGACAAGTCTGGACAAGTCAGAACAAGTCGGGACAAGTCGGGACAAGTCGGTACAAGTCGGAACAAGTCAGAACAAGTCAGAACAAGTCGAGACATGACGTTTCAAGTTGAAACAAGTCAGAACAATTCGGGACAAGTCGGGACAAGTATGGACAAGTCGGGGCAAGTTAGGACAAGTCGGGACAAGTCGGGACAAGTCGGGAAAAGTCGAGACAGGTCGGGACAAGTCGGGACAAGTTGGGACAAAATGGGACAAGTCGGTAAAAGTCGGGACAGGTCAGGACAAGTCGGGACAATTCGGGACAAGTCGGAACAAGTGGGGACAAGTCGGGACAAGTCGGGCCAAGTCGGAACAAGTCGAGACATGACGTTACAAGTTAGAAAAAGTCAGAACAAGTCGGGACAAGTCTGGACAAGCCGGGACAAGTCGGAACAAGACGTGACAAGTCAGAACAAGTCGAGACGAGTCGGGACAAGTCGGGACAAGTCAGGACAAGTCGGAACAAGTCTGGACAAGTCGGGACAAGTCGGGACAAGTCGGGACAAGTCGGCACAAGTCGGGACGAGTCTGGACAAGTCGGGACAAGTCAGAACAAGTCGGGACAAGACGTGACAAGTCAGAAAAAGTCTAGACGAGTCGGGACAAGTCGGGACAAGTCGGGACAAGTCAGGACAAGTCGGGACAAGTCTGGACAAGTCGGAACAAGTCGGGACAAGTCGGGACAAGTCGGGACAAGTCGGGACAAGTCGGTACAAGTCGGGCAAAGTCGGAACAAGTCAGGACAAGTCGAGACATGACGTTACAAGTTGGAACTAGTCAGAACAAGTCGGGACAAGTCGGGACAAGTCTGGACAAGTCGGGACAAGTCGGGACAAGACGTGACAAGTCAGAACAAGTCGAGACGAGTCGGGACAAGTCGGGACAAGTCAGGACAAGTCGGGACAAGTCTGGACAAGTCGTGACAAGTCAGCACAAGTCTGGACAAGTCGGGACAAGTTGGGACAAGTCGGGACAAGTCGGTACAAGTCGTTACAAGTCAGGACAAGTCGATACAAGTCGGGACAAGTCAGGACAAGTCGGGACAAGTCGGGACAAGTCGGAACAAGTGGGGACAAGTCGGGACAAGTCGGGCCAAGTCGGAACAAGTCAGGACAAGTCGAGACATGACGTTACAAGTTAGAACAAGTCAGAACAAGTCGGGACAAGTCGGGACAAGTCTGGACAAATCAGGACAAGTCGGAACAAGACGTGACAAGTCAGAACAAGTAGAGACGAGTCGGGACAAGTCGGGACAAGTCAGGACAAGTCAGGACAAGTCTGGACAAGTCGGGACAAGTCGGGACAAGTTGGGACAAGTCGGGACAAGTCGGCAAAAGTCGTGACAAGTCAGGACAAGTCGATACAAATCGGGACAAGTCAGGACAAGTCGGGACAAGTCGAGACAAGTCGGGACAAGTCGAAACAAGTCGGGACAAGTCAGGACAAGTCGGAACATGTCGAGACAAGTTTGGACAATCCGGGACAAGTCGGGAAAAGTCGGGACAGGTCGGGACAAGTCGGGACAAGTCGGGACAAGTCGATACAAGTCGGGACAAGTTTGGACAATCCGAGACCAGTCAGGACAAGTCGGTACAAGTCGGAACAAGTATGGAATATCCGGGACATGTCGGGACTGGTCGAGACAAGTTTGGACAATCCGGGACAAGTCGGGACAAGTCGGTACAAGTCGGGACAAGTCGGTACAAATTTGGACATTCCGGGACAAGTCGGGACAAGTCGGGACAAGTCGGGACAAGTCGGTACAAGTCGGGACAAGTCACGACAAGTCGGTACAAGTCGGGACAAGTTTGGACAATTCGGGACAAGTCGGGACAAGTCGGGACAAGTCGGGACAAATCGGTACAAGTCGGGACAAGTCGGGACAAGTCGGGACAAGTCGGGACAAGTTTGGACAATACGGGACCAGTCAGGACAAGTCGGTACAAGTCGGAACAAGTATGGACAATCCGGGACATGTCGGGACTGGTCGAGACAAGTTTGGACAATCCGTGACAAGTCGGGACAAGTCGGTACAAGTCGGGACAAGTCGGTACAAATTTGGACATTCCGGGACTATTCGGGACAATTCTGGACAAGTCAAGACAATTTGGAATAAGTAGAAACAAGTCGGGACAAGTCAGGACAAGTCGGGACAAGTCGGGACAAGTCTGGACGAGTCGGGACAAGTCGGGACAAGTCGGGACAAGTCGAGACAAGTCGATACAAGTCGGGAAAATTTTGGACAATCCGGGACAAGTCGGGACAAGTCGGGACAAGTCGGGACAAGTCGGGACAAGTCGGGACAAGTCGGGACAAGTCGGGACAAGTCGATACAAGTCGGGACAAGTTTGGACAATCCGGGACCAGTCAGGACAAGTCGGTACAAGTCGGAACAAGTATGGACAATCCGGGACATGTCGGGACTGGTCGAGACAAGTTTGGACAATCCGGAACAAGTCGGGACAAGTCGGTACAAGTCGGGACAAGTCGGTACAAATTTGGACATTCCGGGACAAGTCGGGACAAGTCGGGACAAGTCGAAACAAGCCAGGACAAGCCCGGACAAGTCGGGACCAGTCAGGACAAGTCGGGACAAGTCGGAACAAGTCGTGACAACTCAGGACAAGTCGAAACAAGTCGAAACAAGTCGGGACAAATCGGGACAAGTCGGAACAAGTCGGGACAAGTCGAGACAAGTCGAGACAAGTCGGTACATGTCGAGAAAAGTTTGGACAATCCGGGACAAGTCGGGACAAGTTTGGACATTCCAGTTCAAGTCGGTACAAGTAGGTAAAAGTCGGGACAAATCGGGACAAGTCGGGAAAAGTCGGGACAAGTCAAGACAATTTGGAATAAGTAGAAACAAGTCGGGACAAGTCAGGACAAGTCGGGACAAGTCGGGACAAGTCGGGACAAGTCGGGACAAGTCGAGACAAGTCGATACAAGTCGGGACAAGTTTGGACAATCTGGGACAAGTCGGTACAAGTCGGGACAAGTCGGTACGAGTCGGGACAAATCGGGACAAGTCGGGACAAGTCGATACAAGTCGGGACAAGTTTGGACAATCCGGGACCAGTCGGGACAATTCGGTACAAGTCGGGACAAGTCGGAACAAGTCGGGACAAGTCGGGACAAGTCGGTACAAGACGAGACAAGTCGGGACAAGTCAGGACAGTTATGGACAATCCGGGACATGTCGGGACAAATCGAGACAAGTTTGGACAATCCGGGACAAGTCGGGACAAGACGGTACAAGTCGGGACAAGTCGGGACAAGTTTGGACATTCCGGGACAAGTCCGGACAAGTCGAAACAAGCCGGGACAATCCCGGACAAGTCGGGACCAGTCAGGACAAGTCGGAACAAGTCAGAACAAGTCGTGACAAGTCAGGACAAGACAGGACAAGTCGAAACAAGTCGGGACAAGTCGGAACAAGTCGGGACAAGTCGAGACAAGTCGGTACAAGTCGAGACAAGTTTGGACAATCCGGTACAAGTCGGTACAAGTCGGTAAAAGTCGGGACAAGTCGGGAAAAGACGGGACAAGTCGCGACAAGTGGGGACAAGTCGGGACAAGTCGGGACAAGTCGGGACAAGTCGAGACAAGTCGGGACAAGTCGGAACAAGTCAGGACAAGTCGGGACATGACGTGACAAGTCAGGACAAGTCAGGACAAGTCGGGACAACTCTGGACAAGTCGGGACAAGTCGGGACAACTCTGGACAAGACGGGACAAGTCGGGACAAGTCAGGACAAGTCAGGACAAGTCAGGACAAGATTGGATATTTCGGGACAAGCCGGGACAAGACGGAATTTCCACTTGGACTTCTTCACCCAGACTTTCTTTTTGGAATTCTATTTGGACTTCTTTGAAGTAGTTTGTGAAAAAAAATCAAAATTACAAAAAAAAACAAAAGATTTTAATATTTGTTTCGAATATTTCAGCAAAAATTCAATAATCAAAAAATTTCAAAAAATATTTTTATTTCAGATTTTTTTTAATTTTATCAAAATTGTGAACTGAAACAACTTTCAAAATCCAATTTCCATACAGGAAGAAACAAAAAAGTAATTCAATAAACACAGAATTTGAAATAAAAAGTTTTTGAAAAAAAAAAATCTTGGAAAATTTCTTTTTCCACAAAGAAAATATTGAAGTCAGTCCATTTCTGAATATTTTGGTATCAAATCATCTCTCCAAAATTTTTCATTACGGCAAGAAATTTAATTTTTTTTTTCTGAAAAAAAAAATTCACTTCACAAGGTCAAATCGAGTCAATGTTATGGCACTAATATTCATCTTATCGTCTTGGACTCTATTCGCAATTAGGTCGGGTCGGGTCGGGTCGGGAATGAGCTTTCAGATTATTTGACAATCCAACATATATTATGAACCATAACAGATGTGACAAGTCAGGACAAGTTGGGACAAGTCGGTACAAGTCAAGACAAGTCGGGACAAGTCGGAACAAGTCGGGACAATTCAGGACAAGTCTGGACAAGTCGGTACAACTCGGGACAAGTTTGGACAATTCGGGACAAGTCGGGACAAGTCGGTACAAGTCGAGACAAGTCAGGACATGTCGGGACAAGTCGGGACAAGTCGGGACAAGTCGGTACAAATCGGGACAAGTCGGGACAAGTCAGGAAAAGTCGGGACAGGTCGGGACAAGTCGATACAAGTCGGGACAAGTCGGTACAAGTCGGGACAAGTCGGTAAAAGTCGGGACAAGTCTGGACAAGTCACGACAAGTCGGGAAAAGTCGGGACAAGACAAGTCGGAACAAGTCGGGACTTTTGGGTCGGGTCGAGGAAAATATTATTGTAAATATATTTTTTAATAGAATCATTTTGAATTTCAAATAATTCTGGACTTTTCACCTGGGCTCCTTACCCAGACATTTTATCCTGATTTCATTTGGACATTTTACATGGAATTTCCACCTAGACTTCTTCACCCAGACTGTCTTCTTGGAATTTTATTTGGACTTCTTTGAAGTAGTTTGTGAAAAAAAATCAAAATTACAAAAAAAAACAAAAGATTTTAATATTTGTTTCGAATATTTCAGCAAAAATTCAATTATCAAAAAATTTCAATTGATATTTTTTTTTCAGATTTTTTTTAATTTTATCAGAATTGTGAACTGAAACAACTTTCACAATCCAATTTCTATTCAGGAAGAAACAAAAAAGTATCTCATTAAACAAAATTTAAAATAAAAAATTTTTGAAAAAAAAATCTTGGAAAATTCCTTTTTTCGCAAAGAAAATATTGAAGTTAGTCCATTTATGAATATTTTGGTATCGAATCATCTCACCAAAATTTTTCATAACGGCAAGAAATTTAATTTTTTTTTTCTGAAATAAAAATTCACTTCACAAGGTCAAATCGAGTCAATGTTATGGCACTAATATTCATCTTATCGTCTTGGACTCTATTCGCAATTAGGTCGGGTCGGGTCGGGTCGGGAATGAGCTTTCAGATTTTTTGTCAATCCAACATAAATTATGAACCATAACAAATGTGACAAGTCAGGACAAGTGGGGACAAGTCAAGACAAGTCGGGACAAGTCGGAACAATTCGGGACTAGTCAGGACAAGTCGGGACAAGTCGGGACAAGTCGGTACAAGTCGGGACAAGTTTGGACAATCCGGGACAAGTCGGGACAAGTAGGTACAAGTCGGGTCAATTCGGGACAAGTAGGAACAAGTCGGGACATAGTTGGACAATCCGGGACAAGTCAGAACAAGTCGGGACATGTCGGGACAAGTGGGGACAAGTCGGGACTAGTCGGGACATGTTTGGACAATCCGGGACAAGAAGAGACAAGACGGGACAAGTCGAAACAAGACGGGACAAGTCGAAACAAGTCGGGACAAGTCGGGACAAGTTGGTACAAGTCGGGACAAGTCGGTATAAGTTTGGACAATCCGGGACGACAAGTCGGGACAAGTCGAAACAAGTCGGGAAAAGTCGGGAAAAATCGTGACAAGTCAGGACGAGTCGGTACAAGTCAGGACAAGTCGGGACGAAAAGTGACAAGTAAGAACTAGTCGGGACAAGTCGGGATAAGTCAGGACAAGTCGAGACAAGTCGGGACAAGTCGGGACAAGTTTGGACAATCCGGGACAAGTCGGGAAAAGTCAGTACAAGTCGGGACAAGTCTGTACAAGTCGGAACAAGTCACGACAAGTCGGTACAAGTCGGGACAAGTTTGGACAATTCGGGGCAAGTCGGGACAAGTCGGGACAAGTCGAAACAAGTTGAAACAAGTCGGGACAAGTCGGTACAAGTCGTGACAAGTCAGGACAAGTCGATACAAGTCGGGACAAGTCAGGACAAGTCGGGACAAGTTGAGACAAGTCGGGACAAGTCGAAACAAGTCGGGACAAGTCAGGACAAGTCGGAACAAGTCGGGACAAGTTTGGACAATCCGGGACAAGTCGGGAAAAGTCAGTACCAGTCGGGACAAGTCGGTACAAGTCGGGACAAGTCACGACAAGTCGGTACAAGTCGGGACAAGTCTGAACAAGTCGGGACAAGTCGGGACAAGACGTGACAAGTCAGAAAAAGTCTAGACGAGTCGGGACAAGTCGGGACAAGTCAGGACAAGTCGGGACAAGTCTGGACAAGTCATGACAAGTCGGAACAAGTCGGGACAAGTCGGGACAAGTCGGGACAAGTCGGTACAAGTCGGGCCAAGTCGGAACAAGTCAACACAAGTCAAGACAAGACGTTACAAGTTAGAACAAGTCAGAACAAGTCGGGACAAGTCGGGACAAGTATGGACAAGTCGGGGCAAGTTAGGATAAGTCGGGACAAGTCGGGACAAGTCGGTAAAAGTCGGGACAGGTCGGGACAAGTCGGGACAAGTCGGGACAAAATGGGACAAGTCGGTAAAAGTCGGGACAGGTCAGGACAAGTCGGGACAATTCGGGACAAGTCGGAACAAGTGGGAACAAGTCGGGACAAGTCGGGCCAAGTCGGAACAAGTCAGGACAAGTCGAGACATGACGTTCCAAGTTAGAACAAGTCAGAACAAGTCGGGACAAGTCGGGACAAGTCTGGACAAGTCGGGACAAGTCGGAACAAGACGTGACAAGTCAGAACAAGTCGAGACGAGTCGGGACAAGTCGGGACAAGTCAGGAAAAGTCGGGACAAGTCTGGACAAGTCGGGACAAGTCGGGACAAGTTGGTACAAGTCGGGACAAGTCTGGACAAGTCGGGACAAGTCGGAACAAGACGTGACAAGTCAGAACAAGTCGAGACGAGTCGGGACAAGTCGGGGCAAGTCAGGACAAGTCGGGACAAGACTGGACAAGTCGAAACAAGTCGGGACAAGTCGGTACAAGTCGGGACAAGTCTGGACAAGTCGGAACAAGACGTGACAAGTCAGAACAAGTCGAGACGAGTCGGGACAAGTCGGGACAAGTCAGGACAAGTCGGGACAAGTCTGGACAAGTCGGGACAAGCCGGGACAAGTCGGGACAAGTCGGGACAAGTCAGGACAAGTCGGGACAAGTCTGAACAAGTCGGGACAAGTCGGGACAAGTCTGGACAAGTCGGGACAAGTCGGGACAAGTCGGGACAAATCGGGACAAGTCGGGACAAGTCGGGACAAGTCGGTACAAGTCGAGCCAAGTCGGAACAAGTCAGGACAAGTCGAGACATGACGTTACAAGTTAGAACAATTCAGAACAAGTCGGGACAAGTCGGGACAAGTCTGGACAAGTCGGGACAAGTCGGAACAAGACGTGAAAAGTCAGAACAAGTCGAGACGAGTCGGGACAAGTCGGGACAAGTCAGGACAAGTCGGGACAAGTCTGGACAAGTCGGGACAAGTCGGTACAAGTCGTGACAAGTCAGGACAAGTCGATACAAGTCGGGACAAGTCAGGACAAGTCGGGACAAGTCGGGACAAGTCGGGACAAGTCGGGACAAGTTTGGTCAATTCGGGGCAAGTCGGGACAAGTCGGGACAAGTCGAAACAAGTCGAAACATGTTTGGACAATTCGGGGCAAGTCGGGACAAGTCGGGACAAGTCGAAACATGTCGAAACAAGTCGGGACAAGTCGAAACAAGTCGGGAAAAGTCGGGAAAAATCGTGACAAGTCAGGACGAGTCGGTACAAGTCAGGACAAGTCGGGACAAGTTGTGACAAGTAAGAACAAGTCGGGACAAGTCGGGATAAGTCAGGACAAGTCGGGACAAGTCGGGACAAGTCGGGACAAGTCGGGACAAGTCGGGACAAGTTTGGACAATTCGGGGCAAGTCGGGACAAGTCTGGACAAGTCGAAACAAGTTTGGACAATTCGGGGCAAGTCGGGACAAGTCGGGACAAGTCGAAACAAGTCGAGACAAGTCGGGACAAGTCGAAACAAGTCGGGACAAGTCGGTACAAGTCGGGACAAGTCGGTACATGTTTGGACAATCCGGGACAAGAAGAGACAAGACGGGACAAGTCGAAACAAGACGGGACAAGTCGAAACAAGTCGGGACAAATCGGGAAAAGTTGGTACAAGTCGGTACAAGTCGGTACAAGTCGGTACAAGTCAAGACAAGTCGGGACAAGTCGGGACAAATTTGGACAATCCAGGAAAAGTCGGGACAAGTCGGGACAAGTTGGTACAAGTCGGGACAAGTCGGGACAAGTCGAAACAAGTTTGGACAATTCGGTGCAAGTCGGTACAAGTCGGGACAAGTCGGTACATGTTTGGACAATCCGGGACAAGAAGAGACAAGACGGGACAAGTCGAAACAAGACGGGACAAGTCGAAACAAGTCGGGAATAATCGGGAAAATTTGGTACAAGCCGGTACAAGTCGGTACAAGTCAAGACAAGTCGGGACAAGTCGGGACAAATTTGGACAATCCAGGAAAAGTCGGGACAAGTCGGGACAAGTCGGGACAAGTTGGTACAAGTCGTGACAGGTCGGTACAAGTCGGGACAAGTTGGTACAAGTCGGAACAAGTCAGGACAAGTCGGGACAAGTCGGTACAAGTCGGGCCAAGTCGGAACAAGTCAGGACAAGTCGAGACATGACGTTACAAGTTAGAACAAGTCAGAACAAGTCGGGACAAGTCGGGACAAGTATGGACAAGTCGGGGCAAGTTAGGACAAGTCGGGAAAAGTCGGGACAGGTCGGGACAGGTCGGGAAAAGTCGGGACAAGTCAGGACAAGTCTGGACAAGTCGGGACAAGTCGGGACAAGTCGGGACAAGTCGGGACAAGTCGGGCCAAGTCGGAACAAGTCGGGACAAGTCGAGACATGACGTTACAAGTTAGAACAAGTCAGAACAAGTCGGGACAAGTCGGGACAAGTCTGGACAAGTCGGAACAAGTCGGGACAAGACGTGACAAGTCAGAACAAGTCGAGACGAGTCAGGACAAGTCAAGACAAGTCAGGCCAGGTCGGGACAAGTCTGGACAAGTCGGGACAAGTCAGGACAAGTCTGGACAAGTCGGGACAAGTTGGGACAAATCGGACAAGTCGGTACAAGTCGTGACAAGTCAGGACAAGTCGATACAAGTCGGGACAAGTCAGGACAAGTCGGGACAAGTCGAGACAAGTCAAGACAAGTCGAAACAAGTCGGGACAAGTCAGGACAAGTCGGAACAAGTCGGGACAAGTTTGGACAATCCGGGACAAGTCGGGAAAAGTCAGTACAAGTCGGGACAAGTCGGGACAAGTCGGGACAAGTCGGTACAAGTCGACACAAGTCACGACAAGTCGGTACAAGTCGGGACAAGTTTGGACAATTCGTTTTAAGTCGGGACAAGTCGGGACAAGTCGAAACAAGTTGAAACAAGTCGGGACAAGTCGGTACAAGTCGTGACAAGTCAGGACAAGTCGATACAAGTCGGGACAAGTCAGAACAAGTCGGGACAAGTCGAGACAAGTCGGGACAAGTCGAAACAAGTCGGGACAAGTCAGGACAAGTCGGAACAAGTCGGGACAAGTTTGGACAATCCGGGACAAGTCGGGAAAAGTCAGTACAAGTCGGGACAAGTCGGGACAAGTCGGTACAAGTCGGGACAAGTCACGACAAGTCGGTACAAGTCGGGAAAAGCCTGGACAAGTCGGGACACGTCGGGACAAGACGTGACAAGTCAGAAAAAGTCTAGACGAGTCGGGACAAGTCGGGACAAGTCAGGACAAGTCGGGACAAGTCTGGACAATTCGGGACAAGTCGGGACAAGACGTGACAAGTCAGAAAAAGTCTAGACGAGTCGGGACAAGTCGGGACAAGTCAGGACAAGTCGGGACAAGTCTGGACAAGTCGGGACAAGTCGGGACAAGTCGGGACAAGTCGGGACACGTAGGGACAAGTCGGTACAAGTCGGGCCAAGTCGGAACAAGTCAGGACAAGTCGAGACATGACGTTACAAGTTAGAACAAGTCAGAACAAGTCGGGACAAGTCGGGACAAGTATGGACAAGTCGGGGCAAGTTAGGACAAGTCGGGAAAAGTCGGGACAAGTCGGGACAAGTCGGGATAAGTCGGGAACAAGACGTGACAAGTCAGAAAAAGTCTAGACGAGTCGGGACAAGTCAGGACAAGTCGGGACAAGTCTGAACAAGTCGGGACAAGTCGGGACAAGTCGGGACAAGTCAGGACAAGTCGGGACAAGTCGGGACAAGTCGGTACAAGTCGGGCCAAGTCGGAACAAGTCAGGACAAGTCGAGACATGACGTTACAAGTTAGAACAAGTCAGAACAAGTGGGGACAAGACGGGACAAGTCGAAACAAGTCGGGAATAATCGGGAAAAGTTGGTACAAGTCGGTACAAGTCAAGACAAGTCGGGACAAGTCGGGACAAATTTGGACAATCCAGGAAAAGTCGGGACAAGTCGGGACAAGTCGGGACAAGTTGGTACAAGTCGTGACAGGTCGGTACAAGTCGGGACAAGTTGGTACAAGTCGGAACAAGTCAGGACAAGTCGGGACAAGTCGGTACAAGTCGGGCCAAGTCGGAACAAGTCAGGACAAGTCGAGACATGACGTTACAAGTTAGAACAAGTCAGAACAAGTCGGGACAAGTCGGGACAAGTATGGACAAGTTGGGGCAAGTTAGGACAAGTCGGGACAAGTCGGGACAAGTCGGGAAAAGTCGGGACTGGTCGGGACAAGTCGGGACAAGTCGGGACAAGTCAGGACAAGTCTGGACAAGTCGGGACGAGTCGGGACAAGTCGGGACAAGTCGGGACAAGTCGGGCCAAGTCGGAACAAGTCAGGACAAGTCGAGAGATGACGTTACAAGTTAGAACAAGTCAGAACAAGTCGGGACAAGTCGGGACAAGTCTGGACAAGTCGGAACAAGTCTGGACAAGACGTGACAAGTCAGAACAAGTCGAGACGAGTCAGGACAAGTCAAGACAAGTCAGGCCAGGTCTGGACAAGTCTGGACAAGTCGGGACAAGTCAGGACAAGTCTGGACAAGTCGGGACAAGTTGGGACAAATCGGACAAGTCGGTACAAGTCGTGACAAGTCAGGACAAGTCGATACAAGTCGGGACAAGTCAGGACAAGTCGGGACAAGTCGATACAAGTCAAGACAAGTCGAAACAAGTCGGGACAAGTCAGGACAAGTCGGAACAAGTCGGGACAAGTTTGGACAATCCGGGACAAGTCGGGAAAAGTCAGTACAAGTCGGGACAAGTCGGGACAAGTCGGGACAAGTCGGTACAAGTCGACACAAGTCACGACAAGTCGGTACAAGTCGGGACAAGTTTGGACAATTCGGTTTAAGTCGGGACAAGTCGAAACAAGTTGAAACAAGTCGGGACAAGTCGGTACAAGTCGTGACAAGTCAGGACAAGTCGATACAAGTCGGGACAAGTCAGAACAAGTCGGGACAAGTCGAGACAAGTCGGGACAAGTCGAAACAAGTCGGGACAAGTCAGGACAAGTCGGAACAAGTCGGGACAAGTTTGGACAATCCGGGACAAGTCGGGAAAAGTCAGTACAAGTCGGGACAAGTCGGGACAAGTCGGGACAAGTCGGTACAAGTCGGGACAAGTCACGACAAGTCGGTACAAGTCGGGAAAAGCCTGGACAAGTCGGGACAAGACGTGACAAGTCAGAAAAAGTCTAGACGAGTCGGGACAAGTCGGGACAAGTCAGGACAAGTCGGGACAAGTCTGGACAAGTCGGGACAAGTCGGGACAAGTCGGGACAAGTCGGGACAAGTAGGGACAAGTCGGTACAAGTCGGGCCAAGTCGGAACAAGTCAGGACAAGTCGAGACATGACGTTACAAGTTAGAACAAGTCAGAACAAGTCGGGACAAGTCGGGACAAGTATGGACAAGTCGGGGCAAGTTAGGACAAGTCGGGAAAAGTCGGGACAAGTCGGGACAAGTCGGGATAAGTCGGGAATAAGACGTGACAAGTCAGAAAAAGTCTAGACGAGTCGGGACAAGTCAGGACAAGTCGGGACAAGTCTGAACAAGTCGGGACAAGTCGGGACAAGTCAGGACAAGTCGGGACAAGTCGGGACAAGTCGGTACAAGTCGGGCCAAGTCGGAACAAGTCAGGACAAGTCGAGACATGACGTTACAAGTTAGAACAAGTCAGAACAAGTGGGGACAAGACGGGACAAGTCGAAACAAGTCGGGAATAATCGGGAAAAGTTGGTACAAGTCGGTACAAGTCGGTACAAGTCAAGACAAGTCGGGACAAGTCGGGACAAATTTGGACAATCCAGGAAAAGTCGGGACAAGTCGGGACAAGTCGGGACAAGTTGGTACAAGTCGTGACAGGTCGGTACAAGTCGGGACAAGTTGGTACAAGTCGGAACAAGTCAGGACAAGTCGGGACAAGTCGGTACAAGTCGGGCCAAGTCGGAACAAGTCAGGACAAGTCGAGACATGACGTTACAAGTTAGAACAAGTCAGAACAAGTCGGGACAAGTCGGGACAAGTATGGACAAGTCGGGGCAAGTTAGGACAAGTCGGGACAAGTCGGGACAAGTCGGGAAAAGTCGGGACTGGTCGGGACAAGTCGGGACAAGTCGGGACAAGTCAGGACAAGTCTGGACAAGTCGGGACGAGTCGGGACAAGTCGGGACAAGTCGGGACAAGTCGGGCCAAGTCGGAACAAGTCAGGACAAGTCGAGAGATGACGTTACAAGTTAGAACAAGTCAGAACAAGTCGGGACAAGTCGGGACAAGTCGGGACAAGTCGGTACAAGTCGGGCCAAGTCGGAACAAGTCAGGACAAGTCGAGACATGACGTTACAAGTTAGAACAAGTCAGAACAAGTCGGGACAAGTCGGGACAAGTCTGGACAAGTCGGAACAAGTCGGGACAAGACGTGACAAGTCAGAACAAGTCGAGACGAGTCGGGGCAAGTCAAGACAAGTCAGGACAGGTCGGGACAAGTCTGGACAAGTCGGGACAAGTCAGGACAAGTCTGGACAAGTCGGGACAAGTTTGGACAAGTTGGACAAGTCGGTACAAGTCGTGACAAGTCAGGACAAGTCGATACAAGTCGGGACAAGTCAGGACAAGTCGGGACAAGTCGAGACAAGTCAAGACAAGTCGAAACAAGTCGGGACAAGTCAGGACAAGTCGGAACAAGTCGGGACAAGTTTGGACAATCCGGGACAAGTCGGGAAATGTCAGTACAAGTCGGGACAAGTCGGGACAAGTCGGGACAAGTCGGTACAAGTCGGAACAAGTCACGACAAGTCGGTACAAGTCGGGACAAGTTTGGACAATTCGATTTAAGTCGGGACAAGTCGGGACAAGTCGAAACAAGTTGAAACAAGTCGGGACAAGTCGGTACAAGTCGTGACAAGTCAGGACAAGTCGATACAAGTCGGGACAAGTCAGGACAAGTCGGGACAAGTCGAGACAAGTCGGGACAAGTCGAAACAAGTCGGGACAAGTCAGGACAAGTCGGAACAAGTCGGGACAAGTTTGGACAATCCGGGACAAGTCGGGAAAAGTCAGTACAAGTCGGGACAAGTCGGGACAAGTCGGTACAAGTCGGGACAAGTCACGACAAGTCGGGACAAGTCTGGACAAGTCGGGACAAGTCGGGACAAGACGTGACAAGTCAGAAAAAGTCTAGACGAGTCGGGACAAGTCGGGACAAGTCAGGACAAGTCGGGACAAGTCTGGACAAGTCGGGACAAGTCGGGACAAGTCGGGACAAGTCTGGACAAGTCGGGACAAGTCGGGACAAGACGTGACAAGTCAGAAAAAGTCTAGACGAGTCGGGACAAGTCGGGACAAGTCAGGACAAGTCGGGACAAGTCTGGACAAGTCGGGACAAGTCGGGAAAAGTCAGTACAAGTCGGGACAAGTCGGGACAAGTCGGGACAAGTCGGTACAAGTCGGGACAAGTCACGACAAGTCGGTACAAGTCGGAAAAAGCCTGGACAAGTCGGGACAAGACGTGACAAGTCAGAAAAAGTCTAGACGAGTCGGGACAAGTCGGGACAAGTCAGGACAAGTCGGGACAAGTCTGGACAAGTCGGGACAAGTCGGGACAAGTCGGGACAAGTCGGGACAAGTAGGGACAAGTCGGTACAAGTCGGGCCAAGTCGGAACAAGTCAGGACAAGTCGAGACATGACGTTACAAGTTAGAACAAGTCAGAACAAGTCGGGACAAGTCGGGACAAGTATGGACAAGTCGGGGCAAGTTAGGACAAGTCGGGAAAAGTCGGGACAAGTCGGGACAAGTCGGGATAAGTCGGGAATAAGACGTGACAAGTCAGAAAAAGTCTAGACGAGTCGGGACAAGTCAGGACAAGTCGGAACAAGTCTGAACAAGTCGGGACAAGTCGGGACAAGTCAGGACAAGTCGGGACAAGTCGGGACAAGTCGGTACAAGTCGGGCCAAGTCGGAACAAGTCAGGACAAGTCGAGACATGACGTTACAAGTTAGAACAAGTCAGAACAAGTGGGGACAAGACGGGACAAGTCGAAACAAGTCGGGAATAATCGGGAAAAGATGGTACAAGTCGGTACAAGTCGGTACAAGTCAAGACAAGTCGGGACAAGTCGGGACAAATTTGGACAATCCAGGAAAAGTCGGGACAAGTCGGGACAAGTCGGGACAAGTTGGTACAAGTCGTGACAGGTCGGTACAAGTCGGGACAAGTTGGTACAAGTCGGAACAAGTCAGGACAAGTCGGGACAAGTCGGTACAAGTCGGGCCAAGTCGGAACAAGTCAGGACAAGTCGAGACATGACGTTACAAGTTAGAACAAGTCAGAACAAGTCGGGACAAGTCGGGACAAGTATGGACAAGTCGGGGCAAGTTAGGACAAGTCGGGACAAGTCGGGACAAGTCGGGACAAGTCGGGAAAAGTCGGGACTGGTCGGGACAAGTCGGGACAAGTCGGGACAAGTCAGGACAAGTCTGGACAAGTCGGGACGAGTCGGGACAAGTCGGGACAAGTCGGGACAAGTCGGGCCAAGTCGGAACAAGTCAGGACAAGTCGAGAGATGACGTTACAAGTTAGAACAAGTCAGAACAAGTCGGGACAAGTCGGGACAAGTCGGGACAAGTCGGTACAAGTCGGGCCAAGTCGGAACAAGTCAGGACAAGTCGAGACATGACGTTACCAGTTAGAACAAGTCAGAACAAGTCGGGACAAGTCGGGACAAGTCTGGACAAGTCGGAACAAGTTGGGACAAGACGTGACAAGTCAGAACAAGTCGAGACGAGTCGGGGCAAGTCAAGACAAGTCAGGACAGGTCGGGACAAGTCTGGACAAGTCGGGACAAGTCAGGACAAGTCTGGACAAGTCGGGACAAGTTTGGACAAGTTGGACAAGTCGGTACAAGTCGTGACAAGTCAGGACAAGACGATACAAGTCGGGACAAGTCAGGACAAGTCGGGACAAGTCGAGACAAGTCAAGACAAGTCGAAACAAGTCGGGACAAGTCAGGACAAGTCGGAACAAGTCGGGACAAGTTTGGACAATCCGGGACAAGTCGGGAAATGTCAGTACAAGTCAGGACAAGTCGGGACAAGTCGGGACAAGTCGGGACAAGTCGGTACAAGTCGGAACAAGTCACGACAAGTCGGTACAAGTCGAGACAAGTTTGGACAATTCGATTTAAGTCGGGACAAGTCGGGACAAGTCGAAACAAGTTGAAACAAGTCGGGACAAGTCGGTACAAGTCGTGACAAGTCAGGACAAGTCGATACAAGTCGGGACAAGTCAGGACAAGTCGGGACAAGTCGAGACAAGTCGGGACAAGTCGAAACAAGTCGGGACAAGTCAGGACAAGTCGGAACAAGTCGGGACAAGTTTGGACAATCCGGGACAAGTCGGGAAAAGTCAGTACAAGTCGGGACAAGTCGGGACAAGTCGGTACAAGTCGGGACAAGTCACGACAAGTCGGTACAAGTCGGGACAAGTCTGGACAAGTCGGGACAAGTCGGGACAAGACGTGACAAGTCAGAAAAAGTCTAGACGAGTCGGGACAAGTCGGGACAAGTCAGGACAAGTCGGGACAAGTCTGGACAAGTCGGGACAAGTCGGGACAAGTCGGGACAAGTCAGGACAAGTCGGAACAAGTCGGGACAAGTTTGGACAATCCGGGACAAGTCGGGAAAAGTCAGTACAAGTCGGGACAAGTCGGGACAAGTCGGTACAAGTCGGGACAAGTCACGACAAGTCGGTACAAGTCGGGACAAGTCTGGACAAGTCGGGACAAGTCGGGACAAGACGTGACAAGTCAGAAAAAGTCTAGACGAGTCGGGACAAGTCGGGACAAGTCAGGACAAGTCGGGACAAGTCTGGACAAGTCGGGACAAGTCGGGACAAGTCGGGACAAGTCTGGACAAGTCGGGACAAGTCGGGACAAGACGTGACAAGTCAGAAAAAGTCTAGACGAGTCGGGACAAGTCGGGACAAGTCAGGACAAGTCGGGACAAGTCTGGACAAGTCGGGACAAGTCGGGACAAGTCGGGACAAGTCGGGACAAGTCGGTACAAGTCGGGCCAAGTCGAAACAAGTCAGGACAAGTCGAGACATGACGTTACAAGTTAGAAGAAGTCAGAACAAGTCGGGACAAGTCGGGATAAGTATGGACAAGTCGGAGTAAGTTAGGACAAGTCGGGACAAGTCGGGAAAAGTCGGGACAGGTCGGGACAAGTCGGGACAAGTCGGGACAAGTCGGGACAAGTCTGGACAAGTCGGGACAAGTCGGGACAAGTCGGGACAAGTCGGGACAAGTCGGTACAAGTCGGGCCAAGTCGAAACAAGTCAGGACAAGTCGAGACATGACGTTACAAGTTAGAAGAAGTCAGAACAAGTCGGGACAAGTCGGGATAAGTATGGACAAGTCGGAGTAAGTTAGGACAAGTCGGGACAAGTCGGTAAAAGTCGGGACAGGTCAGGACAAGTCGGGACAATTCGGGACAAGTCGGAACAAGTGGGGACAAGTCGGGACAATTCGGGCCAAGTCGGAACAAGTCAGGACAAGTCGAGACATGACGTTACAAGTTAGAACAAGTCAGAACAAGTCGGGACAAGTCGGGACAAGTCTGGACAAGTCGGGACAAGTCGGAACAAGACGTGACAAGTCAGAACAAGTCGAGACGAGTCGGGACAAGTCGGGACAAGTCAGGACAAGTCAGGACAAGTCTGGACAAGTCGGGACAAGTCGGGACAAGTCGGTACAAGTCAGGACAAGTCTGGACAAGTCGGGACAAGTCGGGACAAGACATGACAAGTCAGAAAAAGTCTAGACGAGTCGGGACAAGTCGGGACAAGTCAGGACAAGTCGGGACAAGTCTGGACAAGTCGGGACAAGTCTGGACAAGTCGGGACAAGTCGGGACAATTCGGGACAAGTCGGAACAAGTCGGGACACAATTGGACGATCCAGGACAAGTCAGAACAAGTCGGGACATGTCGGGACAAGTGGGGACAAGTCGGGACAATTCGGGACAAGTCAGGACAAGTCGGGACAAGTCGAGACAATTCGGGACAAGTCGAAACAAGTCAAGACAAGTCGATACAGGTCGGGACAAGTTTGGACAATCCGGGACAAGTCGAGACAAGTCGGTACAAGTCTGGACAAGTCGGGACAAGTCGGGACAAGTCGGTACAAGACGAGACAAGTCGGGACAAGTCGGGACAAGTCGGGACAAGTATGGACAATCCGGGACATGTCGGGACAAGTCGAGACAAGTTTGGACAATCCGGGACAAGTCGGGACGAGTCGGTACAAGTCGGGACAAGTCGAAAAAGCCAGGACAGGTCCGGACAAGTCGGGACAAGTCAGGACAAGTCGGTTCAAGTTCGGTCAAGTTTGAACAATACGGGACAAGTCGGGACAAGTCGTTACAAGTCGGGACAAGTCGGCACAAGTCGGGACAAGTTTGGACAAGTCGGTACAAGACGAGACAAGTAAGGACAAGTCGAGACAAGTCCGGACAAGTATGGACAATCCGGGACAAGTCTAGACAAGTTTGTCCTATTCGGGACAGGTCGGGACAAGTCGGTAAAAGTCGGGACAAGTTTGGACAATCCGGGACAAGTTTGGACAATCTGGAACAAGTCCAGACAAGTCGGGACAAGTCGGATCAAGTCGGGACAAGTCGGTAAAAGTCGGGACAAGTTTGGACAATCCGGGACAAGTCGGGACAAGTCAGGACAAGTCAGGACAAGTCAGGACATGTCGGGACAAGTCGGGACAAGTCGGGACAAGTCGGGACAATTCGGGACAAGTCGGGACAAGTTTGGACAATCCGGGACAAGTCGGGACAAGTCGGTACAAGTCGGGACAAGTTGGGACAAGTCGGGACAAGTCGGGACAAGTCGGGACAAGTCGGGACAATTCGGGACAAGTCGGGACAAGTCGGGACAAGTCGGTACAAGTCGGGACAAGTTTGGACAATCCGGGACAAGTCGGGACAAGTCGGTACAAGTCGGGACAATTCGGGACAAGTTGGGACAAGTCGGGACAAGACGTGACAAGTCAGAAAAAGTCTAGACGAGTCGGGACAAGTCGGGACAAGTCAGGACAAGTCGGGACAAGTCTGGACAAGTCGGGACAAGTCGGGACAAGTCGGGACAAGTCGGGACAAGTCGGTACAAGTCGGGCCAAGTCGGAACAAGTCAGGACAAGTCGAGACATGACGTTACAAGTTAGAAGAAGTCAGAACAAGTCGGGACAAGTCAGGACAAGTATGGACAAGTCGGAGTAAGTTAGGACAAGTCGGGACAAGTCGGGAAAAGTCGGGACAGGTCGGGACAAGTCGGGACAAGTCGGGACAAAATGGGACAAGTCGGTAAAAGTCGGGACAGGTCAGGACAAGTCGGGACAATTCGGGACAAGTCGGAACAAGTGGGGACAAGTCGGGACAATTCGGGCCAAGTCGGAACAAGTCAGGACAAGTCGAGACATGACGTTACAAGTTAGAACAAGTCAGAACAAGTCGGGACAAGTCGGGACAAGTCTGGACAAGTCGGGACAAGTCGGAACAAGACGTGACAAGTCAGAACAAGTCGAGACGAGTCGGGACAAGTCGGGACAAGTCAGGACAAGTCAGGACAAGTCTGGACAAGTCGGGACAAGTCGGGACAAGTCGGAACAAGTCGGGACAAGACGTGACAAGTCAGAAAAAGTCTAGACGAGTCGGGACAAGTCGGGACAAGTCGGGACAAGTCGGGACAAGTCAGGACAAGTCGGGACAAGTCTGGACAAGTCGGGACAAGTCGGGACAAGTCGGGACAAGTCGGGACAAGTCGGGACAAGTCGGTACAAGTCGGAACAAGTCAGAACAAGTCAGAACAAGTCGAGACATGACGTTTCAAGTTAAAACAAGTCAGAACAATTCGGGACAAGTCGGGACAAGTATGGACAAGTCGGGGCAAGTTAGGACAAGTCGGGACAAGTCGGGAAAAGTCGGGACAGGTCGGGACAAGTCGGGACAAGTTGGGACAAAATGGGACAAGTCGGTAAAAGTCGGGACAGGTCAGGACAAGTCGGGACAATTCGGGACAAGTCGGAACAAGTGGGGACAAGTCGGGACAAGTCGGGCCAAGTCGGAACAAGTCGAGACATGACGTTACATGTTAGAACAAGTCAGAACAAGTCGGGACAAGTCTGGACAAGCCGGGACAAGTCGGAACAAGACGTGACAAGTCAGAACAAGTCGAGACGAGTCTTGACAAGTCGGGACAAGTCAGGACAAGTCGGAACAAGTCTGGACAAGTCGGGACAAGTCGGGACAAGTCGGCACAAGTCGGGACAAGTCTGGACAAGTCGGGAAAAGTCAGAACAAGTCGGGACAAGACGTGACAAGTCAGAAAAAGTCTAGACGAGTCGGGACAAGTCGGGACAAGTCGGGACAAGTCAGGACAAGTCGGGACAAGTCTGGACAAGTCGGGACAAGTCGGGACAAGTCGGGACAAATCAGGACAAGTCGGAACAAGACGTGACAAGTCAGAACAAGTAGAGACGAGTCGGGACAAGTCGGGACAAGTCAGGACAAGTCAGGACAAGTCTGAACAAGTCGGGACAAGTCGGGACAAGTTGGGACAAGTCGGGACAAGTCGGCACAAGTCGTGACAAGTCAGGACAAGTCGATACAAGTCGGGACAAGTCAGGACAAGTCGAGACATGACGTTACAAGTTAGAACAAGTCAGAACAAGTCGGGACAAGTCGGGACAAGTCTGGAAAAATCAGGACAAGTCGGAACAAGACGTGACAAGTCAGAACAAGTAGAGACGAGTCGGGACAAGTCGGGACAAGTCAGGACAAGTCAGGACAAGTCTGGACAAGTCGGGACAAGTCGGGACAAGTTGGGACAAGTCGGGACAAGTCGGCACAAGTCGTGACAAGTCAGGACAAGTCGATACAAGTCGGGACAAGTTAGGACAAGTCGGGACAAGTCGAGACAAGTCGGGACAAGTCGAAGCAAGTCGGACAAGTCAGGACAAGTCGGAACAAGTCGAGACAAGTTTGGACAATCCGGGACAAGTCGGGAAAAGTCAGTACAAGTCGGGACAAGTCGGGACAAGTCGGGACAAGTCGGTACAAGTCGGGACAAGTCACGACAAGTCGGTACAAGTCGGGACAAGTCGGGACAAGTCGGGACAAGTCGGGACAAGTCGGGACAAGTTGAAACAAGCCAGGACAAGCCCGGACAAGTCGGGACCTGTCAGGACAAGTCGGGACAAAACGGAACAAGTCGTGACAAGTCAGGACAAGTCAGGGCAAGTCGAAACAAGTCGAAACAAGTCGGGACAATTTGGGACAAGTCGGAACAAGTCGGGACAAGTCGAGACAAGTCGAGACAAGTCGGTACAAGTCGAGACAAGTTTGGACAATCCGGGACAAGTCGGTACAAGTCGGTAAAAGTCGGGACAAATCGGGACAAGTCGGGAAAAGTCGGGACAAGTCAAGACAATTTGGAATAAGTAGAAACAAGTCGGGACAAGTCAGGACAAGTCGGGACAAGTCGGGACAAGTCGGGACAAGTCGGGACAAGTCGGGACAAGTCGGGACAAGTTGGGACAAAACGGAACAAGTCGTGACAAGTCAGGACAAGTCAGGGCAAGTCGAAACAAGTCGAAACAAGTCATGACAATTCGGGACAAGTCGGAACAAGTCGGGACAAGTCGAGACAAGTCGAGACAAGTCGGTACAAGTCGAGACAAGTTTGGACATTCCAGAACAAGTCAGTACAAGTCGGTAAAAGTCGGGACAAATCGGGACAAGTCGGGAAAAGTCGGGACAAGTCAAGACAATTTGGAATAAGTAGAAACAAGTCGGGACAAGTCAGAACAAGTCGGGACAAGTCGGGACAAGTCGGGACAAGTCGGGACAAGTCGGGACAAGTCGGGACAAATCGAGACAAGTCGATACAAGTCGGGACAAGTTTGGACAATCTGGGACAAGTCGGGACAAGTCGGTACAAGTCGGGACAAGTCGGTACAAGTCGGGACAAGTCGGGACAAGTCGAGACAAGTCGAGACAAGTCGGTACAAGTCGAGACAAGTTGGGACAAAACGGAACAAGTCGTGACAAGTCAGGACAAGTCAGGGCAAGTCGAAACAAGTCGAAACAAGTCATGACAATTCGGGACAAGTCGGAACAAGTCGGGACAAGTCGAGACAAGTCGAGACAAGTCGGTACAAGTCGAGACAAGTTTGGACATTCCAGAACAAGTCAGTACAAGTCGGTAAAAGTCGGGACAAATCGGGACAAGTCGGGAAAAGTCGGAACAAGTCAAGACAATTTGGAATAAGTAGAAACAAGTCGGGACAAGTCAGGACAAGTCGGGACAAGTCGGGACAAGTCGGGACAAGTCGGGACAAGTCGGGCCAAGTCGGAACAAGTCGAGACATGACGTTACAAGTTAGAACAAGTCAGAACAAGTCGGGAGAAGTCTGTACAAGCCGGGACAAGTCGGAACAAGACGTGACAAGTCAGAACAAGTCGGGACAAGTCGGGACAAGTCAAGACAAGTCGGGCCAAGTCGGAACAAGTCGAGACATGACGTTACAAGTTAGAACAAGTCAGAACAAGTCGGGACAAGTCTGTACAAGCCGGGACAAGTCGGAACAAGACGTGACAAGTCAGAACAAGTCGAGACGAGTCGGGACAAGTCGGGACAAGTCAGGACAAGCCGGAACAAGACGTGACAAGTCAGAACAAGTCGAGACGAGTCGGGACAAGTCGGGACAAGTCGGGACAAGTCGGCACAAGTCGACACAAGTCTGGACAAGTCGGGACAAGTCAGAACAAGTCGGGACAAGACGTGACAAGTCAGAAAAAGTCTAGACGAGTCGGGACAAGTCGGGACAAGTCGGGACAAGTCAGGACAAGTCGGGACAAGTCTGGACAAGTCGGGACAAGTCGGGACAAGTCGGGACAAGTCGGGACAAGTCGGGACAAGTCGGGACAAGTCGGTACAAGTCGGGCAAAGTCGGAACAAGTCAGGACAAGTCGAGACATGACGTTACAAGTTAGAACTAGTCAGAACAAGTAGGGACAAGTCGGGACAAGTCTGGACAAGTCGGGACAAGTCGGGACAAGACGTGACAAGTCAGAACAAGTCGAGACGAGTCGGGACAAGTCGGGACAAGTCAGGACAAGTCGGGACAAGTCTGGACAAGTCGGGACAAGTCAGCACAAGTCTGGACAAGTCGGGACAAGTTGGGACAAGTCGGGACAAGTCGGTACAAGTCGTGACAAGTCAGGACAAGTCGATACAAGTCGGGACAAGTCAGGACAAGTCGGGACAAGTCGGGACAAGTCGGAACAAGTGGGGACAAGTCGGGACAAGTCGGGCCAAGTCGGAACAAGTCAGGACAAGTCGAGACATGACGTTACAAGTTAGAACAAGTCAGAACAATTCGGGACAAGTCGGGACAAGTCTGGACAAATCGGGACAAGTCGGAACAAGACGTGACAAGTCAGAACAAGTAGAGACGAGTCGGGACAAGTCGGGACAAGTCAGGACAAGTCTGGACAAGTCTGGACAAGTCGGGAAAAGTCGGGACAAGTTGGGACAAGTCGGGACAAGTCGGCACAAGTCGTGACAAATCAGGACAAGTCGATACAAGTCGGGACAAGTCAGGACAAGTCGGGACAAGTCGAGACAAGTCGGGACAAGTCGAGACAAGTCGGGACAAGTCGAAACAAGTCGGGACAAGTCAGGACAAGTCGGAACAAGTAGAGACAAGTTTGGACAATCCGGGACAAGTCGGGAAAAGTCAGTACAAGTCGGGACAAGTCGGGACATGTCGGTACAAGTCGGGACAAGTCACGACAAGTCGGTACAAGTCGGGACAAATTTGGACAATTCGGGACAAGTCGGGACAAGTCGGGACAAGTCGGGCCAAGTCGGAACAAGTCAGGACAAGTCGAGACATGACGTTACAAGTTAGAAGAAGTCAGAACAAGTCGGGACAAGTCGGGACAAGTATGGACAAGTCGGAGTAAGTTAGGACAAGTCGGGACAAGTCGGGAAAAGTCGGGACAGGTCGGGACAAGTCGGGACAAGTCGGGACAAGTCGGGACAAAATGGGACAAGTCGGTAAAAGTCGGGACAGGTCAGGACAAGTCGGGACAATTCGGGACAAGTCGGAACAAGTGGGGACAAGTCGGGACAATTCGGGCCAAGTAGGAACAAGTCAGGACAAGTCGAGACATGACGTTACAAGTTAGAACAAGTCAGAACAAGTCGGGACAAGTTGGGACAAGTCTGGACAAGTCGGGACAAGTCGGAACAAGACGTGACAAGTCAGAACAAGTCGAGACGAGTCGGGACAAGTCGGGACAAGTCAGGACAAGTCAGGACAAGTCTGGACAAGTCGGGACAAGTCGGGACAAGTCGGTACAAGTCAGGACAAGTCTGGACAAGTCGGGACATGACGTTTCAAGTTAAAACAAGTCAGAACAATTCGGGACAAGTCGGAACAAGTCGGGACAAGACGTGACAAGTCAGAAAAAGTCTAGACGAGTCGGGACAAGTCGGGACAAGTCGGGACAAGTCAGGACAAGTCGGGACAAGTCTGGACAAGTCGGGACAAGTCGTGACAAGTCGGGACAAGTCGGGACAAGTCGGGACAAGTCGGTACAAGTCGGAACAAGTCAGAACAAGTCAGAACAAGTCGAGACATGACGTTTCAAGTTAAAACAAGTCAGAACAATTCGGGACAAGTCGGAACAAGTATGGACAAGTCGGGGCAAGTTAGGACAAGTCGGACAAGTCGGGACAAGTCGGGAAAAGTCGGGACAGGTCGGGACAAGTTGGGACAAAATGGGACAAGTCGGTAAAAGTCGGGAAAGGTCAGGACAAGTCGGGACAATTCGGGACAAGTCGGAACAAGTGGGGACAAGTCGGGACAAGTCGGGCCAAGTCGGAACAAGTCGAGACATGACGTTACAAGTTAGAACAAGTCAGAACAAGTCGGGACAAGTCTGGACAAGCCGGGACAAGTCGGAACAAGACGTGACAAGTCAGAACAAGTCGAGACGAGTCGGGACAAGTCGGGACAAGTCAGGACAAGTCGGAACAAGTCTGGACAAGTCGGGACAAGTCGGGACAAGTCGGCACAAGTCGACACAAGTCTGGACAAGTCGGGACAAGTCAGAACAAGTCGGGACAAGACGTGACAAGTCAGAAAAAGTCTAGACGAGTCGGGACAAGTCGGGACAAGTCAGGACAAGTCGGGACAAGTCTGGACAAGTCGGGACAAGTCGGGACAAGTCGGGACAAGTCGGGACAAGTCGGGACAAGTCGGGACAAGTCGGTACAAGTCGGGCAAAGTCGGAACAAGTCAGGACAAGTCGAGATATGACGTTACAAGTTAGAACTAGTCAGAACAAGTAGGGACAAGTCGGGACAAGTCTGGACAAGTCGGGACAAGTCGGGACAAGACGTGACAAGTCAGAACAAGTCGAGACGAGTCGGGACAAGTCGGGACAAGTCAGGACAAGTCGGGACAAGTCTGGACAAGTCGGGACAAGTCAGCACAAGTCTGGACAAGTCGGGACAAGTTGGGACAAGTCGGGACAAATCGGTACAAGTCGTGACAAGTCAGGACAAGTCGATACAAGTCGGGACAAGTCAGGACAAGTCGGGACAAGTCGGGACAAGTCGGAACAAGTGGGGACAAGTCGGGACAAGTCGGGCCAAGTCGGAACAAGTCAGGACAAGTCGAGACATGACGTTACAAGTTAGAACAAGTCAGAACAAGTCGGGACAAGTCTGGACAAATCGGGACAAGTCGGAACAAGACGTGACAAGTCAGAACAAGTAGAGACGAGTCGGGACAAGTCGGGACAAGTCAGGACAAGTCAGGACAAGTCTGGACAAGTCGGGAAAAGTCGGGACAAGTTGGGACAAGTCGGGACAAGTCGGCACAAGTCGTGACAAGTCAGGACAAGTCGATACAAGTCGGGACAAGTCAGGACAAGTCGGGACAAGTCGAGACAAGTCGGGACAAGTCGAAACAAGTCGGGACAAGTCAGGACAAGTCGGAACAAGTAGAGACAAGTTTGGACAATCCGGGACAAGTCGGGAAAAGTCAGTACAAGTCGGGACAAGTCGGGACAAGTCGGTACAAGTCGGGACAAGTCACGACAAGTCGGTACAAGTCGGGACAAATTTGGACAATTCGGGACAAGTCGGGACAAGTCGGGACAAGTCGGGACAAGTCGGGTCAATCCGGGACCAGTCAGGACAAGTCGGTACAAGTCGGGACAAGTTTGGACAATCCGGGACCAGTCAGGACAAGTCGGTACAAGTCGGAACAAGTATGGACAATCCGGGACATGTCGGGACTGGTCGAGACAAGTTTGGACAATCCGGGACAAGTCGGGACAAGTCGGTACAAGTCGGGACAAGTCGGTACAAATTTGGACATTCCGGGACAAGTCGGGACATGTCGGGACAAGTCGGGACAAGTCGGTACAAGTCGGTACAAGTCGGGACAAGTCACGACTAGTCGGTACAAGTCGGGACAAGTTTGGACAATTCGGGACAAGTCGGGACAAGTCGGGACAAGTCGGGACAAGTCGGGACAAGTCGGTACAAGTCGGGACAAGTCGGGACAAGTCGGGACAAGTCGGGACAAGTCGGGACAAGTTTGGACAATCCGGGACCAGTCAGGACGAGTCGGTACAAGTCGGAACAAGTATGGACAATCCGGGACATGTCGGGACTGGTCGAGACAAGTTTGGACAATCCGGGACAAGTCGGGACAAGTTGGTACAAGTCGGGACAAGTCGGTACAAATTTGGACATTCCGGGACTATTCGGGACAATTCTGGACAAGTCAAGACAATTTGGAATAAGTAGAAACAAGTCGGGACAAGTCAGGACAAGTCGGGACAAGTCGGGACAAGTCGGGACAAGTCGGGACAAGTCGGGACAAGTCGGGACAAGTCGGGACAAGTCGATACAAGTCGGGACAAGTTTGGACAATCCGGGACCAGTCAGGACAAGTCGGTACAAGTCGGAACAAGTATGGACAATCCGGGACATGTCGGGACTGGTCGAGACAAGTTTGGACAATCCGGGACAAGTCGGGACAAGTCGGTACAAGTCGGGACAAGTCGGTACAAATTTGGACATTCCGGGACAAGTCGGGACAAGTCGGGAAAAGTCGGGACAAGTCGAAACAAGCCAGGACAAGCCCGGACAAGTCGGGACCAGTCAGGACAAGTCGGGACAAGTCAGGACAAGTCGAAACAGGTCGAAACAAGTCGGGACAATTCGGGACAAGTCGGAACAAGTCGGGACAAGTCGAGACAAGTCGAGAAAAGTCGGTACAAGTCGAGACAAGTTTGGACAATCCGGGACAAGTCGGGACAAGTTTGGACATTCCAGTACAAGTCGGTACAAGTAGGTAAAAGTCGGGACAAATCGGGACAAGTCGGGAAAAGTCGGGACAAGTCAAGACAATTTGGAATAAGTAGAAACAAGTCGGGACAAGTCAGGACAAGTCGGGACAAGTCGGGACAAGTCGGGACAAGTCGGGACAAGTCGAGACAAGTCGATACAAGTCGGGACAAGTTTGGACAATCTGGGACAAGTCGGGACAAGTCGGTACAAGTCGGGACAAGTCGGTACGAGTCGGGACAAATCGGGACAAGTCGGGACAAGTCGATACAAGTCGGGACAAGTTTGGACAATCCGGGACCAGTCGGGACAATTCGGTACAAGTCGGGACAAGTCGGAACAAGTCGGGACAAGTCGGGACAAGTCGGGACAAGTCGGTACAAGACGAGACAAGTCGGGACAAGTCAGGACAGTTATGGACAATCCGGGACATGTCGGGACAAATCGAGACAAGTTTGGACAATCCGGGACAAGTCGGGACAAGACGGTACAAGTCGGGACAAGTCGGGACAAGTTTGGACATTCCGGGACAAGTCCGGACAAGTCGAAACAAGCCGGGACAAGTCGGGACCAGTCAGGACAAGTCGGAACAAGTCAGAACAAGTCGTGACAAGTCAGGACAAGACAGGACAAGTCGAAACAAGTCGGGACAAGTCGGAACAAGTCGGGACAAGTCGAGACAAGTCGGTACAAGTCGAGACAAGTTTGGACAATCCGGTACAAGTCGGTACAAGTCGGTAAGAGTCGGGACAAGTCGGGAAAAGACGGGACAAGTCGCGACAAGTGGGGACAAGTCGGGACAAGTCGAGACGAGTCGGGACAAGTCGGGACAAGTCAGGACAAGTCGGAACAAGTCTGGACAAGTCGGGACAAGTCGGGACAAGTCGGCACAAGTCGGGACAAGTCTATACAAGTCGGGACAAGTCAGAACAAGTCGGGACAAGACGTGACAAGTCAGAAAAAGTCTAGACGAGTCGGGACAAGTCGGGACAAGTCGGGACAAGTCAGGACAAGTCGGGACAAGTCTGGACAAGTCGGGACAAGTCGGGACAAGTCGGGACAAGTCGGGACAAGTCGGGACAAGTCGGGACAAGTCGGGACAAGTCGGGACAAGTCGTTACAAGTCGGGCAAAGTCGGAACAAGTCGAGACATGACGTTACAAGTTAGAACTAGTCAGAAGAAGTCGGGACAAGTCGGGACAAGTCTGGACAAGTCGGGACAAGTCGGGACAAGACGTGACAAGTCATAACAAGTCGAGACGAGTCGGGACAAGTCGGGACAAGTCAGGACAAGTCGGGACAAGTCTGGACAAGTCTTGACAAGTCAGCACAAGTCTGGACAAGTCGGGTCAAGTTGGGACAAGTCGGGACAAGTCGGAACAAGTCGTGACAAGTCAGGACAAGTCGATACAAGTCGGGACAAGTCAGGACAAGTCGGGACAAGTCGGAACAAGTGGGGACTAGTCGGGACAAGTCGGGCCAAGTCGGAACAAGTCAGGACAAGTCGAGACATGACGTTACAAGTTAGAACAAGTCAGAACAAGTCGGGACAAGTCGGGACAAGTCTGGACAAATCAGGACAAGTCGGAACAAGACGTGACAAGTCAGAACAAGTAGAGACGAGTCGGGACAAGTCGGGACAAGTCAGGACAAGTCAGGACAAGTCTGGACAAGTCGGGACAAGTCGGGACAAGTTGGGACAAGTCGGGACAAGTCGGCACAAGTCGTGACAAGTCAGGACAAGTCGATACAAGTCGGGACAAGTCAGGACAAGTCGGGACAAGTCGAGACAAGTCGGGACAAGTCGAAACAAGTCGGGACAAGTCAGGGCAAGTCGGAACATGTCGGGACAAGTTTGGACAATCCGGGACAAGTCGGGAAAAGTCAGTACAATTCGGGACAAGTCGGTACAATTCGGGACAAGTCACGACAAGTCGGTACAAGTCGGGACAAGTTTGGACAATTCGGGGCAAGTCGGGACAAGTCGGGACAAGTCGGGACAAGTCGGTACAAGTCGGGCCAAGGCGGAACAAGTCAGGACAAGTCGAGACATGACGTTACAAGTTAGAACAAGTCAGAACAAGTCGGGACAAGTCGGGACAAGTCTGGACAAGTCGGGACAAGACGTGACAAGACAAAACAAGTCGAGACGAGTCGAGACGAGTCGGGACAAGTCAGGACAAGTCGAGACAAGTCTGGACAAGTCGGGACAAGTCGGGACAAGTCGGGACAAGTCGGGACAAGTCGGGACAAGTCGGGACAAGTCGGGATAAGTCGGGAACAAGACGTGACAAGTCAGAAAAAGTCTAGACGAGTCGGGACAAGTCAGGACAAGTTTGGACAAGTCTGAACAAGTCGGGACAAGTCGGGACAAGTCAGGACAAGTCGGGACAAGTCGGGACAAGTCGGGACAAGTCGGGACAAGTCGGTACAAGTCGGGCCAAGTCGGAACAAGTCAGGACAAGTCGAGACATGACGTTACAAGTTAGAACAAGTCAGAACAAGTGGGGACAAGTCTGGACACGTCGGGACAAGTCGAAACAAGACGGGACAAGTCGAAACAAGTCGGGAATAATCGGGAAAAGTTGGTACAAGTCGGTACAAGTCGGTACAAGTCAAGACAAGTCGGGACAAGTCGGGACAAGTCGGGACAAGTCGGTACAAGTCGGGCCAAGTCGGAACAAGTCAGGACAAGTCGAGACATGACGTTACAAGTTAGAACAAGTCAGAACAAGTGGGGACAAGTCTGGACACGTCGGGACAAGTCGAAACTAGACGGGACAAGTCGAAACAAGTCGGGAATAATCGGGAAAAGTTGGTACAAGTCGGTACAAGTCGGTACAAGTCAAGACAAGTCGGGACAAGTCGGGACAAATTTGGACAATCCAGGAAAAGTCGGGACAAGTCGGGACAAGTTGGTACAAGTCGTGACAGGTCGGTACAAGCCGGGACAAGTTGGTACAAGTCGGAACAAGTCAGGACAAGTCGGGACAAGTCGGTACAAGTCGGGCCAAGTCGGAACAAGTCAGGACAAGTCGAGACATGACGTTACAAGTTAGAACAAGTCAGAACAAGTCGGAACAAGTCGGGACAAGTATGGACAAGTCGGGGCAAGTTAGGACAAGTCGGGACAAGTCGGGACAAGTCGGGAAAAGTCGGGACTGGTCGGGACAAGTCGGGACAAGTCGGGACAAGTCAGGACAAGTCTGGACAAGTCGGGACGAGTCGGGACAAGTTGGGACAAGTCGGGACAAGTCGGGCCAAGTCGGAACAAGTCAGGACAAGTCGAGAGATGACGTTACAAGTTAGAACAAGTCAGAACAAGTCGGGACAAGTCGGGACAAGTCGGGACAAGTCGGTACAAGTCGAGCCAAGTCGGAACAAGTCAGGACAAGTCGAGACATGACGTTACAAGTTAGAACAAGTCAGAACAAGTCGGGACAAGTCGGGACAAGTCTGGACAAGTCGGAACAAGTCGGGACAAGACGTGACAAGTCAGAACAAGTCGAGACGAGTCGGGGCAAGTCAAGACAAGTCAGGACAGGTCGGGACAAGTCTGGACAAGTCGGGACAAGTCAGGACAAGTCTGGACAAGTCGGGACAAGTTTGGACGAGTTGGACAAGTCGGTACAAGTCGTGACAAGTCAGGACAAGTCGATACAAGTCGGGACAAGTCAGGACAAGTCGGGACAAGTCGAGACAAGTCAAGACAAGTCGAAACAAGTCGGGACAAGTCAGGACAAGTCGGAACAAGTCGGGACAAGTTTGGACAATCCGGGACAAGTCGGGAAAAGTCAGTACAAGTCGGGACAAGTCGGGACAAGTCGGTACAAGTCGGAACAAGTCACGACAAGTCGGTACAAGTCGGTACAAATTTGGACAATTCGGTTTAAGTCGGGACAAGTCGGGACAAGTCGAAACAAGTTGAAACAAGTCGGGACAAGTCGGTACAAGTCGTGACAAGTCAGGACAAGTCGATACAAGTCGGGACAAGTCGAAACAAGTCGGGACAAGTCAGGACAAGTCTGGACAAGTCGGGACAAGTTTGGACAAGTTGGACAAGTCGGTACAAGTCGTGACAAGTCAGGACAAGTCGATACAAGTCGGGACAAGTCAGGACAAGTCGGGACAAGTCGAGACAAGTCGGGACAAGTCGAAACAAGTCGGGACAAGTCAGGACAAGTCGGAACAAGTCGGGACAAGTTTGGACAATCCGGGACAAGTCGGGAAAAGTCAGTACAAGTCGGGACAAGTCGGGACAAGACGGGACAAGTCGGTACAAGTCGGGACAAGTCACGACAAGTCGGTACAAGTCGGGACAAGTCTGGACAAGTCGGGACAAGTCGGGACAAGACGTGACAAGTCAGAAAAAGTCTAGACGAGTCGGGACAAGTCGGGACAAGTCAGGACAAGTCGGGACAAGTCTGGACAAGTCGGGACAAGTCGGGACAAGTCGGGACAAGACGTGACAAGTCAGAAAAAGTCTAGACGAGTCGGGACAAGTCGGGACAAGTCAGGACAAGTCGGGACAAGTCTGGACAAGTCGGGACAAGTCGGGACAAGTCGGGACAAGTCGGGACAAGTCGGTACAAGTCGGGCCAAGTCGGAACAAGTCAGGACAAGTCGAGACATGACGTTACAAGTTAGAAGAAGTCAGAACAAGTCGGGTCAAGTCGGGACAAGTATGGACAAGTCGGAGTAAGTTAGGACAAGTCGGGACAAGTCGGGAAAAGTCGGGACAGGTCGGGACAAGTCGGGACAAGTCGGGACAAAATGGGACAAGTCGGTAAAAGTCGGGACAGGTCAGGACAAGTCGGGACAATTCGGGACAAGTCGGAACAAGTGGGGACAAGTCGGGACAATTCGGGACAAGTCGGAACAAGTCAGGACAAGTCGAGACATGACGTCACAAGTTAGAACAAGTCAGAACAAGTCGGGACAAGTCGGGACAAGTCTGGACAAGTCGGGACAAGTCGGAACAAGACGTGACAAGTCAGAACAAGTCGAGACGATTCGGGACAAGTCGGGACAAGTCAGGACAAGTCAGGACAAGTCTGGACAAGTCGGGACAAGTCGGGACAAGTCGGTACAAGTCTGGACAAGTCGGGACAAGTCGGGACAAGACGTGACAAGTCAGAAAAAGTCTAGACGAGTCGGGACAAGTCGGGACAAGTCAGGACAAGTCGGGACAAGTCTGGACAAGTCGGGACAAGTCGGGACAAGTCGGGACAAGTCGGGACAAGTCGGGACAAGTCGGGACAAGTCGGTACAAGTCGGAACAAGTCAGAACAAGTCAGAACAAGTCGAGACATGACGTTTCAAGTTAAAACAAGTCAGAACAATTCGGGACAAGTCGGGACAAGTATGGACAAGTCGGGGCAAGTTAGGACAAGTCGGGACAAGTCGGGACAAGTCGGGAAAAGTCGGGACAGGTCGGGACAAGTCGGGACAAGTTGGGACAAAATGGGACAAGTCGGTAAAAGTCGGGACAGGTCAGGACAAGTCGGGACAATTCGGGACAAGTCGGAACAAGTGGGGACAAGTCGGGACAAGTCGGGCCAAGTCGGAACAAGTCGAGACATGACGTTACAAGTTAGAACAAGTCAGAACAAGTCGGGACAAGTCTGGACAAGCCGGGACAAGTCGGAACAAGACGTGACAAGTCAGAACAAGTCGAGACGAGTCGGGACAAGTCGGGACAAGTCAGGACAAGTCGGAACAAGTCTGGACAAGTCGGGACAAGTCGGGACAAGTCGGCACAAGTCGGGACAAGTCTATACAAGTCGGGACAAGTCAGAACAAGTCGGGACAAGACGTGACAAGTCAGAAAAAGTCTAGACGAGTCGGGACAAGTCGGGACAAGTCGGGACAAGTCAGGACAAGTCGGGACAAGTCTGGACAAGTCGGGACAAGTCGGGACAAGTCGGGACAAGTCGGGACAAGTCGGGACAAATCGGGACAAGTCGGGACAAGTCGGTACAAGTCGGGCAAAGTCGGAACAAGTCGAGACATGACGTTACAAGTTAGAACTAGTCAGAAGAAGTCGGGACAAGTCGGGACAAGTCTGGACAAGTCGGGACAAGTCGGGACAAGACGTGACAAGTCAGAACAAGTCGAGACGAGTCGGGACAAGTCGGGACAAGTCAGGACAAGTCGGGACACGTCTGGACAAGTCGGGACAAGTCAGCACAAGTCTGGACAAGTCGGGTCAAGTTGGGACAAGTCGGGACAAGTCGGTACAAGTCGTGACAAGTCAGGACAAGTCGATACAAGTCGGGACAAGTCAGGACAAGTCGGGACAAGTCGGAACAAGTGGGGACTAGTCGGGACAAGTCGGGCCAAGTCGGAACAAGTCAGGACAAGTCGAGACATGACGTTACAAGTTAGAACAAGTCAGAACAAGTCGGGACAAGTCGGGACAAGTCTGGACAAATCAGGACAAGTCGGAACAAGACGTGACAAGTCAGAACAAGTAGAGACGAGTCGGGACAAGTCGGGACAAGTCAGGACAAGTCAGGACAAGTCTGGACAAGTCGGGACAAGTTGGGACAAGTCGGGACAAGTCGGCACAAGTCGTGACAAGTCAGGACAAGTCGATACAAGTCGGGACAAGTCAGGACAAGTCGGGACAAGTCGAGACAAGTCGGGACAAGTCGAAACAAGTCGGGACAAGTCAGGACAAGTCGGAACAAGTCGAGACAAGTTTGGACAATCCGGGACAAGTCGGGAAAAGTCAGTACAAGTCGGGACAAGTCGGGACAAGTCGGTACAAGTCGGGACAAGTCACGACAAGTCGGTACAAGTCGGGACAAATTTGGACAATTCGGGACAAGTCGGGACAAGTCGGGACAAGTCGGGACAAGTCGGACAAGTCGGGACAAGTCGGGACAAGTCGGGACAAGTCGATACAAGTCGGTACAAGTTTGGACAATCCGGGACCAGTCAGGACAAGTCGGTACAAGTCGGAACAAGTATGGACAATCCGGGACATGTCGGGACTGGTCGAGACAAGTTTGGACAATCCGGGACAAGTCGGGACAAGTCGGTACAAGTCGGGACAAGTCGGTACAAATTTGGACATTCCGGGACAAGTCGGGACAAGTCGGGACAAGTCGGGACAAGTCGGTACAAGTCGGGACAAGTCACGACTAGTCGGTACAAGTCGGGACAAGTTTGGACAATTCGGGACAAGTCGGGACAAGTCGGGACAAGTCGGTACAAGTCGGGACAAGTCGGGACAAGTCGGGACAAGTCGGGACAAGTCGGGACAAGTTTGGACAATCCGGGACCAGTCAGGACAAGTCGGTACAAGTCGGAACAAGTATGGACAATCCGGGACAAGTCGGGACAAGTTGGTACAAGTCGGGACAAGTCGGTACAAATTTGGACATTCCGGGACTATTCGGGACAATTCTGGACAAGTCAAGACAATTTGGAATAAGTAGAAACAAGTCCGGACAAGACAGGACAAGTCGGGACAAGTCGGGACAAGTCTGGACGAGTCGGGACAAGTCGGGACAAGTCGAGAAAAGTCGATACAAGTCGGGAAAATTTTGGACAATCCGTGACAAGTCGGGACAAGTCGGGACAAGTCGGGACAAGTCGGGACAAGTCGGGACAAGTCGGGACAAGTCGGGACAAGTCGATACAAGTCGGGACAAGTTTGGACAATCCGGGACCAGTCAGGACAAGTCGGTACAAGTCGGAACAAGTATGGACAATCCGGGACATGTCGGGACTGGTCGAGACAAGTTTGGACAATCCGGGACAAGTCGGGACAAGTCGGTACAAGTCGGGACAAGTCGGTACAAATTTGGACATTCCGGGACAAGTCGGGACAAGTCGGGACAAGTCGGGACAAGTCGGGACAAGTCGAAACAAGCCAGGACAAGCCCGGACAAGTCGGGACCAGTCAGGACAAGTCGGGACAAGTCGGAACAAGTCGTGACAAGTCAGGACAAGTCGAAACAAGTCGAAACAAGTCGGGACAATTCGGGACAAGTCGGAACAAGTCGGGACAAGTCGAGACAAGTCGAGACAAGTCGGTACAAGTCGAGACAAGTTTGGACAATCCGGGACAAGTCGGGACAAGTTTGGACATTCCAGTACAAGTCGGTACAAGTAGGTAAAAGTCGGGACAAATCTGGACAAATCGGGACAAGTCGGGAAAAGTCGGGACAAGTCAAGACAATTTGGAATAAGTAGAAACAAGTCGGGACAAGTCAGGACAAGTCGGGACAAGTCGGGACAAGTCGGGACAAGTCGGGACAAGTCGAGACAAGTCGATACAAGTCGGGACAAGTTTGGACAATCTGGGACAAGTCGGGACAAGTCGATACAAGTCGGGACAAGTCGGTACGAGTCGGGACAAATCGGGACAAGTCGGGACAAGTCGATACAAGTCGGGACAAGTTTGGACAATCCGGGACCAGTCGGGACAATTCGGTACAAGTCGGGACAAGTCGGAACAAGTCGGGACAAGTCGGGACAATTCGGGACAAGTCGGGACAAGTCGGTACAAGTCGGGACAAGTTTGGACAATCCGGGACAAGTCGGTACAAGTCGGGACAATTCGGGACAAGTCGGAACAAGTCGGGTCAAACTTGGACAATCCGGGACAAGTCAGAACAAGTCGGGACAAGTCGGGACAAGTGGGGACAAGTCAGTACAAGTCGGGACAAGTCGAGACAAGTCGGGACAAGTCGAAACAAGTCAAGACAATTTGGAATAAGTAGAAACAAGTCGGGACAAGTCAGGACAAGTCGGGACAAGTCGGGACAAGTCGAGACAAGTCGATACAAGTCGGGACAATTTTGGACAATCCGGGACAAGTCGGGACAAGTCGGTACAAGTTTGGACAATCTGGAACAAGTCCAGACAAGTCGCGACAAGTCGGATCAAGTCAGGACAAGTCGGTACAAGTCGGGACAAGTCGGTACATGTTTGGACAATCCGGGACAAGAAGAGACAAGTCGGGACAAGACAAGTCGGAACAAGTCGGGACTTTTGGGTCGTGTCAAGGAAAAAGTATCTCAATAAACACAGAATTTGAAATAAAAAATTTTTGAAAAAAAAAAAAACTTGGAAAATTTCATTTTCCACAAAGAAAATATTGAAGTCAGTCCATTTCTGAATATTTTGGTATCGAATCATCTCTCCAAAAATTTTCATAACGGCAAGAAATTTAAATTTTTTTTTCTGAAAAAAAAAAATTCACTTCACAAGGTCAAATCGAGTCAATGTTATGGCACTAATATTCATCTTATCGTCTTGGACTCTATTCGCAATTAGATCGGGTCGGGTCGGGTCGGGAATGAGCTTTCAGATTATTTGTCAGTCCAACATAAATTATGAACCATAACAAATGTGACAAGTCAGGACAAGTTGGGACAAGTCGGGACAAGTCGGGACAATTCGGGACAAGTCGGGACAAGTCGGTACAAGTCGGGACAAGTTTGGACAATCCGGGACAAGTCGGTACAAGTCGGGACAATTCGGGACAAGTCGGAACAAGTCGGGTCAAACTTGGACAATCCGGGACAAGTCAGAACAAGTCGGGACAAGTCGGGACAAGTGGGGACAAGTCAGGACAAGTCGGGACAAGTCGAGACAAGTCGGGACAAGTCGAAACAAGTCAAGACAATTTGGAATAAGTAGAAACAAGTCGGGACAAGTCAGGACAAGTCGGGACAAGTCGGGACAAGTCGAGACAAGTCGATACAAGTCGGGACAATTTTGGACAATCCGGGACAAGTCGGGACAAGTCGGTACAAGTCAGGACAAGTCGGGACAAGTCGGGACAAGTCGGGACATGTCGGGACTGGTCGAGACAAGTTTGGACAATCCGGGACAAGTCGGGACAAGTCGGTACATGTCGGGACAAGTCGGTACAAATTTGGACATTCCGGGACAAGTCGGGACAAGTCGGGACAAGTCGGGACAAGTCGAAACAAGCCAGGACAAGCCCGGACAAGTCGGGACCTGTCAGGACAAGTCGGGACAAAACGGAACAAGTCGTGACAAGTCAGGACAAGTTAGGGCAAGTCGAAACAAGTCGAAACAAGTCGGGACAATTCGGGACAAGTCGGAACAAGTCGGGACAAGTCGAGACAAGTCGAGACAAGTCGGTACAAGTCGAGACAAGTTTGGACAATCCGGGACAAGTCGGTACAAGTCGGTAAAAGTCGGGACAAATCGGGACAAGTCGGGAAAAGTCGGGACAAGTCAAGACAATTTGGAATAAGTAGAAACAAGTCGGGACAAGTCAGGACAAGTCGGGACAAGTCGGGACAAGTCGGGACAAGTCGGGACAAGTCGGGACAAAACGGAACAAGTCGTGACAAGTCAGGACAAGTCAGGGCAAGTCAGGGCAAGTCGAAACAAGTCGAAACAAGTCGGGACAATTCGGGACAAGTCGGAACAAGTCGGGACAAGTCGAGACAAGTCGAGACAAGTCGGTACAAGTCGAGACAAGTTTGGACATTCCAGAACAAGTCGGTACAAGTCGGTAAAAGTCGGGACAAATCGGGACAAGTCGGGAAAAGTCGGGACAAGTCAAGACAATTTGGAATAAGTAGAAACAAGTCGGGACAAGTCAGAACAAGTCGGGACAAGTCGGGACAAGTCGGGACAAGTCGGGACAAGTCGGGACAAGTCGGGACAAGTCGGGACAAATCGAGACAAGTCGATACAAGTCGGGACAAGTTTGGACAATCTGGGACAAGTCGGGACAAGTCGGTACAAGTCGGGACAAGTCGGTACAAGTCGGGACAAGTCGGGACAAGTCGGGACAAGTCGAGACAAGTCGAGACAAGTCGGTACAATTCGAGACAAGTTTGGACATTCCAGAACAAGTCGGTACAAGTCGGTAAAAGTCGGGACAAATCGGGACAAGTCGGGAAAAGTCGGAACAAGTCAAGACAATTTGGAATAAGTAGAAACAAGTCGGGACAAGTCAGGACAAGTCGGGACAAGTCGGGACAAGTCGGGACAAGTCGGGACAAGTCGGGACAAGTCAGGACAAGTCGGGACAAGTTGGGACAAGTCGGGACAAGTCGGTACAAGTCGTGACAAGTCAGGACAAGTCGATACAAGTCGGGACAAGTCAGGACAAGTCGGGACAAGTCGGAACAAGTGGGGACTAGTCGGGACAAGTCGGGCCAAGTCGGAACAAGTCAGGACAAGTCGAGACATGACGTTACAAGTTAGAACAAGTCAGAACAAGTCGGGACAAGTCGGGACAAGTCTGGACAAATCAGGACAAGTCGGAACAAGACGTGACAAGTCAGAACAAGTAGAGACGAGTCGGGACAAGTCGGGACAAGTCAGGACAAGTCAGGACAAGTCTGGACAAGTCGGGACAAGTCGGGACAAGTTGGGACAAGTCGGGACAAGTCGGCACAAGTCGTGACAAGTCAGGACAAGTCGATACAAGTCGGGACAAGTCAGGACAAGTCGGGACAAGTCGAGACAAGTCAGGACAAGTCGAAACAAGTCGGGACAAGTCAGGGCAAGTCGGAACATGTCGGGACAAGTTTGGACAATCCGGGACAAGTCGGGAAAAGTCAGTACAATTCGGGACAAGTCGGTACAATTCGGGAGAAGTCACGACAAGTCGGTACAAGTCGGGACAAGTTTGGACAATTCGGGGCAAGTCGGGACAAGTCGGGACAAGTCGGGACAAGTCGGTACAAGTCGGGCCAAGGCGGAACAAGTCAGGACAAGTCGAGACATGACGTTACAAGTTAGAACAAGTCAGAACAAGTCGGGACAAGTCGGGACAAGTCTGGACAAGTCGGGACAAGACGTGACAAGACAAAACAAGTCGAGACGAGTCGAGACGAGTCGGGACAAGTCAGGACAAGTCGAGACAAGTCTGGACAAGTCGGGACAAGTCGGGACAAGTCGGGACAAGTCGGGACAAGTCGGGACAAGTCGGGACAAGTCGGGATAAGTCGGGAACAAGACGTGACAAGTCAGAAAAAGTCTAGACGAGTCGGGACAAGTCAGGACAAGTTTGGACAAGTCTGAACAAGTCGGGACAAGTCAGGACAAGTCGGGACAAGTCGGGACAAGTCGAGACAAGTCGGGACAAGTCGAAACAAGTCAAGACAATTTGGAATAAGTAGAAACAAGTCGGGACAAGTCAGGACAAGTCGGGACAAGTCGGGACAAGTCGAGACAAGTCGATACAAGTCGGGACAATTTTGGACAATCCGGGACAAGTCGGGACAAGTCGGTACAAGTTTGGACAATCTGGAACAAGTCCAGACAAGTCGCGACAAGTCGGATCAAGTCAGGACAAGTCGGTACAAGTCGGGACAAGTCGGTACATGTTTGGACAATCCGGGACAAGAAGAGACAAGTCGGGACAAGACAAGTCGGAACAAGTCGGGACTTTTGGGTCGTGTCAAGGAAAAAGTATCTCAATAAACACAGAATTTGAAATAAAAAATTTTTGAAAAAAAAAAAAACTTGGAAAATTTCATTTTCCACAAAGAAAATATTGGAGTCAGTCCATTTCTGAATATTTTGGTATCGAATCATCTCTCCAAAAATTTTCATAACGGCAAAAAATTTAAATTTTTTTTTCTGAAAAAAAAAAATTCACTTCACATGGTCAAATCGAGTCAATGTTATGGCACTAATATTCATCTTATCGTCTTGGACTCTATTCGCAATTAGATCGGGTCGGGTCGGGTCGGGAATGAGCTTTCAGATTATTTGTCAGTCCAACATAAATTATGAACCATAACAAATGTGACAAGTCAGGACAAGTTGGGACAAGTCGGGACAAGTCGGGACAATTCGGGACAAGTCGGGACAAGTCGGTACAAGTCGGGACAAGTTTGGACAATCCGGGACAAGTCGGTACAAGTCGGGACAATTCGGGACAAGTCGGAACAAGTCGGGTCAAACTTGGACAATCCGGGACAAGTCAGAACAAGTCGGGACAAGTCGGGACAAGTGGGGACAAGTCAGGACAAGTCGGGACAAGTCGAGACAAGTCGGGACAAGTCGAAACAAGTCAAGACAATTTGGAATAAGTAGAAACAAGTCGGGACAAGTCAGGACAAGTCAAGACAAGTCGAAACAAGTCGGGACAAGTCAGGACAAGTCGGAACAAGTCGGGACAAGTTTGGACAATCCGGGACAAGTCGGGAAAAGTCAGTACAAGTCGGGACAAGTCGGGACAAGTCGGTACAAGTCGGAACAAGTCGGGACAAGTCACGACAAGTCGGTACAAGTCGGGACAAGTCGGAACAAGTCGGGACAAGTTTGGACAATCCGGGACAAGTCGGGAAAAGTCAGTACAAGTCGGGACAAGTCGGGACAAGTCGGTACAAGTCGGAACAAGTCGGGACAAGTCACGACAAGTCGGTACAAGTCGGGACAAGTCGGGACAAGTGGGGACAAGTCAGGACAAGTCGGGACAAGTCGAGACAAGTCGGGACAAGTCGAAACAAGTCAAGACAATTTGGAATAAGTAGAAACAAGTCGGGACAAGTCAGGACAAGTCAAGACAAGTCGAAACAAGTCGGGACAAGTCAGGACAAGTCGGAACAAGTCGGGACAAGTTTGGACAATCCGGGACAAGTCGGGAAAAGTCAGTACAAGTCGGGACAAGTCGGGACAAGTCGGTACAAGTCGGAACAAGTCGGGACAAGTCACGACAAGTCGGTACAAGTCGGGACAAGTCTGGACAAGTCTGGACAAGTCGGGACAAGACGTGACAAGACAAAACAAGTCGAGACGAGTCGAGACGAGTCGGGACAAGTCAGGACAAGTCGAGACAAGTCTGGACAAGTCGGGACAAGTCGGGACAAGTCGGGACAAGTCGGGACAAGTCGGGACAAGTCGGGACAAGTCGGGATAAGTCGGGAACAAGACGTGACAAGTCAGAAAAAGTCTAGACGAGTCGGGACAAGTCAGGACAAGTTTGGACAAGTCTGAACAAGTCGGGACAAGTCGGGACAAGTCAGGACAAGTCGGGACAAGTCGGGACAAGTCGGGACAAGTCGGGACAAGTCGGTACAAGTCGGGCCAAGTCGGAACAAGTCAGGACAAGTCGAGACATGACGTTACAAGTTAGAACAAGTCAGAACAAGTGGGGACAAGTCTGGACACGTCGGGACAAGTCGAAACAAGACGGGACAAGTCGAAACAAGTCGGGAATAATCGGGAAAAGTTGGTACAAGTCGGTACAAGTCGGTACAAGTCAAGACAAGTCGGGACAAGTCGGGACAAGTCGGGACAAGTCGGTACAAGTCGGGCCAAGTCGGAACAAGTCAGGACAAGTCGAGACATGACGTTACAAGTTAGAACAAGTCAGAACAAGTGGGGACAAGTCTGGACACGTCGGGACAAGTCGAAACTAGACGGGACAAGTCGAAACAAGTCGGGAATAATCGGGAAAAGTTGGTACAAGTCGGTACAAGTCGGTACAAGTCAAGACAAGTCGGGACAAGTCGGGACAAATTTGGACAATCCAGGAAAAGTCGGGACAAGTCGGGACAAGTTGGTACAAGTCGTGACAGGTCGGTACAAGCCGGGACAAGTTGGTACAAGTCGGAACAAGTCAGGACAAGTCGGGACAAGTCGGTACAAGTCGGGCCAAGTCGGAACAAGTCAGGACAAGTCGAGACATGACGTTACAAGTTAGAACAAGTCAGAACAAGTCGGAACAAGTCGGGACAAGTATGGACAAGTCGGAGCAAATTAGGACAAGTCGGGACAAGTCGGGACAAGTCGGGAAAAGTCGGGACTGGTCGGGACAAGTCGGGACAAGTCGGGACAAGTCAGGACAAGTCTGGACAAGTCGGGACGAGTCGGGACAAGTTGGGACAAGTCGGGACAAGTCGGGCCAAGTCGGAACAAGTCAGGACAAGTCGAGAGATGACGTTACAAGTTAGAACAAGTCAGAACAAGTCGGGACAAGTCGGGACAAGTCGGGACAAGTCGGTACAAGTCGGGCCAAGTCGGAACAAGTCAGGACAAGTCGAGACATGACGTTACAAGTTAGAACAAGTCAGAACAAGTCGGGACAAGTCGGGACAAGTCTGGACAAGTCGGAACAAGTCGGGACAAGACGTGACAAGTCAGAACAAGTCGAGACGAGTCGGGGCAAGTCAAGACAAGTCAGGACAGGTCGGGACAAGTCTGGACAAGTCGGGACAAGTCAGGACAAGTCTGGACAAGTCGGGACAAGTTTGGACAAGTTGGACAAGTCGGTACAAGTCGTGACAAGTCAGGACAAGTCGATACAAGTCGGGACAAGTCAGGACAAGTCGGGACAAGTCGAGACAAGTCAAGACAAGTCGAAACAAGTCGGGACAAGTCAGGACAAGTCGGAACAAGTCGGGACAAGTTTGGACAATCCGGGACAAGTCGGGAAAAGTCAGTACAAGTCGGGACAAGTCGGGACAAGTCGGTACAAGTCGGAACAAGTCACGACAAGTCGGTACAAGTCGGTACAAATTTGGACAATTCGGTTTAAGTCGGGACAAGTCGGGACAAGTCGAAACAAGTTGAAACAAGTCGGGACAAGTCGGTACAAGTCGTGACAAGTCAGGACAAGTCGATACAAGTCGGGACAAGTCGAAACAAGTCGGGACAAGTCAGGACAAGTCTGGACAAGTCGGGACAAGTTTGGACAAGTTGGACAAGTCGGTACAAGTCGTGACAAGTCAGGACAAGTCGATACAAGTCGGGACAAGTCAGGACAAGTCGGGACAAGTCGAGACAAGTCGGGACAAGTCGAAACAAGTCGGGACAAGTCAGGACAAGTCGGAACAAGTCGGGACAAGTTTGGACAATCCGGGACAAGTCGGGAAAAGTCAGTACAAGTCGGGACAAGTCGGGACAAGACGGGACAAGTCGGTACAAGTCGGGACAAGTCACGACAAGTCGGTACAAGTCGGGACAAGTCTGGACAAGTCGGGACAAGTCGGGACAAGACGTGACAAGTCAGAAAAAGTCTAGACGAGTCGGGACAAGTCGGGACAAGTCAGGACAAGTCGGGACAAGTCTGGACAAGTCGGGACAAGTCGGGACAAGACGTGACAAGTCAGAAAAAGTCTAGACGAGTCGGGACAAGTCGGGACAAGTCAGGACAAGTCGGGACAAGTCTGGACAAGTCGGGACAAGTCGGGACAAGTCGGGACAAGTCGGGACAAGTCGGTACAAGTCGGGCCAAGTCGGAACAAGTCAGGACAAGTCGAGACATGACGTTACAAGTTAGAAGAAGTCAGAACAAGTCGGGTCAAGTCGGGACAAGTATGGACAAGTCGGAGTAAGTTAGGACAAGTCGGGACAAGTCGGGAAAAGTCGGGACAGGTCGGGACAAGTCGGGACAAGTCGGGACAAAATGGGACAAGTCTGGACAAGTCGGGACAAGTCGGGACAAGTCGGGACAAGTCGGGACAAGTCGGTACAAGTCGGGCCAAGTCGGAACAAGTCAGGACAAGTCGAGACATGACGTTACAAGTTAGAAGAAGTCAGAACAAGTCGGGTCAAGTCGGGACAAGTATGGACAAGTCGGAGTAAGTTAGGACAAGTCGGGACAAGTCGGTACAAGTCGTGACAAGTCAGGACAAGTCGATACAAGTCGGGACAAGTCAGGACAAGTCGGGACAAGTCGGAACAAGTGGGGACTAGTCGGGACAAGTCGGGCCAAGTCGGAACAAGTCAGGACAAGTCGAGACATGACGTTACAAGTTAGAACAAGTCAGAACAAGTCGGGACAAGTCGGGACAAGTCTGGACAAATCAGGACAAGTCGGAACAAGACGTGACAAGTCAGAACAAGTAGAGACGAGTCGGGACAAGTCGGGACAAGTCAGGACAAGTCAGGACAAGTCTGGACAAGTCGGGACAAGTTGGGACAAGTCGGGACAAGTCGGCACAAGTCGGGACAAGTCGGGACAAGTCGGTACAAGTCGGGACAAGTCACGACTAGTCGGTACAAGTCGGGACAAGTTTGGACAATTCGGGACAAGTCGGGACAAGTCGGGACAAGTCGGTACAAGTCGGGACAAGTCGGGACAAGTCGGGACAAGTCGGGACAAGTCGGGACAAGTTTGGACAATCCGGGACCAGTCAGGACAAGTCGGTACAAGTCGGAACAAGTATGGACAATCCGGGACATGTCGGGACTGGTCGAGACAAGTTTGGACAATCCGGGACAAGTCGGGACAAGTTGGTACAAGTCGGGACAAGTCGGTACAAATTTGGACATTCCGGGACTATTCGGGACAATTCTGGACAAGTCAAGACAATTTGGAATAAGTAGAAACAAGTCCGGACAAGACAGGACAAGTCGGGACAAGTCGGGACAAGTCTGGACGAGTCGGGACAAGTCGGGACAAGTCGGGACAAGTCGAGAAAAGTCGATACAAGTCGGGAAAATTTTGGACAATCCGTGACAAGTCGGGACAAGTCGGGACAAGTCGGGACAAGTCGGGACAAGTCGGGACAAGTCGGGACAAGTCGGGACAAGTCGATACAAGTCGGGACAAGTTTGGACAATCCGGGACCAGTCAGGACAAGTCGGTACAAGTCGGAACAAGTATGGACAATCCGGGACATGTCGGGACTGGTCGAGACAAGTTTGGACAATCCGGGACAAGTCGGGACAAGTCGGTACAAGTCGGGACAAGTCGGTACAAATTTGGACATTCCGGGACAAGTCGGGACAAGTCGGGACAAGTCGGGACAAGTCGAAACAAGCCAGGACAAGCCCGGACAAGTCGGGACCAGTCAGGACAAGTCGGGACAAGTCGGAACAAGTCGTGACAAGTCAGGACAAGTCGAAACAAGTCGAAACAAGTCGGGACAATTCGGGACAAGTCGGAACAAGTCGGGACAAGTCGAGACAAGTCGAGACAAGTCGGTACAAGTCGAGACAAGTTTGGACAATCCGGGACAAGTCGGGACAAGTTTGGACATTCCAGTACAAGTCGGTACAAGTAGGTAAAAGTCGGGACAAATCTGGACAAATCGGGACAAGTCGGGAAAAGTCGGGACAAGTCAAGACAATTTGGAATAAGTAGAGACAAGTCGGGACAAGTCAGGACAAGTCGGGACAAGTCGGGACAAGTCGGGACAAGTCGGGACAAGTCGAGACAAGTCGATACAAGTCGGGACAAGTTTGGACAATCTGGGACAAGTCGGGACAAGTCGATACAAGTCGGGACAAGTCGGTACGAGTCGGGACAAATCGGGACAAGTCGGGACAAGTCGATACAAGTCGGGACAAGTTTGGACAATCCGGGACCAGTGGGGACAATTCGGTACAAGTCGGGACAAGTCGGAACAAGTCGGGACAAGTCGGGACAATTCGGGACAAGTCGGGACAAGTCGGTACAAGTCGGGACAAGTTTGGACAATCCGGGACAAGTCGGTACAAGTCGGGACAATTCGGGACAAGTCGGAACAAGTCGGGTCAAACTTGGACAATCCGGGACAAGTCAGAACAAGTCGGGACAAGTCGGGACAAGTGGGGACAAGTCAGTACAAGTCGGGACAAGTCGAGACAAGTCGGGACAAGTCGAAACAAGTCAAGACAATTTGGAATAAGTAGAAACAAGTCGGGACAAGTCAGGACAAGTCGGGACAAGTCGGGACAAGTCGAGACAAGTCGATACAAGTCGGGACAATTTTGGACAATCCGGGACAAGTCGGGACAAGTCGGTACAAGTTTGGACAATCTGGAACAAGTCCAGACAAGTCGCGACAAGTCGGATCAAGTCAGGACAAGTCGGTACAAGTCGGGACAAGTCGGTACATGTTTGGACAATCCGGGACAAGAAGAGACAAGTCGGGACAAGACAAGTCGGAACAAGTCGGGACTTTTGGGTCGTGTCAAGGAAAAAGTATCTCAATAAACACAGAATTTGAAATAAAAAATTTTTGAAAAAAAAAAAAACTTGGAAAATTTCATTTTCCACAAAGAAAATATTGAAGTCAGTCCATTTCTGAATATTTTGGTATCGAATCATCTCTCCAAAAATTTTCATAACGGCAAGAAATTTAAATTTTTTTTTCTGAAAAAAAAAAATTCACTTCACAAGGTCAAATCGAGTCAATGTTATGGCACTAATATTCATCTTATCGTCTTGGACTCTATTCGCAATTAGATCGGGTCGGGTCGGGTCGGGAATGAGCTTTCAGATTATTTGTCAGTCCAACATAAATTATGAACCATAACAAATGTGACAAGTCAGGACAAGTTGGGACAAGTCGGGACAAGTCGGGACAATTCGGGACAAGTCGGGACAAGTCGGTACAAGTCGGGACAAGTTTGGACAATCCGGGACAAGTCGGTACAAGTCGGGACAATTCGGGACAAGTCGGAACAAGTCGGGTCAAACTTGGACAATCCGGGACAAGTCAGAACAAGTCGGGACAAGTCGGGACAAGTGGGGACAAGTCAGGACAAGTCGGGACAAGTCGAGACAAGTCGGGACAAGTCGAAACAAGTCAAGACAATTTGGAATAAGTAGAAACAAGTCGGGACAAGTCAGGACAAGTCGGGACAAGTCGGGACAAGTCGAGACAAGTCGATACAAGTCGGGACAATTTTGGACAATCCGGGACAAGTCGGGACAAGTCGGTACAAGTCGGGACAAGTCGGGACAAGTCGGGACAAGTCGGGACATGTCGGGACTGGTCGAGACAAGTTTGGACAATCCGGGACAAGTCGGGACAAGTCGGTACATGTCGGGACAAGTCGGTACAAATTTGGACATTCCGGGACAAGTCGGGACAAGTCGGGACAAGTCGGGACAAGTCGGGACAAGTCGAAACAAGCCAGGACAAGCCCGGACAAGTCGGGACCTGTCAGGACAAGTCGGGACAAAACGGAACAAGTCGTGACAAGTCAGGACAAGTCAGGGCAAGTCGAAACAAGTCGAAACAAGTCGGGACAATTCGGGACAAGTCGGAACAAGTCGGGACAAGTCGAGACAAGTCGAGACAAGTCGGTACAAGTCGAGACAAGTTTGGACAATCCGGGACAAGTCGGTACAAGTCGGTAAAAGTCGGGACAAATCGGGACAAGTCGGGAATAGTCGGGACAAGTCAAGACAATTTGGAATAAGTAGAAACAAGTCGGGACAAGTCAGGACAAGTCGGGACAAGTCGGGACAAGTCGGGACAAGTCGGGACAAGTCGGGACAAAACGGAACAAGTCGTGACAAGTCAGGACAAGTCAGGGCAAGTCAGGGCAAGTCGAAACAAGTCGAAACAAGTCGGGACAATTCGGGACAAGTCGGAACAAGTCGGGACAAGTCGAGACAAGTCGAGACAAGTCGGTACAAGTCGAGACAAGTTTGGACATTCCAGAACAAGTCGGTACAAGTCGGTAAAAGTCGGGACAAATCGGGACAAGTCGGGAAAAGTCGGGACAAGTCAAGACAATTTGGAATAAGTAGAAACAAGTCGGGACAAGTCAGAACAAGTCGGGACAAGTCGGGACAAGTCGGGACAAGTCGGGACAAGTCGGGACAAGTCGGGACAAATCGAGACAAGTCGATACAAGTCGGGACAAGTTTGGACAATCTGGGACAAGTCGGGACAAGTCGGTACAAGTCGGGACAAGTCGGTACAAGTCGGGACAAGTCGGGACAAGTCGGGACAAGTCGAGACAAGTCGAGACAAGTCGGTACAAGTCGAGACAAGTTTGGACATTCCAGAACAAGTCGGTACAAGTCGGTAAAAGTCGGGACAAATCGGGACAAGTCGGGAAAAGTCGGAACAAGTCAAGACAATTTGGAATAAGTAGAAACAAGTCGGGACAAGTCAGGACAAGTCGGGACAAGTGGGGACAAGTCGGGACAAGTCGGGACAAGTCGGGACAAGTCAGGACAAGTCGGGACAAGTTGGGACAAGTCGGGACAAGTCGGTACAAGTCGTGACAAGTCAGGACAAGTCGATACAAGTCGGGACAAGTCAGGACAAGTCGGGACAAGTCGGAACAAGTGGGGACTAGTCGGGACAAGTCGGGCCAAGTCGGAACAAGTCAGGACAAGTCGAGACATGACGTTACAAGTTAGAACAAGTCAGAACAAGTCGGGACAAGTCGGGACAAGTCTGGACAAATCAGGACAAGTCGGAACAAGACGTGACAAGTCAGAACAAGTAGAGACGAGTCGGGACAAGTCGGGACAAGTCAGGACAAGTCAGGACAAGTCTGGACAAGTCGGGACAAGTCGGGACAAGTTGGGACAAGTCGGGACAAGTCGGCACAAGTCGTGACAAGTCAGGACAAGTCGATACAAGTCGGGACAAGTCAGGACAAGTCGGGACAAGTCGAGACAAGTCGGGACAAGTCGAAACAAGTCGGGACAAGTCAGGGCAAGTCGGAACATGTCGGGACAAGTTTGGACAATCCGGGACAAGTCGGGAAAAGTCAGTACAATTCGGGACAAGTCGGTACAATTCGGGACAAGTCACGACAAGTCGGTACAAGTCGGGACAAGTTTGGACAATTCGGGGCAAGTCGGGACAAGTCGGGACAAGTCGGTACAAGTCGGGCCAAGGCGGAACAAGTCAGGACAAGTCGAGACATGACGTTACAAGTTAGAACAAGTCAGAACAAGTCGGGACAAGTCGGGACAAGTCTGGACAAGTCGGGACAAGACGTGACAAGACAAAACAAGTCGAGACGAGTCGAGACGAGTCGGGACAAGTCAGGACAAGTCGAGACAAGTCTGGACAAGTCGGGACAAGTCGGGACAAGTCGGGACAAGTCGGGACAAGTCGGGACAAGTCGGGACAAGTCGGGATAAGTCGGGAACAAGACGTGACAAGTCAGAAAAAGTCTAGACGAGTCGGGACAAGTCAGGACAAGTTTGGACAAGTCTGAACAAGTCGGGACAAGTCGGGACAAGTCAGGACAAGTCGGGACAAGTCGGGACAAGTCGAGACAAGTCGGGACAAGTCGAAACAAGTCAAGACAATTTGGAATAAGTAGAAACAAGTCGGGACAAGTCAGGACAAGTCGGGACAAGTCGGGACAAGTCGAGACAAGTCGATACAAGTCGGGACAATTTTGGACAATCCGGGACAAGTCGGGACAAGTCGGTACAAGTTTGGACAATCTGGAACAAGTCCAGACAAGTCGCGACAAGTCGGATCAAGTCAGGACAAGTCGGTACAAGTCGGGACAAGTCGGTACATGTTTGGACAATCCGGGACAAGAAGAGACAAGTCGGGACAAGACAAGTCGGAACAAGTCGGGACTTTTGGGTCGTGTCAAGGAAAAAGTATCTCAATAAACACAGAATTTGAAATAAAAAATTTTTGAAAAAAAAAAAAACTTGGAAAATTTCATTTTCCACAAAGAAAATATTGGAGTCAGTCCATTTCTGAATATTTTGGTATCGAATCATCTCTCCAAAAATTTTCATAACGGCAAGAAATTTAAATTTTTTTTTCTGAAAAAAAAAAATTCACTTCACATGGTCAAATCGAGTCAATGTTATGGCACTAATATTCATCTTATCGTCTTGGACTCTATTCGCAATTAGATCGGGTCGGGTCGGGTCGGGAATGAGCTTTCAGATTATTTGTCAGTCCAACATAAATTATGAACCATAACAAATGTGACAAGTCAGGACAAGTTGGGACAAGTCGGGACAAGTCGGGACAATTCGGGACAAGTCGGGACAAGTCGGTACAAGTCGGGACAAGTTTGGACAATCCGGGACAAGTCGGTACAAGTCGGGACAATTCGGGACAAGTCGGAACAAGTCGGGTCAAACTTGGACAATCCGGGACAAGTCAGAACAAGTCGGGACAAGTCGGGACAAGTGGGGACAAGTCAGGACAAGTCGGGACAAGTCGAGACAAGTCGGGACAAGTCGAAACAAGTCAAGACAATTTGGAATAAGTAGAAACAAGTCGGGACAAGTCAGGACAAGTCGGGACAAGTCGGGACAAGTCGAGACAAGTCGATACAAGTCGGGACAATTTTGGACAATCCGGGACAAGTCGGGACAAGTCGGTACAAGTCGGGACAAGTCGGGACAAGTCGGGACAAGTCGGGACATGTCGGGACTGGTCGAGACAAGTTTGGACAATCCGGGACAAGTCGGGACAAGTCGGTACATGTCGGGACAAGTCGGTACAAATTTGGACATTCCGGGACAAGTCGGGACAAGTCGGGACAAGTCGGGACAAGTCGAAACAAGCCAGGACAAGCCCGGACAAGTCGGGACCTGTCAGGACAAGTCGGGACAAAACGGAACAAGTCGTGACAAGTCAGGACAAGTCAGGGCAAGTCGAAACAAGTCGAAACAAGTCGGGACAATTCGGGACAAGTCGGAACAAGTCGGGACAAGTCGAGACAAGTCGAGACAAGTCGGTACAAGTCGAGACAAGTTTGGACAATCCGGGACAAGTCGGTACAAGTCGGTAAAAGTCGGGACAAATCGGGACAAGTCGGGAAAAGTCGGGACAAGTCAAGACAATTTGGAATAAGTAGAAACAAGTCGGGACAAGTCAGGACAAGTCGGGACAAGTCGGGACAAGTCGGGACAAGTCGGGACAAAACGGAACAAGTCGTGACAAGTCAGGACAAGTCAGGGCAAGTCAGGGCAAGTCGAAATAAGTCGAAACAAGTCGGGACAATTCGGGACAAGTCGGAACAAGTCGGGACAAGTCGAGACAAGTCGAGACAAGTCGGTACAAGTCGAGACAAGTTTGGACATTCCAGAACAAGTCGGTACAAGTCGGTAAAAGTCGGGACAAATCGGGACAAGTCGGGAAAAGTCGGGACAAGTCAAGACAATTTGGAATAAGTAGAAACAAGTCGGGACAAGTCAGAACAAGTCGGGACAAGTCGGGACAAGTCGGGACAAGTCGGGACAAGTCGGGACAAGTCGGGACAAATCGAGACAAGTCGATACAAGTCGGGACAAGTTTGGACAATCTGGGACAAGTCGGGACAAGTCGGTACAAGTCGGGACAAGTCGGTACAAGTCGGGACAAGTCGAGACAAGTCGGGACAAGTCGAGACAAGTCGAGACAAGTCGGTACAAGTCGAGACAAGTTTGGACATTCCAGAACAAGTCGGTACAAGTCGGTAAAAGTCGGGACAAATCGGGACAAGTCGGGAAAAGTCGGAACAAGTCAAGACAATTTGGAATAAGTAGAAACAAGTCGGGACAAGTCAGGACAAGTCGGGACAAGTCGGGACAAGTCGGGACAAGTCGGGACAAGTCGGGACAAGTCGGGACAAATCGAGACAAGTCGATACAAGTCGGGACAAGTTTGGACAATCCGGGACCAGACGGGACAAGTCGGTACAAGTCGGGGCTAGTCGGAACAAGTCGGGACAAGTCGGGACAGGTCGGGACAAGTCGGGACAAGTCGGTACAAGACGAGACAAGTCGGGACAAGTCGGGATAGTTATGGACAATCCGGGACATGTCGGGACAAGTCGAGACAAGTTTGGACAATCCGGGACAAGTCGGGACAAGACGGTACAAGTCGGGACAAGTCGGGACAAGTTTGGACATTCCGGGACAAGTCCGGACAAGTCGAAACAAGCCGGAACAATCCCGGACAAGTCGGGACCAGTCAGGACAAGTCAGAACAAGTCGTGACAAGTCAGGACAAGACAGGACATATCCAAACAAGTCGGAACAAGTCGGGACAAGTCGAGACAAGTCGGTACAAGTCGAGACAAGTTTGGACAATCCGGGACAAGTCGGGACAAGTCGGTACAAGTCGGGACAAGTCTGGACAAGTTTGGACATTCCGGTACAAGTCGGTACAAGTCGGTAAAAGTCGGGACAAATCGGGACAAGTCGGGAAAAGACGGGACAAGTCGCGACAGGTGGGGACAAGTCGGGACAAGTCGGGACAAGTCCGGAAAAGTCGGGACAGGTCGGGACAAGTCAAGGCAAGTCGGGACAAGTCGGGACAAGTCGGAACAAGTCGGGACAATTCAGGACAAGTCTGGACAAGTCGGTACAACTCGGGACAAGTTTGGACAATTCGGGACAAGTCGGGACAAGTCGGTACAAGTCGAGACAAGTCAGGACATGTCGGGACAAGTCGGGACAAGTCGGGACAAGTCGGGACAAGTCGGTACAAATCGGGACAAGTCGGGACAAGTCCGGAAAAGTCGGGACAGGTCGGGACAAGTCGATACAAGTCGGGACAAGTCGGTACAAGTCGGGACAAGTCGGTAAAAGTCGGGACAAGTCTGGACAAGTCACGACAAGTCGGGAAAAGTCGGGACAAGACAAGTCGGAACAAGTCGGGACTTTTGGGTCGGGCCGAGGAAAATATTATTGTAAATATATTTTTCAATAGAATCATTTTGAATTTCAAATAATTCTGGACTTTTCACCTGGGCTCCTTACCCAGACATTTTATCCTGATTTCATTTGGACATTTTACATGGAATTTCCACCTGGACTTCTTCACCCAGACTTTCTTCTTGGAATTTTATTTGGACTTCTTTGAAGTAGTTTGTGAAAAAAAATCAAAATTACAAAAAAAAACAAAAGATTTTAATATTTGTTTCGAATATTTCAGCAAAAATTCAATTATCAAAAAATTTCAAATGATATTTTTTTTTCAGATTTTTTTTAATTTTATCAGAATTGTGAACTGAAACAACTTTCACAATCCAATTTCTATTCAGGAAGACACAAAAAAGGATCTCATTAAACACAATTTGAAATAAAAAATTTTTGAAAAAAAAATCTTGGAAAATTCCTTTTTTCGCAAAGAAAATATTGAAGTTAGTCCATTTATGAATATTTTGGTATCGAATCATCTCACCAAAATTTTTCATAACGGCAAGAAATTTAATTTTTTTTTTCTGAAAAAAAAATTCACTTCACGAGGTCAAATCGAGTCAATGTTATGGCACTATTATTCATCTTATCGTCTTGGACTCTATTCGCAATTAGGTCGGGTCGGGTCGGGTCGGGAATGAGCTTTCAGATTTTTTGTCAATCCAACATAAATTATGAACCATAACAAATGTGACAAGTCAGGACAAGTTGGGACAAGTCGGGACAAGTCGGGACAAGTCGGGACAAGTCAGGACAATTCGGGACAAGTCGGGACAAGTCGGGACAAGTCGGTACAATTCGGACAAGTTTGGACAATCCGGGACAAGTCGGGACAAGTCGGTACAAGTCGGGTCAATTCGGGACAAGTCGGAACAAGTCGGGACATGTCGGGACAAGTGGGGACAAGTCGGGTCAATTCGGGACAAGTCGGAACAAGTCGGGACAAGTCGGTACAAGTCGGGACAAGTCAGGACAAGTCGGGACAAGTCGGTACAAGTCGGGTCAATTCGGGACAAGTCGGAACAAGTCGGGACATGTCGGGACAAGTGGGGACAAGTCGGGTCAATTCGGAACAAGTCGGAACAAGTCGGGACAAGTCGGTACAAGTCGAGACAAGTCAGGACATGTCGGGACAAGTCGGGACAAGTCGGGACAAGTCGGGACAAGTCGGTACAAATCGGGACAAGTCGGGACAAGTCCAGAAAAGTCGGGACAGGTCGGGACAAGTCGATACAAGTCGGGACAAGTCGGTACAAGTCGGGAGAAGTCGGTAAAAGTCGGGACAAGTCTGGACAAGTCACGACAAGTCGGGAAAAGTCGGGACAAGACAAGTCGGAACAAGTCGGGACTTTTGGGTCGGGCCGAGGAAAATATTATTGTAAATATATTTTTTAATAGAATCATTTTGAATTTCAAATAATTCTGGACTTTTCACCTGGGCTCCTTACCCAGACATTTTATCCTGATTTCATTTGGACATTTTACATGGAATTTCCACCTGGACTTCTTCACCCAGACTTTCTTCTTGGAATTTTATTTGGACTTCTTTGAAGTAGTTTGTGAAAAAAAATCAAAATTACAAAAAAAAACAAAAGATTTTAATATTTGTTTCGAATATTTCAGCAAAAATTCAATTATCAAAAAATTTCAAATGATATTTTTTTTTCAGATTTTTTTTAATTTTATCAGAATTGTGAACTGAAACAACTTTCACAATCCAATTTCTATTCAGGAAGACACAAAAAAGGATCTCATTAAACACAATTTGAAATAAAAAATTTTTGAAAAAAAAATCTTGGAAAATTCCTTTTTTCCAAAGAAAATATTGAAGTTAGTCCATTTATGAATATTTTGGTATCGAATCATCTCACGAAAATTTTTCATAACGGCAAGAAATTTAATTTTTTTTTTCTGAAAAAAAAATTCACTTCACAAGGTCAAATCGAGTCAATGTTATGGCACTATTATTCATCTTATCGTCTTGGACTCTATTCGCAATTAGGTCGGGTCGGGTCGGGTCGGGAATGAGCTTTCAGATTTTTTGTCAATCCAACATAAATTATGAACCATAACAAATGTGACAAGTCAGGACAAGTTGGGACAAGTCAGGACAAGTCGGGACAAGTCTGGACAAGTCGGTACAACTCGGGACAAGTTTGGACAATTCGGGACAAGTCGGGACAAGTCGGTACAAGTCGAGACAAGTCAGGACATGTCGGGACAAGTCGGGACAAGTCGGGACAAGTCGGTACAAATCGGGACAAGTCGGGACAAGTCAGGAAAAGTCGGGACAGGTCGGGACAAGTCGATACAAGTCGGGACAAGTCGGTACAAGTCGGGACAAGTCGGTAAAAGTCGGGACAAGTCTGGACAAGTCACGACAAGTCGGGAAAAGTCGGGACAAGACAAGTCGGAACAAGTCGGGACTTTTGGGTCGGGCCGAGGAAAATATTATTGTAAATATATTTTTTAATAGAATCATTTTGAATTTCAAATAATTCTGGACTTTTCACCTGGGCTCCTTACCCAGACATTTTATCCTGATTTCATTTGGACATTTTACATGGAATTTCCACCTGGACTTCTTCACCCAGACTTTCTTCTTGGAATTTTATTTGGACTTCTTTGAAGTAGTTTGTGAAAAAAAATCAAAATTACAAAAAAAAACAAAAGATTTTAATATTTGTTTCGAATATTTCAGCAAAAATTCAATTATTAAAAAATTTCAAATGATATTTTTTTTTCAGATTTTTTTAAATTTTATCAGAATTGCGAACTGAAACAACTTTCACAATCCAATTTCTATTCAGGAAGACACAAAAAAGGATCTCATTAAACACAATTTGAAATAAAAAATTTTTGAAAAAAAAATCTTGGAAAATTCCTTTTTTCGCAAAGAAAATATTGAAGTTAGTCCATTTATGAATATTTTGGTATCGAATCATCTCACCAAAATTTTTCATAACGGCAAGAAATTTAATTTTTTTTTTCTGAAAAAAAAATTCACTTCACAAGGTCAAATCGAGTCAATGTTATGGCACTATTATTCATCTTATCGTCTTGGACTCTATTCGCAATTAGGTCGGGTCGGGTCGGGTCGGGAATGAGCTTTCAGATTTTTTGTCAATCCAACATAAATTATGAACCATAACAAATGTGACAAGTCAGGACAAGTTGGGACAAGTCGGGACAAGTCGGGACAAGTCGGGACAAGTCAGGACAATTCGGGACAAGTCGGGACAAGTCGGGACAAGTCGGTACAAGTCGGGACAAGTTTGGACAATCCGGGACAAGTCGGGACAAGTCCGTACAAGTCGGGTCAATTCGGGACAAGTCGGAACAAGTCGGGACATGTCGAGACAAGTGGGGACAAGTCGGGTCAATTCGGGACAAGTCGGAACAAGTCGGGACAAGTCGGTACAAGTCGGGACAAGTCAGGACAAGTCGGGACAAGTCGAGACAATTCGGGACAAGTCGAAACAAGTCAAGACAATTTGGAATAAGTAGAAACAAGTCGGGACAAGTCAGGACAAGTCGGGACAAGTCGGGACAAGTCGGGACAAGTCGGGACAAGTCGGGACGAGTCGAAACAAGCCGGGACAAGCCCGGACAAGTCGGGACAAATTTGGACAAACCGGGAAAAGTCGGGACAAGTCGGTACAAGTCGGGACAAGTCGGGAAAAGTTGGGACAAGTCGGGACAAGTTTGGACAATCCGGGACAAGTCGGTACAAGTCGGGACAAGTCGGGACAAGTCGGTACAAGTCGGGACAAGTTTGGACAATTCGGAACAAGTCGGGACAAGTCGGTACAAGTCGGGACAAGTCGGTACAAGTCGGGACAAGTTTGGACAAGTCGGGACAAGTCGGTACAAGTCGAGACAAGTCGTGACAAGTCAGGACAAGTCGGGACAAGTCGGGAAAAGACGTGACAAGTCAGAACAAGTCGGGACAAGTCGGTACAAGTCAAGACAAGTCGGGACAAGTCGGAACAAGTCGGGACAATTCAGGACAAGTCTGGACAAGTCGGTACAAGTCGGGACAAGTTTGGACAATTCGGGACAAGTCGGGACAAGTCGGTACAAGTCGAGACAAGTCAGGACATGTCTGGACAAGTCGGGACAAGTCGGTACAAGTCGGAACAAGTCGGAACAAGTCGGGACAAGTCGGGACAAGTCAGGACAAGTCACGACAAGTCGGAACAAGTCGGGACATAGTTGGACAATCCGGGAAAGGTCAGAACAAGTCGGGACAAGTGGGGACAAGTCAGGACAAGTCGGGACTAGTCGAGACAATTCGGGACAAGTCGAAACAAGTCAGGACAATTTGGAATAAGTAGAAACAAGTCGGGACAAGTCAGGACAAGTCGGGACAAGTCGGGACAAGTCGGGACAAGTCGGGACAAGTCAGGACAAGTCGGGACGATTCGAAACAAGCCAGGACAAGCCCGGACAAGTCGGGACCAGTCAGGACAAGTCGGGACAAGTCGGAACAAGTCGTGACAAGTCAGGACAAGTCGAAACAAGTCGGGACAAGTCGGGACAAGTGGGGACAAGTCGGGACAAGTCGGGACAAGTCGGGACAAATTTGAACAAACCGGGAAAAGTCGGGACAAGTCGGTACAAGTCGGGACAAGTCGGGAAAAGTTGGGACAAGTCGGGACAAGTTTGGACAATCCGGGACCAGTCGGAACAAGTCGGTACAAGTCGGGACAAGTCGGGACAAGTCGGGCCAAGTCGGAACAAGTCAGGACAAGTCGAGACATGACGTTACGAGTTAGAACAAGTCAGAGCAAGTCGGGACAAGTCGGGACAAGTCTGGATAAGTCTGGACAAGTCGGGACAAGTCAGGACAAGTCCGGACAAGTCGGGACAAGTTGGGACAAGTCGGGACAAGTCGGTACAAGTCGTGACAAGTCAGGACAAGTCGATACAAGTCGGGAAAGTCAGGACAAGTCGGGACAAGTCGAGACAAGTCGGGACAAGTCGAAACAAGTCGGGACAAGTCAGGACAAGTCGGAACAAGTCGGGACAAGTTTGGACAATCCGGCACAAGTCGGGAAAAGTCAGTACAAGTCGGGACAAGTCGGGACAAGTCGGTACAAGTCAGGACAAGTCACGACAAGTCGATACAAGTCGGGACAAGTCAGGACAAGTCGAGACAAGTAAGAACAAGTCGGGACAAGTCGGGATAAGTCAGGACAAGTCGGGACAAGTCGGGACATATCGGGACAAGTCAAGACAAGTCGGGACAAGTCAGGACAAGTCAGGACAATTCGGGACAAGTCGAGTTGAGTCGGGACAAGTCGAAACAAGTCAGGACAAGTCAGGACAAGTCGGGACAAGTCGACTTGAGTCGGGAAAAGTCGAAACAAGTCAGGACAAGTCAGGACAAGTCGGTACAAGTCGGGACAAGTTTCGACAATCCGGGACAAGTCGGAACAAGTCGGTACATGTGGGGACAAGTCGGGACAAGTCGGTACAAGTCGGGACAAGTTAAAACAATCCGGGACAAGTCGGGACAAGTCGGGACAAGTCGGGACAAGTCGGTACAAGTCGGGACTAGTTTGGACAATCCGGGACAAGTCGGGACAAGTCGGTACAAGTCGGGACGAGTCAGTACAATTCGGGACAAGTTTGAACAATCCTGGACAAGTCGGGACAAGTCAGTACAAGTCGGGACAAGTCGGTACAAGTCGGGACAAGTTTGGACAATTCGGAGCAAGTTGGGACAAGTCGGGACAAGACGTGACATGTCAGAACAAGTCGGGTCAAGTTGGTTCTAGTCAAGACAAGTCGGTACAAGTCGGGACAAGTCGGGACTAGTCGAGACAATTCGGGACAAGTCGAAACAAGTCAGGACAATTTGGAATAAGTAGAAACAAGTCGGGACAAGTCAGGACAAGTCGGGACAAGTCGGGACAAGTCGGGACAAGTCGGGACAAGTCAGGACAAGTCGGGACGATTCGAAACAAGCCAGGACAAGCCCGGACAAGTCGGGACCAGTCAGGACAAGTCAGGACAAGTCGGAACAAGTCGTGACAAGTCAGGACAAGTCGAAACAAGTCGGGACAAGTCGAGACAAGTGGGGACAAGTCGGGACAAGTTTGGACAATCCGGGACCAGTCGGAACAAGTCGGTACAAGTCGGGACAAGTCGGTACAAGTCGGGACAAGTCGGGCCAAGTCGGAACAAGTCAGGACAAGTCGAGACATGACGTTACGAGTTAGAACAAGTCAGAGCAAGTCGGGACAAGTCGGGACAAGTCTGGATAAGTCTGGACAAGTCGGGACAAGTCAGGACAAGTCCGGACAAGTCGGGACAAGTTGGGACATGTCGGGACAAGTCGGTACAAGTCGTGACAAGTCAGGACAAGTCGATACAAGTCGGGACAAGTCAGGACAAGTCGGGACAAGTCGAGACAAGTCGGGACAAGTCGAAACAAGTCGGGACAAGTCAGGACAAGTCGGAACAAGTCGGGACAAGTTTGGACAATCCGGCACAAGTCGGGAAAAGTCAGTACAAGTCGGGACAAGTCGGGACAAGTCGGTACAAGTCAGGACAAGTCACGACAAGTCGATACAAGTCGGGACAAGTCAGGACAAGTCGGGACAAGTCGAGACAAGTAAGAACAAGTCGGGACAAGTCGGGATAAGTCAGGACAAGTCGGGACAAGTCGGGACATATCGGGACAAGTCAAGACAAGTCGGGACAAGTCAGGACAAGTCAGGACAATTCGGGACAAGTCGAGTTGAGTCGGGACAAGTCGAAACAAGTCAGGACAAGTCAGGACAAGTCGGGACAAGTCGAGTTGAGTCGGGAAAAGTCGAAACAAGTCAGGACAAGTCAGGACAAGTCGGTACAAGCCGGGACAATTTTCGACAATCCGGGACAAGTCGGAACAAGTCGGTACATGTGGGGACAAGTCGGGACAAGTCGGTACAAGTCGGGACAAGTTAAAACAATCCGGGACAAGTCGGGACAAGTCGGGACAAGTCGGGACAAGTCGGGACAAGTCGGTACAAGTCGGGACTAGTTTGGACAATCCGGGACAAGTCGGGACAAGTCGGTACAAGTCGGGACGAGTCAGTACAATTCGGGACAAGTTTGAACAATCCTGGACAAGTCGGGACAAGTCAGTACAAGTCGGTACATGTCGGGACAAGTCGGGACAAGTCGGGACAAGTCGAGACAAGTCGGGAAAAGCCGAGACAAATCGAGACTAGCCGGGATATTTTGAAAAAGTGAAAGCTACAAAAATTTTGAAAACAAAAAATTTGAATTTTAATTTTAGCCAAAATTTAAACAGTTTTGAGAAAATAAGCTTTACGATTTTTCATCAATCCAACCAGATTTATGAACCAAAACAAGTGTGACAATCAATTTTTGTTCGAACTGAAATTGACAAGTCGGAACAAGTCGGGACAAGTATGGACAAGTCGGGGCAAGTTAGGACAAGTCGGGACAAGTCGGGAAAAGTCGAGACAGGTCGGGACGAGTCAGGACAAGTCGGGACAAAATGGGACAAGTCGGTGAAAGTCGGGACAGGTCAGGACAAGTCGGGACAATTCGGGACAATTCGGGACAAGTCGGAACAAGTGGGGACAAGTCGGGACAAGTCGGGACAAGTCGGGCCAAGTCGGAACAAGTCAGGACAAGTCGAGACATGACGTTACAAGTTAGAACAAGTCAGAACAAGTCGGGACAAGTCGGGACAAGTCTGGACAAGTCGGGACAAGTCGGAACAAGACGTGACAAGTCAGAACAAGTAGAGACGAGTCGGGACAAGTCGGGACAAGTCGGTACAAGTCGGGACAAGTCTGGACAAATCGGGACAAGTCGGGACAAGACGTGACAAGTCAGAAAAAGTCTAGACGAGTCGGGACAAGTCGGGACAAGTCAGGACAAGTCGGGACAAGTCGGGACAAGTCGGGACAAGTCGGGACAAGTCGGGACAAGTCGGGACAAGTCGAGACAAGTCGGGACAAGACGTGACAAGTCAGAACAAGTCAGAACAAGTCGGGACAAGTCGGGACAAGTCTGGACAAGTCGGGACAAGTCGGGACAAGACGTGACAAGTCAGAACAAGTTGAGACGAGTCGGGACAAGTCGGGACAAGTCTGGACAAGTCGGGACAAGTCAGGACAAGTCTGGACAAGTCGGGACAAGTTGGGACAAGTCGGGACAAGTCAGCACAAGTCGTGACAAGTCAGGACAAGTTGATACAAGTCGGGATAAGTCAGGACAAGTCGGGACAAGTCGAGACAAGTCGGGACAAGTCGAAACAAGTCGGGACAAGTCAGGGCAAGTCGGAACATGTCGGGACAAGTTTGGACAATCCGGGACAAGTCGGGAAAAGTCAGTACAATTCGGGACAAGTCGGTACAATTCGGGACAAGTCACGACAAGTCGGTACAAGTCGGGACAAGTTTGGACAATTCGGGGCAAGTCGGGACAAGTCGGGACAAGTCGGGACAAGTCGGTACAAGTCGGGCCAAGGCGGAACAAGTCAGGACAAGTCGAGACAAGTCGGGAAAAGTCGGGACAAGACAAGTCGGAACAAGTCGGGACTTTTGGGTCGGGCCGAGGAAAATATTATTGTAAATATATTTTTTAATAGAATCATTTTGAATTTCAAATAATTCTGGACTTTTCACCTGGGCTCCTTACCCAGACATTTTATCCTGATTTCATTTGGACATTTTACATGGAATTTCCACCTGGACTTCTTCACCCAGACTTTCTTCTTGGAATTTTATTTGGACTTCTTTGAAGTAGTTTGTGAAAAAAAATCAAAATTACAAAAAAAAAACAAAAGATTTTAATATTTGTTTCGAATATTTCAGCAAAAATTCAATTATCAAAAAATTTCAAATGATATTTTTTTTTCAGATTTTTTTTAATTTTATCAGAATTGTGAACTGAAACAACTTTCACAATCCAATTTCTATTCAGGAAGACACAAAAAAGGATCTCATTAAACACAATTTGAAATAAAAAATTTTTGAAAAAAAAATCTTGGAAAATTCCTTTTTTCCAAAGAAAATATTGAAGTTAGTCCATTTATGAATATTTTGGTATCGAATCATCTCACGAAAATTTTTCATAATGGCAAGAAATTTAATTTTTTTTTTCTGAAAAAAAAATTCACTTCACAAGGTCAAATCGAGTCAATGTTATGGCACTATTATTCATCTTATCGTCTTGGACTCTATTCGCAATTAGGTCGGGTCGGGTCGGGTCGGGAATGAGCTTTCAGATTTTTTGTCAATCCAACATAAATTATGAACCATAACAAATGTGACAAGTCAGGACAAGTTGGGACAAGTAGGGACAAGTCGGGACAAGTCGGGACAAGTCAGGACAATTCGGGACAAGTCGGGACAAGTCGGGACAAGTCGGTACAAGTCGGGACAAGTTTGGACAATCCGGGACAAGTCGGGACAAGTCGGTACAAGTCGGGTCAATTCGGGACAAGTCGGAACAAGTCGGGACATGTCGGGACAAGTGGGGACAAGTCGGGTCAATTCGGGACAAGTCGGAACAAGTCGGGACAAGTCGGTACAAGTCGGGACAAGTCAGGACAAGTCGGGACAAGTCGAGACAATTCGGGACAAGTCGGTACAAATCGGGACAAGTCGGGACAAGTCAGGACAAGTCGGGACAAGTCAGGACAAGTCGGGACAAGTCTGGACAAGTCGGTACAACTCGGGACAAGTTTGGACAATTCGGGACAAGTCGGGACAAGTCGGTACAAGTCGAGACAAGTCAGGACATGTCGGGACAAGTCGGGACAAGTCGGGACAAGTCGGTACAAATCGGGACAAGTCGGGACAAGTCAGGAAAAGTCGGGACAGGTCGGGACAAGTCGATACAAGTCGGGACAAGTCGGTACAAGTCGGGACAAGTCGGTAAAAGTCGGGACAAGTCTGGACAAGTCACGACAAGTCGGGAAAAGTCGGGACAAGACAAGTCGGAACAAGTCGGGACTTTTGGGTCGGGCCGAGGAAAATATTATTGTAAATATATTTTTTAATAGAATCATTTTGAATTTCAAATAATTCTGGACTTTTCACCTGGGCTCCTTACCCAGACATTTTATCCTGATTTCATTTGGACATTTTACATGGAATTTCCACCTGGACTTCTTCACCCAGACTTTCTTCTTGGAATTTTATTTGGACTTCTTTGAAGTAGTTTGTGAAAAAAAATCAAAATTACAAAAAAAAACAAAAGATTTTAATATTTGTTTCGAATATTTCAGCAAAAATTCAATTATTAAAAAATTTCAAATGATATTTTTTTTTCAGATTTTTTTAAATTTTATCAGAATTGCGAACTGAAACAACTTTCACAATCCAATTTCTATTCAGGAAGACACAAAAAAGGATCTCATTAAACACAATTTGAAATAAAAAATTTTTGAAAAAAAAATCTTGGAAAATTCCTTTTTTCGCAAAGAAAATATTGAAGTTAGTCCATTTATGAATATTTTGGTATCGAATCATCTCACCAAAATTTTTCATAACGGCAAGAAATTTAATTTTTTTTTTCTGAAAAAAAAATTCACTTCACAAGGTCAAATCGAGTCAATGTTATGGCACTATTATTCATCTTATCGTCTTGGACTCTATTCGCAATTAGGTCGGGTCGGGTCGGGTCGGGAATGAGCTTTCAGATTTTTTGTCAATCCAACATAAATTATGAACCATAACAAATGTGACAAGTCAGGACAAGTTGGGACAAGTCGGGACAAGTCGGGACAAGTCGGGACAAGTCAGGACAATTCGGGACAAGTCGGGACAAGTCGGGACAAGTCGGTACAAGTCGGGACAAGTTTGGACAATCCGGGACAAGTCGGGACAAGTCGGTACAAGTCGGGTCAATTCGGGACAAGTCGGAACAAGTCGGGACATGTCGAGACAAGTGGGGACAAGTCGGGTCAATTCGGGACAAGTCGGAACAAGTCGGGACAAGTCGGTACAAGTCGGGACAAGTCAGGACAAGTCGGGACAAGTCGAGACAATTCGGGACAAGTCGAAACAAGTCAAGACAATTTGGAATAAGTAGAAACAAGTCGGGACAAGTCAGGACAAGTCGGGACAAGTCGGGACAAGTCGGGACAAGTCGGGACAAGTCGGGACGAGTCGAAACAAGCCGGGACAAGCCCGGACAAGTCGGGACAAATTTGGACAAACCGGGAAAAGTCGGGACAAGTCGGTACAAGTCGGGACAAGTCGGGAAAAGTTGGGACAAGTCGGGACAAGTTTGGACAATCCGGGACAAGTCGGTACAAGTCGGGACAAGTCGGGACAAGTCGGTACAAGTCGGGACAAGTTTGGACAATTCGGAACAAGTCGGGACAAGTCGGTACAAGTCGGGACAAGTCGGTACAAGTCGGGACAAGTTTGGACAAGTCGGGACAAGTCGGTACAAGTCGAGACAAGTCGTGACAAGTCAGGACAAGTCGGGACAAGTCGGGAAAAGACGTGACAAGTCAGAACAAGTCGGGACAAGTCGGTACAAGTCGGGACAAGTCGGGAAAAGTTGGGACAAGTCGGGACAAGTTTGGACAATCCGGGACAAGTCGGTACAATTCGGGACAAGTCACGACAAGTCGGTACAAGTCGGGACAAGTTTGGACAATTCGGGGCAAGTCGGGACAAGTCGGGACAAGTCACGACAAGTCGGTACAAGTCGGGACAAGTTTGGACAATTCGGGGCAAGTCGAGACAAGTCGGGACAAGTCGAAACAAGTCAAGACAATTTGGAATAAGTAGAAACAAGTCGGGACAAGTCAGGACAAGTCGGGACAAGTCGGGACAAGTCGAGACAAGTCGATGCAAGTCGGGACAATTTTGGACAATCCGGGACAAGTCGGGACAAGTCGGTACAAGTTTGGACAATCTGGAACAAGTCCAGACAAGTCGCGACAAGTCGGATCAAGTCAGGACAAGTCGGTACAAGTCGGGACAAGTCGGTACATGTTTGGACAATCCGGGACAAGAAGAGACAAGTCGGGACAAGACCAGTCGGAACAAGTCGGGACTTTTGGGTCGTGTCAAGGAAAAAGTATCTCAATAAACACAGAATTTGAAATAAAAAATTTTTGAAAAAAAAAAAAAACTTGGAAAATTTCATTTTCCACAAAGAAAATATTGAAGTCAGTCCATTTCTGAATATTTTGGTATCGAATCATCTCTCCAAAATTTTTCATAACGGCAAGATTTTTAATTTTTTTTTTCTGAAAAAAAAAAATTCACTTCTCAAGGTCAAATCGAGTCAATGTTATGGCACTAATATTCATCTTATCGTCTTGGACTCTATTCGCAATTAGATCGGGTCGGGTCGGGTCGGGAATGAGCTTTCAGATTATTTGTCAGTCCAACATAAATTATGAACCATAACAAATGTGACAAGTCAGGACAAGTTGGGACAAGTCGGGACAAGTCGGTACATGTTTGGACAATCCGGGACAAGAAGAGACAAGTCGGGACAAGACAAGTCGAAACAAGTCGGGACTTTTGGGTCGTGCCAAGGAAAAAGTATCTCAATAAACACAGAATTTGAAATAAAAAATTTTTGAAAAAAAAAAAAAATTGGAAAATTTCATTTTCCACAAAGAAAATATTGAAGTCAGTCCATTTCTGAATATTTTGGTATCGAATCATCTCTCCAAAATTTTTCATAACGGCAAGAAATTTAATTTTTTTTTTCTGAAAAAAAAATTCACTTCACAAGGTCAAATCGAGTCAATGTTATGGCACTAATATTCATCTTATCGTCTTGGACTCTATTCGCAATTAGATCGGGTCGGGTCGGGTCGGGAATGAGCTTTCAGATTATTTGTCAGTCCAACATAAATTATGAACCATAACAAATGTGACAAGTCAGGACAAGTTGGGACAAGTCGGGACAAGTCGGGACAATTCGGGACAAGTCGGGACAAGTCGGTACAAGTCGGGTCAAACTTGGACAATCCGGGACAAGTCAGAACAAGTCGGGACAAGTCGGGACAAGTGGGGACAAGTCAGGACAAGTCGGGACAAGTCGAGACAAGTCGGGACAAGTCGAAACAAGTCAAGACAATTTGGAATAAGTAGAAACAAGTCGGGACAAGTCAGGACAAGTCGGGACAAGTCGGGACAAGTCGAGACAAGTCGATACAAGTCGGGACAATTTTGGACAATCCGGGACAAGTCGGGACAAGTCGGTACAAGTCGGGACAAGTCGGGACAATCCGGGACAAGTCGGTACAAGTCGGGACAATTCGGGACAAGTCGGAACAAGTCGGGTCAAACTTGGACAATCCGGGACAAGTCAGAACAAGTCGGGACAAGTCGGGACAAGTGGGGACAAGTCAGGACAAGTCGGGACAAGTCGAGACAAGTCGGGACAAGTCGAAACAAGTCAAGACAATTTGGAATAAGTAGAAACAAGTCGGGACAAGTCAGGACAAGTCGGGACAAGTCGGGACAAGTCGAGACAAGTCGATACAAGTCGGGACAATTTTGGACAATCCGGGACAAGTCGGGACAAGTCGGTACAAGTCGGGACAAGTCGGGACAAGTCGGGACAAGTCGGGACATGTCGGGACTGGTCGAGACAAATTTGGACAATCCGGGACAAGTCGGGACAAGTCGGTACATGTCGGGACAAGTCGGTACAAATTTGGACATTCCGGGACAAGTCGGGACAAGTCGGGACAAGTCGGGACAAGTCGAAACAAGCCAGGACAAGCCCGGACAAGTCGGGACCTGTCAGGACAAGTCGGGACAAAACGGAACAAGTCGTGACAAGTCAGGACAAGTCAGGGCAAGTCGAAACAAGTCGAAACAAGTCGGGACAATTCGGGACAAGTCGGAACAAGTCGGGACAAGTCGAGACAAGTCGAGACAAGTCGGTACAAGTCGAGACAAGTTTGGACAATCCGGGACAAGTCGGTACAAGTCGGTAAAAGTCGGGACAAATCGGGACAAGTCGGGAAAAGTCGGGACAAGTCAAGACAATTTGGAATAAGTAGAAACAAGTCGGGACAAGTCAGGACAAGTCGGGACAAGTCGGGACAAGTCGGGACAAGTCGGGACAAAACGGAACAAGTCGTGACAAGTCAGGACAAGTCAGGGCAAGTCAGGGCAAGTCGAAATAAGTCGAAACAAGTCGGGACAATTCGGGACAAGTCGGAACAAGTCGGGACAAGTCGAGACAAGTCGAGACAAGTCGGTACAAGTCGAGACAAGTTTGGACATTCCAGAACAAGTCGGTACAAGTCGGTAAAAGTCGGGACAAATCGGGACAAGTCGGGAAAAGTCGGGACAAGTCAAGACAATTTGGAATAAGTAGAAACAAGTCGGGATAAGTCAGAACAAGTCGGGACAAGTCGGGACAAGTCGGGACAAGTCGGGACAAGTCGGGACAAGTCGGGACAAATCGAGACAAGTCGATACAAGTCGGGACAAGTTTGGACAATCTGGGACAAGTCGGGACAAGTCGGTACAAGTCGGGACAAGTCGGTACAAGTCGGGACAAGTCGGGACAAGTCGGGACAAGTCGAGACAAGTCGAGACAAGTCGGTACAAGTCGAGACAAGTTTGGACATTCCAGAACAAGTCGGTACAAGTCGGTAAAAGTCGGGACAAATCGGGACAAGTCGGGAAAAGTCGGAACAAGTCAAGACAATTTGGAATAAGTAGAAACAAGTCGGGACAAGTCAGGACAAGTCGGGACAAGTCGGGACAAGTCGGGACAAGTCGGGACAAGTCGGGACAAGTCGGGACAAATCGAGACAAGTCGATACAAGTCGGGACAAGTTTGGACAATCCGGGACCAGACGGGACAAGTCGGTACAAGTCGGGGCTAGTCGGAACAAGTCGGGACAAGTCGGGACAGGTCGGGACAAGTCGGGACAAGTCGGTACAAGACGAGACAAGTCGGGACAAGTCGGGATAGTTATGGACAATCCGGGACATGTCGGGACAAGTCGAGACAAGTTTGGACAATCCGGGACAAGTCGGGACAAGACGGTACAAGTCGGGACAAGTCGGGACAAGTTTGGACATTCCGGGACAAGTCCGGACAAGTCGAAACAAGCCGGAACAATCCCGGACAAGTCGGGACCAGTCAGGACAAGTCAGAACAAGTCGTGACAAGTCAGGACAAGACAGGACATATCCAAACAAGTCGGAACAAGTCGGGACAAGTCGAGACAAGTCGGTACAAGTCGAGACAAGTTTGGACAATCCGGGACAAGTCGGGACAAGTCGGTACAAGTCGGGACAAGTCTGGACAAGTTTGGACATTCCGGTACAAGTCGGTACAAGTCGGTAAAAGTCGGGACAAATCGGGACAAGTCGGGAAAAGACGGGACAAGTCGCGACAGGTGGGGACAAGTCGGGACAAGTCGGGACAAGTCCGGAAAAGTCGGGACAGGTCGGGACAAGTCAAGGCAAGTCGGGACAAGTCGGGACAAGTCGGAACAAGTCGGGACAATTCAGGACAAGTCTGGACAAGTCGGTACAACTCGGGACAAGTTTGGACAATTCGGGACAAGTCGGGACAAGTCGGTACAAGTCGAGACAAGTCAGGACATGTCGGGACAAGTCGGGACAAGTCGGGACAAGTCGGGACAAGTCGGTACAAATCGGGACAAGTCGGGACAAGTCCGGAAAAGTCGGGACAGGTCGGGACAAGTCGATACAAGTCGGGACAAGTCGGTACAAGTCGGGACAAGTCGGTAAAAGTCGGGACAAGTCTGGACAAGTCACGACAAGTCGGGAAAAGTCGGGACAAGACAAGTCGGAACAAGTCGGGACTTTTGGGTCGGGCCGAGGAAAATATTATTGTAAATATATTTTTTAATAGAATCATTTTGAATTTCAAATAATTCTGGACTTTTCACCTGGGCTCCTTACCCAGACATTTTATCCTGATTTCATTTGGACATTTTACATGGAATTTCCACCTGGACTTCTTCACCCAGACTTTCTTCTTGGAATTTTATTTGGACTTCTTTGAAGTAGTTTGTGAAAAAAAATCAAAATTACAAAAAAAAACAAAAGATTTTAATATTTGTTTCGAATATTTCAGCAAAAATTCAATTATCAAAAAATTTCAAATGATATTTTTTTTTCAGATTTTTTTTAATTTTATCAGAATTGTGAACTGAAACAACTTTCACAATCCAATTTCTATTCAGGAAGACACAAAAAAGGATCTCATTAAACACAATTTGAAATAAAAAATTTTTGAAAAAAAAATCTTGGAAAATTCCTTTTTTCCAAAGAAAATATTGAAGTTAGTCCATTTATGAATATTTTGGTATCGAATCATCTCACGAAAATTTTTCATAACGGCAAGAAATTTAATTTTTTTTTTCTGAAAAAAAATTCACTTCACAAGGTCAAATCGAGTCAATGTTATGGCACTATTATTCATCTTATCGTCTTGGACTCTATTCGCAATTAGGTCGGGTCGGGTCGGGTCGGGAATGAGCTTTCAGATTTTTTGTCAATCCAACATAAATTATGAACCATAACAAATGTGACAAGTCAGGACAAGTTGGGACAAGTAGGGACAAGTCGGGACAAGTCGGGACAAGTCAGGACAATTCGGGACAAGTCGGGACAAGTCGGGACAAGTCGGTACAAGTCGGGACAAGTTTGGACAATCCGGGACAAGTCGGGACAAGTCGGTACAAGTCGGGTCAATTCGGGACAAGTCGGAACAAGTCGGGACATGTCGGGACAAGTGGGGACAAGTCGGGTCAATTCGGGACAAGTCGGAACAAGTCGGGACAAGTCGGTACAAGTCGGGACAAGTCAGGACAAGTCGGGACAAGTCGGTACAAGTCGGGTCAATTCGGGACAAGTCGGAACAAGTCGGGACATGTCGGGACAAGTGGGGACAAGTCGGGTCAATTCGGGACAAGTCGAAACAAGTCGGGACAAGTCGGTACAAGTCGAGACAAGTCAGGACATGTCGGGACAAGTCGGGACAAGTCGGGACAAGTCGGGACAAGTCGGTACAAATCGGGACAAGTCGGGACAAGTCCGGAAAAGTCGGGACAGGTCGGGACAAGTCGATACAAGTCGGGACAAGTCGGTACAAGTCGGGGCAAGTCGGTAAAAGTCGGGACAAGTCTGGACAAGTCACGACAAGTCGGGAAAAGTCGGGACAAGACAAGTCGGAACAAGTCGGGACTTTTGGGTCGGGCCGAGGAAAATATTATTGTAAATATATTTTTTAATAGAATCATTTTGAATTTCAAATAATTCTGGACTTTTCACCTGGGCTCCTTACCCAGACATTTTATCCTGATTTCATTTGGACATTTTACATGGAATTTCCACCTGGACTTCTTCACCCAGACTTTCTTCTTGGAATTTTATTTGGACTTCTTTGAAGTAGTTTGTGAAAAAAAATCAAAATTACAAAAAAAAACAAAAGATTTTAATATTTGTTTCGAATATTTCAGCAAAAATTCAATTATTAAAAAATTTCAAATGATATTTTTTTTTCAGATTTTTTTAAATTTTATCAGAATTGCGAACTGAAACAACTTTCACAATCCAATTTCTATTCAGGAAGACACAAAAAAGGATCTCATTAAACACAATTTGAAATAAAAAATTTTTGAAAAAAAAATCTTGGAAAATTCCTTTTTTCGCAAAGAAAATATTGAAGTTAGTCCATTTATGAATATTTTGGTATCGAATCATCTCACCAAAATTTTTCATAACGGCAAGAAATTTAATTTTTTTTTTCTGAAAAAAAAATTCACTTCACAAGGTCAAATCGAGTCAATGTTATGGCACTATTATTCATCTTATCGTCTTGGACTCTATTCGCAATTAGGTCGGGTCGGGTCGGGTCGGGAATGAGCTTTCAGATTTTTTGTCAATCCAACATAAATTATGAACCATAACAAATGTGACAAGTCAGGACAAGTTGGGACAAGTCGGGACAAGTCGGGACAAGTCGGGACAAGTCAGGACAATTCGGGACAAGTCGGGACAAGTCGGGACAAGTCGGTACAAGTCGGGACAAGTTTGGACAATCCGGGACAAGTCGGGACAAGTCGGTACAAGTCGGGTCAATTCGGGACAAGTCGGAACAAGTCGGGACATGTCGAGACAAGTGGGGACAAGTCGGGTCAATTCGGGACAAGTCGGAACAAGTCGGGACAAGTCGGTACAAGTTGGGACAAGTCAGGACAAGTCGGGACAAGTCGAGACAATTCGGGACAAGTCGAAACAAGTCAAGACAATTTGGAATAAGTAGAAACAAGTCGGGACAAGTCAGGACAAGTCGGGACAAGTCGGGACAAGTCGGGACAAGTCGGGACGAGTCGAAACAAGCCGGGACAAGCCCGGACAAGTCGGGACAAATTTGGACAAACCGGGAAAAGTCGGGACAAGTCGGTACAGGTCGGGACAAGTCGGGAAAAGTTGGGACAAGTCGGGACAAGTTTGGACAATCCGGGACAAGTCGGTACAAGTCGGGACAAGTCGGGACAAGTCGGTACAAGTCGGGACAAGTTTGGACAATTCGGAACAAGTCGGGACAAGTCGGTACAAGTCGGGACAAGTCGGTACAAGTCATGACAAGTTTGGACAAGTCGGGACAAGTCGGTACAAGTCGAGACAAGTCGTGACAAGTCAGGACAAGTCGGGACAAGTCGGGAAAAGACGTGACAAGTCAGAACAAGTCGGGACAAGTCGGTACAAGTCAAGACAAGTCGGGACAAGTCGGAACAAGTCGGGACAATTCAGGACAAGTCTGGACAAGTCGGTACAAGTCGGGACAAGTTTGGACAATTCGGGACAAGTCGGGACAAGTCGGTACAAGTCGAGACAAGTCAGGACATGTCTGGACAAGTCGGGACAAGTCGGTACAAGTCGGAACAAGTCGGAACAAGTCGGGACAAGTCGGGACAAGTCAGGACAAGTCACGACAAGTCGGAACAAGTCGGGACATAGTTGGACAATCCGGGAAAGGTCAGAACAAGTCGGGACAAGTGGGGACAAGTCAGGACAAGTCGGGACTAGTCGAGACAATTCGGGACAAGTCGAAACAAGTCAGGACAATTTGGAATAAGTAGAAACAAGTCGGGACAAGTCAGGACAAGTCGGGACAAGTCGGGACAAGTCGGGACAAGTCGGGACAAGTCGGGACAAGTCAGGACAAGTCGGGACGATTCGAAACAAGCCAGGACAAGCCCGGACAAGTCGGGACCAGTCAGGACAAGTCGGGACAAGTCGGAACAAGTCGTGACAAGTCAGGACAAGTCGAAACAAGTCGGGACAAGTCGGGACAAGTGGGGACAAGTCGGGACAAGTCGGGACAAGTCGGGACAAATTTGAACAAACCGGGAAAAGTCGGGACAAGTCGGTACAAGTCGGGACAAGTCGGGAAAAGTTGGGACAAGTCGGGACAAGTTTGGACAATCCGGGACCAGTCGGAACAAGTCGGTACAAGTCGGGACAAGTCGGGACAAGTCGGGCCAAGTCGGAACAAGTCAGGACAAGTCGAGACATGACGTTACGAGTTAGAACAAGTCAGAGCAAGTCGGGACAAGTCGGGACAAGTCTGGATAAGTCTGGACAAGTCGGGACAAGTTGGGACAAGTCGGGACAAGTCGGTACAAGTCGTGACAAGTCAGGACAAGTCGATACAAGTCGGGACAAGTCAGGACAAGTCGGGACAAGTCGAGACAAGTCGGGACAAGTCGAAACAAGTCGGGACAAGTCAGGACAAGTCGGAACAAGTCGGGACAAGTTTGGACAATCCGGCACAAGTCGGGAAAAGTCAGTACAAGTCGGGACAAGTCGGGACAAGTCGGTACAAGTCAGGACAAGTCACAAGTCGATACAAGTCGGGACAAGTCAGGACAAGTCGAGACAAGTAAGAACAAGTCGGGACAAGTCGGGATAAGTCAGGACAAGTCGGGACAAGTCGGGACATATCGGGACAAGTCAAGACAAGTCGGGACAAGTCAGGACAAGTCAGGACAATTCGGGACAAGTCGAGTTGAGTCGGGACAAGTCGAAACAAGTCAGGACAAGTCAGGACAAGTCGGGACAAGTCGACTTGAGTCGGGAAAAGTCGAAACAAGTCAGGACAAGTCAGGACAAGTCGGTACAAGTCGGGACAAGTTTCGACAATCCGGGACAAGTCGGAACAAGTCGGTACATGTAAGGACAAGTCGGGACAAGTCGGTACAAGTCGGGACAAGTTAAAACAATCCGGGACAAGTCGGGACAAGTCGGGACAAGTCGGGACAAGTCGGTACAAGTCGGGACTAGTTTGGACAATCCGGGACAAGTCGGGACAAGTCGGTACAAGTCGGGACGAGTCAGTACAATTCGGGACAAGTTTGAACAATCCTGGACAAGTCGGGACAAGTCAGTACAAGTCGGGACAAGTCGGTACAAGTCGGGACAAGTTTGGACAATTCGGAGCAAGTTGGGACAAGTCGGGACAAGACGTGACATGTCAGAACAAGTCGGGTCAAGTTGGTTCTAGTCAAGACAAGTCGGTACAAGTCGGGACAAGTCGGGACTAGTCGAGAAAATTCGGGACAAGTCGAAACAAGTCAGGACAATTTGGAATAAGTAGAAACAAGTCGGGACAAGTCAGGACAAGTCGGGACAAGTCGGGACAAGTCGGGACAAGTCGGGACAAGTCAGGACAAGTCGGGACGATTCGAAACAAGCCAGGACAAGCCCGGACAAGTCGGGACCAGTCAGGACAAGTCAGGACAAGTCGGAACAAGTCGTGACAAGTCAGGACAAGTCGAAACAAGTCGGGACAAGTCGAGACAAGTGGGGACAAGTCGGGACAAGTCGGGACAAATTTGAACAAACCGGGAAAAGTCGGGACAAGTCGGTACAAGTCGGGACAAGTCGGGAAAAGTTGGGACAAGTCGGGACAAGTTTGGACAATCCGGGACCAGTCGGAACAAGTCGGTACAAGTCGGGACAAGTCGGTACAAGTCGGGACAAGTCGGAGTCGGAACAAGTCAGGACAAGTCGAGACATGACGTTACGAGTTAGAACAAGTCAGAGCAAGTCGGGACAAGTCGGGACAAGTCTGGATAAGTCTGGACAAGTCGGGACAAGTCAGGACAAGTCCGGACAAGTCGGGACAAGTTGGGACAAGTCGGGACAAGTCGGTACAAGTCGTGACAAGTCAGGACAAGTCGATACAAGTCGGGACAAGTCAGGACAAGTCGGGACAAGTCGAGACAAGTCGGGACAAGTCGAAACAAGTCGGGACAAGTCAGGACAAGTCGGAACAAGTCGGGACAAGTTTGGACAATCCGGCACAAGTCGGGAAAAGTCAGTACAAGTCGGGACAAGTCGGGACAAGTCGGTACAAGTCAGGACAAGTCACGACAAGTCGATAAAAGTCGGGACAAGTCAGGACAAGTCGGGACAAGTCGAGACAAGTAAGAACAAGTCGGGACAAGTCGGGATAAGTCAGGACAAGTCGGGACAAGTCGGGACATATCGGGACAAGTCAAGACAAGTCGGGACAAGTCAGGACAAGTCAGGACAATTCGGGACAAGTCGAGTTGAGTCGGGACAAGTCGAAACAAGTCAGGACAAGTCAGGACAAGTCGGGACAAGTCGAGTTGAGTCGGGAAAAGTCGAAACAAGTCAGGACAAGTCAGGACAAGTCGGTACAAGCCGGGACAATTTTCGACAATCCGGGACAAGTCGGAACAAGTCGGTACATGTGGGGACAAGTCGGGACAAGTCGGTACAAGTCGGGACAAGTTAAAACAATCCGGGACAAGTCGGGACAAGTCGGGACAAGTCGGGACAAGTCGGTACAAGTCGGGACTAGTTTGGACAATCCGGGACAAGTCGGGACAAGTCGGTACAAGTCGGGACGAGTCAGTACAATTCGGGACAAGTTTGAACAATCCTGGACAAGTCGGGACAAGTCAGTACAAGTCGGTACAAGTCGGGACAAGTCGGGACAAGTCGGGACAAGTCGAGACAAGTCGGGAAAAGCCGAGACAAATCGAGACTAGCCGGGATATTTTGAAAAAGTGAAAGCTACAAAAATTTTGAAAACAAAAAATTTGAATTTTAATTTTAGCCAAAATTTAAACAGTTTTGAGAAAATAAGCTTTACGATTTTTCATCAATCCAACCAGATTTATGAACCAAAACAAGTGTGACAATCAATTTTTGTTCGAACTGAAATTGACAAGTCGGAACAAGTCGGGACAAGTATGGACAAGTCGGGGCAAGTTAGGACAAGTCGGGACAAGTCGGGAAAAGTCGAGACAGGTCGGGACGAGTCAGGACAAGTCGGGACAAAATGGGACAAGTCGGTGAAAGTCGGGACAGGTCAGGACAAGTCGGGACAATTCGGGACAATTCGGGACAAGTCGGAACAAGTGGGGACAAGTCGGGACAAGTCGGGACAAGTCGGGCCAAGTCGGAACAAGTCAGGACAAGTCGAGACATGACGTTACAAGTTAGAACAAGTCAGAACAAGTCGGGACAAGTCGGGACAAGTCTGGACAAGTCGGGACAAGTCGGAACAAGACGTGACAAGTCAGAACAAGTAGAGACGAGTCGGGACAAGTCGGGACAAGTCGGTACAAGTCGGGACAAGTCTGGACAAATCGGGACAAGTCGGGACAAGACGTGACAAGTCAGAAAAAGTCTAGACGAGTCGGGACAAGTCGGGACAAGTCAGGACAAGTCGGGACAAGTCGGGACAAGTCGGGACAAGTCGGGACAAGTCGGGACAAGTCGGGACAAGTCGAGACAAGTCGGGACAAGACGTGACAAGTCAGAACAAGTCAGAACAAGTCGGGACAAGTCGGGACAAGTCTGGACAAGTCGGGACAAGTCGGGACAAGACGTGACAAGTCAGAACAAGTTGAGACGAGTCGGGACAAGTCGGGACAAGTCTGGACAAGTCGGGACAAGTCAGGACAAGTCTGGACAAGTCGGGACAAGTTGGGACAAGTCGGGACAAGTCAGCACAAGTCGTGACAAGTCAGGACAAGTTGATACAAGTCGGGATAAGTCAGGACAAGTCGGGACAAGTCGAGACAAGTCGGGACAAGTCGAAACAAGTCGGGACAAGTCAGGGCAAGTCGGAACATGTCGGGACAAGTTTGGACAATCCGGGACAAGTCGGGAAAAGTCAGTACAATTCGGGACAAGTCGGTACAATTCGGGACAAGTCACGACAAGTCGGTACAAGTCGGGACAAGTTTGGACAATTCGGGGCAAGTCGGGACAAGTCGGGACAAGTCGGGACAAGTCGGTACAAGTCGGGCCAAGGCGGAACAAGTCAGGACAAGTCGAGACAAGTCGGGAAAAGTCGGGACAAGACAAGTCGGAACAAGTCGGGACTTTTGGGTCGGGCCGAGGAAAATATTATTGTAAATATATTTTTTAATAGAATCATTTTGAATTTCAAATAATTCTGGACTTTTCACCTGGGCTCCTTACCCAGACATTTTATCCTGATTTCATTTGGACATTTTACATGGAATTTCCACCTGGACTTCTTCACCCAGACTTTCTTCTTGGAATTTTATTTGGACTTCTTTGAAGTAGTTTGTGAAAAAAAATCAAAATTACAAAAAAAAAACAAAAGATTTTAATATTTGTTTCGAATATTTCAGCAAAAATTCAATTATCAAAAAATTTCAAATGATATTTTTTTTTCAGATTTTTTTTAATTTTATCAGAATTGTGAACTGAAACAACTTTCACAATCCAATTTCTATTCAGGAAGACACAAAAAAGGATCTCATTAAACACAATTTGAAATAAAAAATTTTTGAAAAAAAAATCTTGGAAAATTCCTTTTTTCCAAAGAAAATATTGAAGTTAGTCCATTTATGAATATTTTGGTATCGAATCATCTCACGAAAATTTTTCATAACGGCAAGAAATTTAATTTTTTTTTTCTGAAAAAAAAATTCACTTCACAAGGTCAAATCGAGTCAATGTTATGGCACTATTATTCATCTTATCGTCTTGGACTCTATTCGCAATTAGGTCGGGTCGGGTCGGGTCGGGAATGAGCTTTCAGATTTTTTGTCAATCCAACGTAAATTATGAACCATAACAAATGTGACAAGTCAGGACAAGTTGGGACAAGTAGGGACAAGTCGGGACAAGTCGGGACAAGTCAGGACAATTCGGGACAAGTCGGGACAAGTCGGGACAAGTCGGTACAAGTCGGGACAAGTTTGGACAATCCGGGACAAGTCGGGACAAGTCGGTACAAGTCGGGTCAATTCGGGACAAGTCGGAACAAGTCGGGACATGTCGGGACAAGTGGGGACAAGTCGGGTCAATTCGGGACAAGTCGGAACAAGTCGGGACAAGTCGGTACAAGTCGGGACAAGTCAGGACAAGTCGGGACAAGTCGAGACAATTCGGGACAAGTCGGTACAAATCGGGACAAGTCGGGACAAGTCAGGACAAGTCGGGACAAGTCAGGACAAGTCGGGACAAGTCTGGACAAGTCGGTACAACTCGGGACAAGTTTGGACAATTCGGGACAAGTCGGGACAAGTCGGTACAAGTCGAGACAAGTCAGGACATGTCGGGACAAGTCGGGACAAGTCGGGACAAGTCGAGACAAGTCGGGACAAGTCGAAACAAGTCGGGACAAGTCAGGACAAGTCGGAACAAGTCGGGACAAGTTTGGACAATCCGGCACAAGTCGGGAAAAGTCAGTACAAGTCGGGACAAGTCGGGACAAGTCGGTACAAGTCAGGACAAGTCACGACAAGTCGATACAAGTCGGGACAAGTCAGGACAAGTCGAGACAAGTAAGAACAAGTCGGGACAAGTCGGGATAAGTCAGGACAAGTCGGGACAAGTCGGGACATATCGGGACAAGTCAAGACAAGTCGGGACAAGTCAGGACAAGTCAGGACAATTCGGGACAAGTCGAGTTGAGTCGGGACAAGTCGAAACAAGTCAGGACAAGTCAGGACAAGTCGGGACAAGTCGACTTGAGTCGGGAAAAGTCGAAACAAGTCAGGACAAGTCAGGACAAGTCGGTACAAGTCGGGACAAGTTTCGACAATCCGGGACAAGTCGGAACAAGTCGGTACATGTGGGGACAAGTCGGGACAAGTCGGTACAAGTCGGGACAAGTTAAAACAATCCGGGACAAGTCGGGACAAGTCGGGACAAGTCGGGACAAGTCGGTACAAGTCGGGACTAGTTTGGACAATCCGGGACAAGTCGGGACAAGTCGGTACAAGTCGGGACGAGTCAGTACAATTCGGGACAAGTTTGAACAATCCTGGACAAGTCGGGACAAGTCAGTACAAGTCGGGACAAGTCGGTACAAGTCGGGACAAGTTTGGACAATTCGGAGCAAGTTGGGACAAGTCGGGACAAGACGTGACATGTCAGAACAAGTCGGGTCAAGTTGGTTCTAGTCAAGACAAGTCGGTACAAGTCGGGACAAGTCGGGACTAGTCGAGACAATTCGGGACAAGTCGAAACAAGTCAGGACAATTTGGAATAAGTAGAAACAAGTCGGGACAAGTCAGGACAAGTCGGGACAAGTCGGGACAAGTCGGGACAAGTCGGGACAAGTCAGGACAAGTCGGGACGATTCGAAACAAGCCAGGACAAGCCCGGACAAGTCGGGACCAGTCAGGACAAGTCAGGACAAGTCGGAACAAGTCGTGACAAGTCAGGACAAGTCGAAACAAGTCGGGACAAGTCGAGACAAGTGGGGACAAGTCGGGACAAGTCGGGACAAATTTGAACAAACCGGGAAAAGTCGGGACAAGTCGGTACAAGTCGGGACAAGTCGGGAAAAGTTGGGACAAGTCGGGACAAGTTTGGACAATCCGGGACCAGTCGGAACAAGTCGGTACAAGTCGGGACAAGTCGGTACAAGTCGGGACAAGTCGGGCCAAGTCGGAACAAGTCAGGACAAGTCGAGACATGACGTTACGAGTTAGAACAAGTCAGAGCAAGTCGGGACAAGTCGGGACAAGTCTGGATAAGTCTGGACAAGTCGGGACAAGTCAGGACAAGTCCGGACAAGTCGGGACAAGTTGGGACAAGTCGGGACAAGTCGGTACAAGTCGTGACAAGTCAGGACAAGTCGATACAAGTCGGGACAAGTCAGGACAAGTCGGGACAAGTCGAGACAAGTCGGGACAAGTCGAAACAAGTCGGGACAAGTCAGGACAAGTCGGAACAAGTCGGGACAAGTTTGGACAATCCGGCACAAGTCGGGAAAAGTCAGTACAAGTCGGGACAAGTCGGGACAAGTCGGTACAAGTCAGGACAAGTCACGACAAGTCGATACAAGTCGGGACAAGTCAGGACAAGTCGGGACAAGTCGAGACAAGTAAGAACAAGTCGGGACAAGTCGGGATAAGTCAGGACAAGTCGGGACAAGTCGGGACATATCGGGACAAGTCAAGACAAGTCGGGACAAGTCAGGACAAGTCAGGACAATTCGGGACAAGTCGAGTTGAGTCGGGACAAGTCGAAACAAGTCAGGACAAGTCAGGACAAGTCGGGACAAGTCGAGTTGAGTCGGGAAAAGTCGAAACAAGTCAGGACAAGTCAGGACAAGTCGGTACAAGCCGGGACAATTTTCGACAATCCGGGACAAGTCGGAACAAGTCGGTACATGTGGGGACAAGTCGGGACAAGTCGGTACAAGTCGGGACAAGTTAAAACAATCCGGGACAAGTCGGGACAAGTCGGGACAAGTCGGGACAAGTCGGTACAAGTCGGGACTAGTTTGGACAATCCGGGACAAGTCGGGACAAGTCGGTACAAGTCGGGACGAGTCAGTACAATTCGGGACAAGTTTGAACAATCCTGGACAAGTCGGGACAAGTCAGTACAAGTCGGTACAAGTCGGGACAAGTCGGGACAAGTCGGGACAAGTCGAGACAAGTCGGGAAAAGCCGAGACAAATCGAGACTAGCCGGGATATTTTGAAAAAGTGAAAGCTACAAAAATTTTGAAAACAAAAAATTTGAATTTTAATTTTAGCCAAAATTTAAACAGTTTTGAGAAAATAAGCTTTACGATTTTTCATCAATCCAACCAGATTTATGAACCAAAACAAGTGTGACAATCAATTTTTGTTCGAACTGAAATTGACAAGTCGGAACAAGTCGGGACAAGTATGGACAAGTCGGGGCAAGTTAGGACAAGTCGGGACAAGTCGGGAAAAGTCGAGACAGGTCGGGACGAGTCAGGACAAGTCGGGACAAAATGGGACAAGTCGGTGAAAGTCGGGACAGGTCAGGACAAGTCGGGACAATTCGGGACAATTCGGGACAAGTCGGAACAAGTGGGGACAAGTCGGGACAAGTCGGGACAAGTCGGGCCAAGTCGGAACAAGTCAGGACAAGTCGAGACATGACGTTACAAGTTAGAACAAGTCAGAACAAGTCGGGACAAGTCGGGACAAGTCTGGACAAGTCGGGACAAGTCGGAACAAGACGTGACAAGTCAGAACAAGTAGAGACGAGTCGGGACAAGTCGGGACAAGTCGGTACAAGTCGGGACAAGTCTGGACAAATCGGGACAAGTCGGGACAAGACGTGACAAGTCAGAAAAAGTCTAGACGAGTCGGGACAAGTCGGGACAAGTCAGGACAAGTCGGGACAAGTCGGGACAAGTCGGGACAAGTCGGGACAAGTCGGGACAAGTCGGGACAAGTCGAGACAAGTCGGGACAAGACGTGACAAGTCAGAACAAGTCAGAACAAGTCGGGACAAGTCGGGACAAGTCTGGACAAGTCGGGACAAGTCGGGACAAGACGTGACAAGTCAGAACAAGTTGAGACGAGTCGGGACAAGTCGGGACAAGTCTGGACAAGTCGGGACAAGTCAGGACAAGTCTGGACAAGTCGGGACAAGTTGGGACAAGTCGGGACAAGTCAGCACAAGTCGTGACAAGTCAGGACAAGTTGATACAAGTCGGGATAAGTCAGGACAAGTCGGGACAAGTCGAGACAAGTCGGGACAAGTCGAAACAAGTCGGGACAAGTCAGGGCAAGTCGGAACATGTCGGGACAAGTTTGGACAATCCGGGACAAGTCGGGAAAAGTCAGTACAATTCGGGACAAGTCGGTACAATTCGGGACAAGTCACGACAAGTCGGTACAAGTCGGGACAAGTTTGGACAATTCGGGGCAAGTCGGGACAAGTCGGGACAAGTCGGGACAAGTCGGTACAAGTCGGGCCAAGGCGGAACAAGTCAGGACAAGTCGAGACATGACGTTACAAGTTAGAACAAGTCAGAACAAGTCGGGACAAGTCGGGACAAGTCTGGACAAGTCGGGACAAGACGTGACAAGACAAAACAAGTCGAGACGAGTCGAGACGAGTCGGGACAAGTCAGGACAAGTCGAGACAAGTCTGGACAAGTCGGGACAAGTCGGTACAATTCGGGACAAGTCACGACAAGTCGGTACAAGTCGGGACAAGTTTGGACAATTCGGGGCAAGTCGGGACAAGTCGGGACAAGTCGGGACAAGTCGGTACAAGTCGGGACAAGTCGGTACAATTCGGGACAAGTCACGACAAGTCGGTACAAGTCGGGACAAGTTTGGACAATTCGGGGCAAGTCGGGACAAGTCGGGACAAGTCGGGACAAGTCGGTACAAGTCGGGCCAAGGCGGAACAAGTCAGGACAAGTCGAGACATGACGTTACAAGTTAGAACAAGTCGGGACAAGTCGGGACAAGTCGGGACAAGTCGGGACAAGTCGGGATAAGTCGGGAACAAGACGTGACAAGTCAGAAAAAGTCTAGACGAGTCGGGACAAGTCAGGACAAGTTTGGACAAGTCTGAACAAGTCGGGACAAGTCGGGACAAGTCGGTACAAGTCGGGCCAAGGCGGAACAAGTCAGGACAAGTCGAGACATGACGTTACAAGTTAGAACAAGTCGGGACAAGTCGGGACAAGTCGGGACAAGTCGGGACAAGTCGGGATAAGTCGGGAACAAGACGTGACAAGTCAGAAAAAGTCTAGACGAGTCGGGACAAGTCAGGACAAGTTTGGACAAGTCTGAACAAGTCGGGACAAGTCGGGACAAGTCAGGACAAGTCGGGACAAGTCGGGACAAGTCGGGACAAGTCGGGACAAGTCGGTACAAGTCGGGCCAAGTCGGAACAAGTCAGGACAAGTCGAGACATGACGTTACAAGTTAGAACAAGTTAGAACAAGTGGGGACAAGTCGGGACAAGTCTGGACACGTCGGGACAAGTCGAAACAAGACGGGACAAGTCGAAACAAGTCGGGAATAATCGGGAAAAGTTGGTACAAGTCGGTACAAGTCGGTACAAGTCAAGACAAGTCGGGACAAGTCGGGACAAATTTGGACAATCCAGGAAAAGTCGGGACAAGTCGGGACAAGTTGGTACAAGTCGTGACAGGTCGGTACAAGCCGGGACAAGTTGGTACAAGTCGGAACAAGTCAGGACAAGTCGGGACAAGTCGGTACAAGTCGGGCCAAGTCGGAACAAGTCAGGACAAGTCGAGACATGACGTTACAAGTTAGAACAAGTCAGAACAAGTCGGAACAAGTCGGGACAAGTATGGACAAGTCGGGGCAAGTTAGGACAAGTCGGGACAAGTCGGGACAAGTCGGGAAAAGTCGGGACTGGTCGGGACAAGTCGGGACAAGTCGGGACAAGTCAGGACAAGTCTGGACAAGTCGGGACGAGTCGGGACAAGTTGGGACAAGTCGGGACAAGTCGGGCCAAGTCGGAACAAGTCAGGACAAGTCGAGAGATGACGTTACAAGTTAGAACAAGTCAGAGCAAGTCGGGACAAGTCGGGACAAGTCGGGACAAGTCGGTACAAGTCGGGCCAAGTCGGAACAAGTCAGGACAAGTCGAGACATGACGTTACAAGTTAGAACAAGTCAGAACAAGTCGGGACAAGTCGGGACAAGTCTGGACAAGTCGGAACAAGTCGGGACAAGACGTGACAAGTCAGAACAAGTCGAGACGAGTCGGGGCAAGTCAAGACAAGTCAGGACAGGTCGGGACAAGTCTGGACAAGTCGGGACAAGTCAGGACAAGTCTGGACAAGTCGGGACAAGTTTGGACAAGTTGGACAAGTTGGTACAAGTCGTGACAAGTCAGGACAAGTCGATACAAGTCGGGACAAGTCAGGACAAGTCGGGACAAGTCGAGACAAGTCAAGACAAGTCGAAACAAGTCGGGACAAGTCAGGACAAGTCGGAACAAGTCGGGACAAGTTTGGACAATCCGGGACAAGTCGGGAAAAGTCAGTACAAGTCGGGACAAGTCGGGACAAGTCGGGACAAGTCGGTACAAGTCGGCACAAGTCACGACAAGTCGGTACAAGTCGGTACAAATTTGGACAATTCGGTTTAAGTCGGGACAAGTCGGGACAAGTCGAAACAAGTTGAAACAAGTCGGGACAAGTCGGTACAAGTCGTGACAAGTCAGGACAAGTCGATACAAGTCGGGACAAGTCGAAACAAGTCGGGACAAGTCAGGACAAGTCTGGACAAGTCGGGACAAGTTTGGACAAGTTGGACAAGTCGGTACAAGTCGTGACAAGTCAGGACAAGTCGATACAAGTCGGGACAAGTCAGGACAAGTCGGGACAAGTCGAGACAAGTCGGGACAAGTCGAAACAAGTCGGGACAAGTCAGGACAAGTCGGAACAAGTCGGGACAAGTTTGGACAATCCGGGACAAGTCGGGAAAAGTCAGTACAAGTCGGGACAAGTAGGGACAAGTCGGGACAAGTCGGTACAAGTCGGGACAAGTCACGACAAGTCGGTACAAGTCGGGACAAGTCTGGACAAGTCGGGACAAGTCGGGACAAGACGTGACAAGTCAGAAAAAGTCTAGACGAGTCGGGACAAGTCGGGACAAGTCAGGACAAGTCGGGACAAGTCTGGACAAGTCGGGACAAGTCGGGACAAGACGTGACAAGTCAGAAAAAGTCTAGACGAGTCGGGACAAGTCGGGACAAGTCAGGACAAGTCGGGACAAGTCTGGACAAGTCGGGACAAGTCGGGACAAGTCGGGACTAGTCGGGACAAGTCGGTACAAGTCGGGCCAAGTCGGAACAAGTCAGGACAAGTCGAGACATGACGTTACAAGTTAGAAGAAGTCAGAACAAGTCGGGTCAAGTCGGGACAAGTATGGACAAGTCGGAGTAAGTTAGGACAAGTCGGGACAAGTCGGGAAAAGTCGGGACATGTCGGGACAAGTCGGGACAAGTCGGGACAATTCGGGACAAGTCGGAACAAGTCAGGACAAGTCGATACATGACGTTACAAGTTAGAACAAGTCAGAACAAGTCGGGACAAGTCTGGACAAGTCGGGACAAGTCGGAACAAGACGTGACAAGTCAGAACAAGTCGAGACGATTCGGGACAAGTCGGGACAAGTCAGGACAAGTCAGGACAAGTCTGGATAAGTCGGGACAAGTCGGGACAAGTCGGTACAAGTCAGGACAAGTCTGGACAAGTCGGGACAAGTCGGGACAAGACGTGACAAGTCAGAAAAAGTCTAGACGAGTCGGGACAAGTCGGGACAAGTCAGGACAAGTCGGGACAAGTCGAGACAATTCGGGACAAGTCGAAACAAGTCAAGACAATTTGGAATAAGTAGAAACAAGTCGGGACAAGTCAGGACAAGTCGGGACAAGTCGGGACAAGTCGGGACAAGTCGGGACGAGTCGAAACAAGCCGGGACAAGCCCGGACAAGTCGGGACAAATTTGGACAAACCGGGAAAAGTCGGGACAAGTCGGTACAAGTCGGGACAAGTCGGGAAAAGTTGGGACAAGTCGGGACAAGTTTGGACAATCCGGGACAAGTCGGTACAAGTCGGGACAAGTCGGGACAAGTCGGTACAAGTCGGGACAAGTTTGGACAATTCGGAACAAGTCGGGACAAGTCGGTACAAGTCGGGACAAGTCGGTACAAGTCGGGACAAGTTTGGACAAGTCGGGACAAGTCGGTACAAGTCGAGACAAGTCGTGACAAGTCAGGACAAGTCGGGACAAGTCGGGAAAAGACGTGACAAGTCAGAACAAGTCGGGACAAGTCGGTACAAGTCAAGACAAGTCGGGACAAGTCGGAACAAGTCGGGACAATTCAGGACAAGTCTGGACAAGTCGGTACAAGTCGGGACAAGTTTGGACAATTCGGGACAAGTCGGGACAAGTCGGTACAAGTCGAGACAAGTCAGGACATGTCTGGACAAGTCGGGACAAGTCGGTACAAGTCGGAACAAGTCGGAACAAGTCGGGACAAGTCGGGACAAGTCAGGACAAGTCACGACAAGTCGGAACAAGTCGGGACATAGTTGGACAATCCGGGAAAGGTCAGAACAAGTCGGGACAAGTGGGGACAAGTCAGGACAAGTCGGGACTAGTCGAGACAATTCGGGACAAGTCGAAACAAGTCAGGACAATTTGGAATAAGTAGAAACAAGTCGGGACAAGTCAGGACAAGTCGGGACAAGTCGGGACAAGTCGGGACAAGTCGGGACAAGTCAGGACAAGTCGGGACGATTCGAAACAAGCCAGGACAAGCCCGGACAAGTCGGGACCAGTCAGGACAAGTCGGGACAAGTCGGAACAAGTCGTGACAAGTCAGGACAAGTCGAAACAAGTCGGGACAAGTCGGGACAAGTGGGGACAAGTCGGGACAAGTCGGGACAAGTCGGGACAAATTTGAACAAACCGGGAAAAGTCGGGACAAGTCGGTACAAGTCGGGACAAGTCGGGAAAAGTTGGGACAAGTCGGGACAAGTTTGGACAATCCGGGACCAGTCGGAACAAGTCGGTACAAGTCGGGACAAGTCGGGACAAGTCGGGCCAAGTCGGAACAAGTCAGGACAAGTCGAGACATGACGTTACGAGTTAGAACAAGTCAGAGCAAGTCGGGACAAGTCGGGACAAGTCTGGATAAGTCTGGACAAGTCGGGACAAGTCAGGACAAGTCCGGACAAGTCGGGACAAGTTGGGACAAGTCGGGACAAGTCGGTACAAGTCGTGACAAGTCAGGACAAGTCGATACAAGTCGGGACAAGTCAGGACAAGTCGGGACAAGTCGAGACAAGTCGGGACAAGTCGAAACAAGTCGGGACAAGTCAGGACAAGTCGGAACAAGTCGGGACAAGTTTGGACAATCCGGCACAAGTCGGGAAAAGTCAGTACAAGTCGGGACAAGTCGGGACAAGTCGGTACAAGTCAGGACAAGTCACGACAAGTCGATACAAGTCGGGACAAGTCAGGACAAGTCGAGACAAGTAAGAACAAGTCGGGACAAGTCGGGATAAGTCAGGACAAGTCGGGACAAGTCGGGACATATCGGGACAAGTCAAGACAAGTCGGGACAAGTCAGGACAAGTCAGGACAATTCGGGACAAGTCGAGTTGAGTCGGGACAAGTCGAAACAAGTCAGGACAAGTCAGGACAAGTCGGGACAAGTCGACTTGAGTCGGGAAAAGTCGAAACAAGTCAGGACAAGTCAGGACAAGTCGGTACAAGTCGGGACAAGTTTCGACAATCCGGGACAAGTCGGAACAAGTCGGTACATGTGGGGACAAGTCGGGACAAGTCGGTACAAGTCGGGACAAGTTAAAACAATCCGGGACAAGTCGGGACAAGTCGGGACAAGTCGGGACAAGTCGGTACAAGTCGGGACTAGTTTGGACAATCCGGGACAAGTCGGGACAAGTCGGTACAAGTCGGGACGAGTCAGTACAATTCGGGACAAGTTTGAACAATCCTGGACAAGTCGGGACAAGTCAGTACAAGTCGGGACAAGTCGGTACAAGTCGGGACAAGTTTGGACAATTCGGAGCAAGTTGGGACAAGTCGGGACAAGACGTGACATGTCAGAACAAGTCGGGTCAAGTTGGTTCTAGTCAAGACAAGTCGGTACAAGTTGGGACAAGTCGGGACTAGTCGAGACAATTCGGGACAAGTCGAAACAAGTCAGGACAATTTGGAATAAGTAGAAACAAGTCGGGACAAGTCAGGACAAGTCGGGACAAGTCGGGACAAGTCGGGACAAGTCGGGACAAGTCAGGACAAGTCGGGACGATTCGAAACAAGCCAGGACAAGCCCGGACAAGTCGGGACCAGTCAGGACAAGTCAGGACAAGTCGGAACAAGTCGTGACAAGTCAGGACAAGTCGAAACAAGTCGGGACAAGTCGAGACAAGTGGGGACAAGTCGGGACAAGTCGGGACAAATTTGAACAAACCGGGAAAAGTCGGGACAAGTCGGTACAAGTCGGGACAAGTCGGGAAAAGTTGGGACAAGTCGGGACAAGTTTGGACAATCCGGGACCAGTCGGAACAAGTCGGTACAAGTCGGGACAAGTCGGTACAAGTCGGGACAAGTCGGGCCAAGTCGGAACAAGTCAGGACAAGTCGAGACATGACGTTACGAGTTAGAACAAGTCAGAGCAAGTCGGGACAAGTCGGGACAAGTCTGGATAAGTCTGGACAAGTCGGGACAAGTCAGGACAAGTCCGGACAAGTCGGGACAAGTTGGGACAAGTCGGGACAAGTCGGTACAAGTCGTGACAAGTCAGGACAAGTCGATACAAGTCGGGACAAGTCAGGACAAGTCGGGACAAGTCGAGACAAGTCGGGACAAGTCGAAACAAGTCGGGACAAGTCAGGACAAGTCGGAACAAGTCGGGACAAGTTTGGACAATCCGGCACAAGTCGGGAAAAGTCAGTACAAGTCGGGACAAGTCGGGACAAGTCGGTACAAGTCAGGACAAGTCACGACAAGTCGATACAAGTCGGGACAAGTCAGGACAAGTCGGGACAAGTCGAGACAAGTAAGAACAAGTCGGGACAAGTCGGGATAAGTCAGGACAAGTCGGGACAAGTCGGGACATATCGGGACAAGTCAAGACAAGTCGGGACAAGTCAGGACAAGTCAGGACAATTCGGGACAAGTCGAGTTGAGTCGGGACAAGTCGAAACAAGTCAGGACAAGTCAGGACAAGTCGGGACAAGTCGAGTTGAGTCGGGAAAAGTCGAAACAAGTCAGGACAAGTCAGGACAAGTCGGTACAAGCCGGGACAATTTTCGACAATCCGGGACAAGTCGGAACAAGTCGGTACATGTGGGGACAAGTCGGGACAAGTCGGTACAAGTCGGGACAAGTTAAAACAATCCGGGACAAGTCGGGACAAGTCGGGACAAGTCGGTACAAGTCGGGACTAGTTTGGACAATCCGGGACAAGTCGGGACAAGTCGGTACAAGTCGGGACGAGTCAGTACAATTCGGGACAAGTTTGAACAATCCTGGACAAGTCGGGACAAGTCAGTACAAGTCGGTACAAGTCGGGACAAGTCGGGACAAGTCGGGACAAGTCGAGACAAGTCGGGAAAAGCCGAGACAAATCGAGACTAGCCGGGATATTTTGAAAAAGTGAAAGCTACAAAAATTTTGAAAACAAAAAATTTGAATTTTAATTTTAGCCAAAATTTAAACAGTTTTGAGAAAATAAGCTTTACGATTTTTCATCAATCCAACCAGATTTATGAACCAAAACAAGTGTGACAATCAATTTTTGTTCGAACTGAAATTGACAAGTCGGAACAAGTCGGGACAAGTATGGACAAGTCGGGGCAAGTTAGGACAAGTCGGGACAAGTCGGGAAAAGTCGAGACAGGTCGGGACGAGTCAGGACAAGTCGGGACAAAATGGGACAAGTCGGTGAAAGTCGGGACAGGTCAGGACAAGTCGGGACAATTCGGGACAATTCGGGACAAGTCGGAACAAGTGGGGACAAGTCGGGACAAGTCGGGACAAGTCGGGCCAAGTCGGAACAAGTCAGGACAAGTCGAGACATGACGTTACAAGTTAGAACAAGTCAGAACAAGTCGGGACAAGTCGGGACAAGTCTGGACAAGTCGGGACAAGTCGGAACAAGACGTGACAAGTCAGAACAAGTAGAGACGAGTCGGGACAAGTCGGGACAAGTCGGTACAAGTCGGGACAAGTCTGGACAAATCGGGACAAGTCGGGACAAGACGTGACAAGTCAGAAAAAGTCTAGACGAGTCGGGACAAGTCGGGACAAGTCAGGACAAGTCGGGACAAGTCGGGACAAGTCGGGACAAGTCGGGACAAGTCGGGACAAGTCGGGACAAGTCGAGACAAGTCGTGACAAGACGTGACAAGTCAGAACAAGTCAGAACAAGTCGGGACAAGTCGGGACAAGTCTGGACAAGTCGGGACAAGTCGGGACAAGACGTGACAAGTCAGAACAAGTTGAGACGAGTCGGGACAAGTCGGGACAAGTCTGGACAAGTCGGGACAAGTCAGGACAAGTCTGGACAAGTCGGGACAAGTTGGGACAAGTCGGGACAAGTCAGCACAAGTCGTGACAAGTCAGGACAAGTTGATACAAGTCGGGATAAGTCAGGACAAGTCGGGACAAGTCGAGACAAGTCGGGACAAGTCGAAACAAGTCGGGACAAGTCAGGGCAAGTCGGAACATGTCGGGACAAGTTTGGACAATCCGGGACAAGTCGGGAAAAGTCAGTACAATTCGGGACAAGTCGGTACAATTCGGGACAAGTCACGACAAGTCGGTACAAGTCGGGACAAGTTTGGACAATTCGGGGCAAGTCGGGACAAGTCGGGACAAGTCGGGACAAGTCGGTACAAGTCGGGCCAAGGCGGAACAAGTCAGGACAAGTCGAGACATGACGTTACAAGTTAGAACAAGTCAGAACAAGTCGGGACAAGTCGGGACAAGTCTGGACAAGTCGGGACAAGACGTGACAAGACAAAACAAGTCGAGACGAGTCGAGACGAGTCGGGACAAGTCAGGACAAGTCGAGACAAGTCTGGACAAGTCGGGACAAGTCGGGACAAGTCGGGACAAGTCGGGACAAGTCGGGACAAGTCGGGATAAGTCGGGAACAAGACGTGACAAGTCAGAAAAAGTCTAGACGAGTCGGGACAAGTCAGGACAAGTTTGGACAAGTCTGAACAAGTCGGGACAAGTCGGGACAAGTCAGGACAAGTCGGGACAAGTCGGGACAAGTCGGGACAAGTCGGGACAAGTCGGTACAAGTCGGGCCAAGTCGGAACAAGTCAGGACAAGTCGAGACATGACGTTACAAGTTAGAACAAGTTAGAACAAGTGGGGACAAGTCGGGACAAGTCTGGACACGTCGGGACAAGTCGAAACAAGACGGGACAAGTCGAAACAAGTCGGGAATAATCGGGAAAAGTTGGTACAAGTCGGTACAAGTCGGTACAAGTCAAGACAAGTCGGGACAAGTCGGGACAAATTTGGACAATCCAGGAAAAGTCGGGACAAGTCGGGACAAGTTGGTACAAGTCGTGACAGGTCGGTACAAGCCGGGACAAGTTGGTACAAGTCGGAACAAGTCAGGACAAGTCGGGACAAGTCGGTACAAGTCGGGCCAAGTCGGAACAAGTCAGGACAAGTCGAGACATGACGTTACAAGTTAGAACAAGTCAGAACAAGTCGGAACAAGTCGGGACAAGTATGGACAAGTCGGGGCAAGTTAGGACAAGTCGGGACAAGTCGGGACAAGTCGGGAAAAGTCGGGACTGGTCGGGACAAGTCGGGACAAGTCGGGACAAGTCAGGACAAGTCTGGACAAGTCGGGACGAGTCGGGACAAGTTGGGACAAGTCGGGACAAGTCGGGCCAAGTCGGAACAAGTCAGGACAAGTCGAGAGATGACGTTACAAGTTAGAACAAGTCAGAGCAAGTCGGGACAAGTCGGGACAAGTCGGGACAAGTCGGTACAAGTCGGGCCAAGTCGGAACAAGTCAGGACAAGTCGAGACATGACGTTACAAGTTAGAACAAGTCAGAACAAGTCGGGACAAGTCGGGACAAGTCTGGACAAGTCGGAACAAGTCGGGACAAGACGTGACAAGTCAGAACAAGTCGAGACGAGTCGGGGCAAGTCAAGACAAGTCAGGACAGGTCGGGACAAGTCTGGACAAGTCGGGACAAGTCAGGACAAGTCTGGACAAGTCGGGACAAGTTTGGACAAGTTGGACAAGTTGGTACAAGTCGTGACAAGTCAGGACAAGTCGATACAAGTCGGGACAAGTCAGGACAAGTCGGGACAAGTCGAGACAAGTCAAGACAAGTCGAAACAAGTCGGGACAAGTCAGGACAAGTCGGAACAAGTCGGGACAAGTTTGGACAATCCGGGACAAGTCGGGAAAAGTCAGTACAAGTCGGGACAAGTCGGGACAAGTCGGGACAAGTCGGTACAAGTCGGAACAAGTCACGACAAGTCGGTACAAGTCGGTACAAATTTGGACAATTCGGTTTAAGTCGGGACAAGTCGGGACAAGTCGAAACAAGTTGAAACAAGTCGGGACAAGTCGGTACAAGTCGTGACAAGTCAGGACAAGTCGATACAAGTCGGGACAAGTCGAAACAAGTCGGGACAAGTCAGGACAAGTCTGGACAAGTCGGGACAAGTTTGGACAAGTTGGACAAGTCGGTACAAGTCGTGACAAGTCAGGACAAGTCGATACAAGTCGGGACAAGTCAGGACAAGTCGGGACAAGTCGAGACAAGTCGGGACAAGTCGAAACAAGTCGGGACAAGTCAGGACAAGTCGGAACAAGTCGGGACAAGTTTGGACAATCCGGGACAAGTCGGGAAAAGTCAGTACAAGTCGGGACAAGTAGGGACAAGTCGGGACAAGTCGGTACAAGTCGGGACAAGTCACGACAAGTCGGTACAAGTCGGGACAAGTCTGGACAAGTCGGGACAAGTCGGGACAAGACGTGACAAGTCAGAAAAAGTCTAGACGAGTCGGGACAAGTCGGGACAAGTCAGGACAAGTCGGGACAAGTCTGGACAAGTCGGGACAAGTCGGGACAAGACGTGACAAGTCAGAAAAAGTCTAGACGAGTCGGGACAAGTCGGGACAAGTCAGGACAAGTCGGGACAAGTCTGGACAAGTCGGGACAAGTCGGGACAAGTCGGGACAAGTCGGGACAAGTCGGTACAAGTCGGGCCAAGTCGGAACAAGTCAGGACAAGTCGAGACATGACGTTACAAGTTAGAAGAAGTCAGAACAAGTCGGGTCAAGTCGGGACAAGTATGGACAAGTCGGAGTAAGTTAGGACAAGTCGGGACAAGTCGGGAAAAGTCGGGACATGTCGGGACAAGTCGGGACAAGTCGGGACAATTCGGGACAAGTCGGAACAAGTCAGGACAAGTCGATACATGACGTTACAAGTTAGAACAAGTCAGAACAAGTCGGGACAAGTCTGGACAAGTCGGGACAAGTCGGAACAAGACGTGACAAGTCAGAACAAGTCGAGACGATTCGGGACAAGTCGGGACAAGTCAGGACAAGTCAGGACAAGTCTGGATAAGTCGGGACAAGTCGGGACAAGTCGGTACAAGTCAGGACAAGTCTGGACAAGTCGGGACAAGTCGGGACAAGACGTGACAAGTCAGAAAAAGTCTAGACGAGTCGGGACAAGTCGGGACAAGTCAGGACAAGTCGGGACAAGTCTGGACAAGTCGGAACAAGTCGGGACAAGTCGGGACAAGTCGGGACAAGTCGGGACAAGTCGGGACAAGTCGGTACAAGTCGGAACAAGTCAGAACAAGTCAGAACAAGTCGAGACATGACGTTTCAAGTTAAAACAAGTCAGAACAATTCGGGACAAGTCGGGACAAGTATGGACAAGTCGGGGCAAGTTAGGACAAGTCAGAACAAGTCGGGACAAGTCGGGAAAAGTCGGGACAGGTCGGGACAAGTCGGGACAAGTTGGGACAAAATGGGACAAGTCGGTAAAAGTCGGGACAAGTCAAGACAAGTCGGGCCAAGTCGGAACAAGTAAGTCGAGACATGACGTTACAAGTTAGAACAAGTCGGAACAAGACGTGACAAGTCAGAACAAGTCGAGACGAGTCGGGACAAGTCGGGACAAGTCAGGACAAGTCGGAACAAGTCTGGACAAGTCGGGACAAGTCGGGACAAGTCGGCACAAGTCGGGACAAGTCTATACAAGTCGGGACAAGTCAGAACAAGTCGAGACATGACGTTACAAGTTAGAACAAGTCAGAACAAGTCGGAACAAGTCGGGACAAGTATGGACAAGTCGGGGCAAGTTAGGACAAGTCGGGACAAGTCGGGACAAGTCGGGAAAAGTCGGGACTGGTCGGGACAAGTCGGGACAAGTCGGGACAAGTCAGGACAAGTCAGGACAGGTCGGGACAAGTCTGGACAAGTCGGGACAAGTCAGGACAAGTCTGGACAAGTCGGGACAAGTTTGGACAAGTTGGACAAGTCGGTACAAGTCGTGACAAGTCAGGACAAGTCGATACAAGTCGGGACAAGTCAGGACAAGTCGGGACAAGTCGAGACAAGTCAAGACAAGTCGAAACAAGTCGGGACAAGTCAGGACAAGTCGGAACAAGTCGGGACAAGTTTGGACAATCCGGGACAAGTCGGGAAAAGTCAGTACAAGTCGGGACAAGTCGGGACAAGTCGGGACAAGTCGGTACAAGTCGGAACAAGTCACGACAAGTCGGTACAAGTCGGTACAAATTTGGACAATTCGGTTTAAGTCGGGACAAGTCGGGACAAGTCGAAACAAGTTGAAACAAGTCGGGACAAGTCGGTACAAGTCGTGACAAGTCAGGACAAGTCGATACAAGTCGGGACAAGTCGAAACAAGTCGGGACAAGTCAGGACAAGTCTGGACAAGTCGGGACAAGTTTGGACAAGTTGGACAAGTCGGTACAAGTCGTGACAAGTCAGGACAAGTCGATACAAGTCGGGACAAGTCAGGACAAGTCGGGACAAGTCGAGACAAGTCGGGACAAGTCGAAACAAGTCGGGACAAGTCAGGACAAGTCGGAACAAGTCGGGACAAGTTTGGACAATCCGGGACAAGTCGGGAAAAGTCAGTACAAGTCGGGACAAGTAGGGACAAGTCGGGACAAGTCGGTACAAGTCGGGACAAGTCACGACAAGTCGGTACAAGTCGGGACAAGTCTGGACAAGTCGGGACAAGTCGGGACATGACGTGACAAGTCAGAAAAAGTCTAGACGAGTCGGGACAAGTCGGGACAAGTCAGGACAAGTCGGGACAAGTCTGGACAAGTCGGGACAAGTCGGGACAAGACGTGACAAGTCAGAAAAAGTCTAGACGAGTCGGGACAAGTCGGGACAAGTCAGGACAAGTCGGGACAAGTCTGGACAAGTCGGGACAAGTCGGGACAAGTCGGGACAAGTCGGGACAAGTCGGTACAAGTCGGGCCAAGTCGGAACAAGTCAGGACAAGTCGAGACATGTCGTTACAAGTTAGAAGAAGTCAGAACAAGTCGGGTCAAGTCGGGACAAGTATGGACAAGTCGGAGTAAGTTAGGACAAGTCGGGACAAGTCGGGAAAAGTCGGGACAGGTCGGGACAAGTCGGGACAAGTCGGGACAAAATGGGACAAGTCGGTAAAAGTCGGGACAGGTCAGGACAAGTCGGGACAATTCGGGACAAGTCGGAACAAGTGGGGACAAGTCGGGACAATTCGGGACAAGTCGGAACAAGTCAGGACAAGTCGAGACATGACGTTACAAGTTAGAACAAGTCAGAACAAGTCGGGACAAGTCGGGACAAGTCTGGACAAGTCGGGACAAGTCGGAACAAGACGTGTCAAGTCAGAACAAGTCGAGACGATTCGGGACAAGTCGGGACAAGTCAGGACAAGTCAGGACAAGTCTGGACAAGTCGGGACAAGTCGGGACAAGTCGGTACAAGTCAGGACAAGTCTGGACAAGTCGGGACAAGTCGGGACAAGACGTGACAAGTCAGAAAAAGTCTAGACGAGTCGGGACAAGTCGGGACAAGTCAGGACAAGTCGGGACAAGTCTGGACAAGTCGGGACAAGTCGGGACAAGTCGGGACAAGTCGGGACAAGTCGGGACAAGTCGGGACAAGTCGGTACAAGTCGGAACAAGTCAGAACAAGTCAGAACAAGTCGAGACATGACGTTTCAAGTTAAAACAAGTCAGAACAATTCGGGACAAGTCGGGACAAGTATGGACAAGTCGGGGCAAGTTAGGACAAGTCGGGACAAGTCGGGACAAGTCGGGAAAAGTCGGGACAGGTCGGGACAAGTCGGGACAAGTTGGGACAAAATGGGACAAGTCGGTAAAAGTCGGGACAGGTCAGGACAAGTCGGGACAATTCGGGACAAGTCGGAACAAGTGGGGACAAGTCAAGACAAGTCGGGCCAAGTCGGAACAAGTCGAGACATGACGTTACAAGTTAGAACAAGTCGGAACAAGACGTGACAAGTCAGAACAAGTCGAGACGAGTCGGGACAAGTCGGGACAAGTCAGGACAAGTCGGGACAAGTCAGGACAAGTCGGAACAAGTCTGGACAAGTCGGGACAAGTCGGGACAAGTCGGCACAAGTCGGGACAAGTCTATACAAGTCGGGACAAGTCAGAACAAGTCGGGACAAGACGTGACAAGTCAGAAAAAGTCTAGACGAGTCGGGACAAGTCGGGACAAGTCAGGACAAGTCGGGACAAGTCTGGACAAGTCGGGACAAGTCTGGACAAGTCGGGACAAGTCGGGACAAGTCGGGACAAGTCGGGACAAGTCGGGACAAGTCGGGACAAGTCGGTACAAGTCGGGCAAAGTCGGAACAAGTCGAGACAAGACGTTACAAGTTAGAACTAGTCAGAAGAAGTCGGGACAAGTCGGGACAAGTCTGGACAAGTCGGGACATGACGTGACAAGTCAGGACAAGTCAGGACAAGTCGGGACAACTCTGGACAAGTCGGGACAAGTCGGGACAACTCTGGACAAGACGGGACAAGTCGGGACAAGTCAGGACAAGTCAGGACAAGTCAGGACAAGTTTGGATATTTCGGGACAAGCCGGGACAAGACGGAATTTCCACTTGGACTTCTTCACCCAGACTTTCTTTTTGGAATTTTATTTGGACTTCTTTGAAGTAGTTTGTGAAAAAAAATCAAAATTACAAAAAAAAACAAAAGATTTTAATATTTGTTTCGAATATTTCAGCAAAAATTCAATAATCAAAAAATTTCAATAAATATTTTTATTTCAGATTTTTTTTAATTTTATCAAAATTGTGAACTGAAACAACTTTCAAAATCCAATTTCCATTCAGGAAGAAACAAAAAAGTAATTCAATAAACACAGAATTTGAAATAAAAAGTTTTTGAAAAAAAAAAATCTTGGAAAATTTCTTTTTCCACAAAGAAAATATTGAAGTCAGTCCATTTCTGAATATTTTGGTATCAAATCATCTCTCCAAAATTTTTCATAACGGCAAGAAATTTAATTTTTTTTTTCTGAAAAAAAAAATTCACTTCACAAGGTCAAATCGAGTCAATGTTATGGCACTAATATTCATCTTATCGTCTTGGACTCTATTCGCAATTAGGTCGGGTCGGGTCGGGTCGGGAATGAGCTTTCAGATTATTTGTCAATCCAACATATATTATGAACCATAACAGATGTGACAAGTCAGGACAAGTTGGGACAAGTCGGTACAAGTCAAGACAAGTCGGGACAAGTCGGGACAAGTGGGGACAAGTCAAGACAAGTCGGGACAAGTCGGGACAATTCGGGACTAGTCGGGACAAGTCGGGACAAGTCGGGACAAGTCGGTACAAGTCGGGACAAGTTTGGACAATCCGGGACAAGTCGGGACAAGTCGGTACAAGTCGGGTCAATTCGGGACAAGTAGGAACAAGTCGGGACATAGTTGGACAATCCGGAACAAGTCAGAACAAGTCGGGACATGTCGGGACAAGTGGGGACAAGTCGGGACAAGTCGGGACATGTTTGGACAATCCGGGACAAGAAGAGACAAGACGGGACAAGTCGAAACAAGACGGGACAAGTCGAAACAAGTCGGGACAAATCGGGAAAAGTTGGTACAAGTCGGTACAAGTCGGTACAAGTCAAGACAAGTCGGGACAAGTCGGGACAAATTTGGACAATCCAGGAAAAGTCGGGACGAGTCGGGACAAGTCGGGACAAGTTGGTACAAGTCTGAACAAGTCGGGACAAGTCGGGACAAGTCAGGACAAGTCGGGACAAGTCGGGACAAGTCGGGACAAGTCGGGACAAGTCGGTACAAGTCGGGCCAAGTCGGAACAAGTCAGGACAAGTCGAGACATGACGTTACAAGTTAGAACAAGTTAGAACAAGTGGGGACAAGTCGGGACAAGTCTGGACACGTCGGGACAAGTCGAAACAAGACGGGACAAGTCGAAACAAGTCGGGAATAATCGGGAAAAGTTGGTACAAGTCGGTACAAGTCGGTACAAGTCAAGACAAGTCGGGACAAGTCGGGACAAATTTGGACAATCCAGGAAAAGTCGGGACAAGTCGGGACAAGTTGGTACAAGTCGTGACAGGTCGGTACAAGCCGGGACAAGTTGGTACAAGTCGGAACAAGTCAGGACAAGTCGGGACAAGTCGGTACAAGTCGGGCCAAGTCGGAACAAGTCAGGACAAGTCGAGACATGACGTTACAAGTTAGAACAAGTCAGAACAAGTCGGAACAAGTCGGGACAAGTATGGACAAGTCGGGGCAAGTTAGGACAAGTCGGGACAAGTCGGGACAAGTCGGGAAAAGTCGGGACTGGTCGGGACAAGTCGGGACAAGTCGGGACAAGTCAGGACAAGTCTGGACAAGTCGGGACGAGTCTGAACAAGTCGGGACAAGTCGGGACAAGTCAGGACAAGTCGGGACAAGTCGGGACAAGTCGGGACAAGTCGGGACAAGTCGGTACAAGTCGGGCCAAGTCGGAACAAGTCAGGACAAGTCGAGACATGACGTTACAAGTTAGAACAAGTTAGAACAAGTGGGGACAAGTCGGGACAAGTCTGGACACGTCGGGACAAGTCGAAACAAGACGGGACAAGTCGAAACAAGTCGGGAATAATCGGGAAAAGTTGGTACAAGTCGGTACAAGTCGGTACAAGTCAAGACAAGTCGGGACAAGTCGGGACAAATTTGGACAATCCAGGAAAAGTCGGGACAAGTCGGGACAAGTTGGTACAAGTCGTGACAGGTCGGTACAAGCCGGGACAAGTTGGTACAAGTCGGAACAAGTCAGGACAAGTCGGGACAAGTCGGTACAAGTCGGGCCAAGTCGGAACAAGTCAGGACAAGTCGAGACATGACGTTACAAGTTAGAACAAGTCAGAACAAGTCGGAACAAGTCGGGACAAGTATGGACAAGTCGGGGCAAGTTAGGACAAGTCGGGACAAGTCGGGACAAGTCGGGAAAAGTCGGGACTGGTCGGGACAAGTCGGGACAAGTCGGGACAAGTCAGGACAAGTCTGGACAAGTCGGGACGAGTCGGGACAAGTTGGGACAAGTCGGGACAAGTCGGGCCAAGTCGGAACAAGTCAGGACAAGTCGAGAGATGACGTTACAAGTTAGAACAAGTCAGAGCAAGTCGGGACAAGTCGGGACAAGTCGGGACAAGTCGGTACAAGTCGGGCCAAGTCGGAACAAGTCAGGACAAGTCGAGACATGACGTTACAAGTTAGAACAAGTCAGAACAAGTCGGGACAAGTCGGTACAAGTCTGGACAAGTCGGAACAAGTCGGGACAAGACGTGACAAGTCAGAACAAGTCGAGACGAGTCGGGGCAAGTCAAGACAAGTCAGGACAGGTCGGGACAAGTCTGGACAAGTCGGGACAAGTCAGGACAAGTCTGGACAAGTCGGGACAAGTTTGGACAAGTTGGACAAGTCGGTACAAGTCGTGACAAGTCAGGACAAGTCGATACAAGTCGGGACAAGTCAGGACAAGTCGGGACAAGTCGAGACAAGTCAAGACAAGTCGAAACAAGTCGGGACAAGTCAGGACAAGTCGGAACAAGTCGGGACAAGTTTGGACAATCCGGGACAAGTCGGGAAAAGTCAGTACAAGTCGGGACAAGTCGGGACAAGTCGGGACAAGTCGGTACAAGTCGGAACAAGTCACGACAAGTCGGTACAAGTCGGTACAAATTTGGACAATTCGGTTTAAGTCGGGACAAGTCGGGACAAGTCGAAACAAGTTGAAACAAGTCGGGACAAGTCGGTACAAGTCGTGACAAGTCAGGACAAGTCGATACAAGTCGGGACAAGTCGAAACAAGTCGGGACAAGTCAGGACAAGTCTGGACAAGTCGGGACAAGTTTGGACAAGTTGGACAAGTCGGTACAAGTCGTGACAAGTCAGGACAAGTCGATACAAGTCGGGACAAGTCAGGACAAGTCGGGACAAGTCGAGACAAGTCGGGACAAGTCGAAACAAGTCGGGACAAGTCAGGACAAGTCGGAACAAGTCGGGACAAGTTTGGACAATCCGGGACAAGTCGGGAAAAGTCAGTACAAGTCGGGACAAGTAGGGACAAGTCGGGACAAGTCGGTACAAGTCGGGACAAGTCACGACAAGTCGGTACAAGTCGGGACAAGTCTGGACAAGTCGGGACAAGTCGGGACAAGACGTGACAAGTCAGAAAAAGTCTAGACGAGTCGGGACAAGTCGGGACAAGTCAGGACAAGTCGGGACAAGTCTGGACAAGTCGGGACAAGTCGGGACAAGACGTGACAAGTCAGAAAAAGTCTAGACGAGTCGGGACAAGTCGGGACAAGTCAGGACAAGTCGGGACAAGTCTGGACAAGTCGGGACAAGTCGGGACAAGTCGGGACAAGTCGGGACAAGTCGGTACAAGTCGGGCCAAGTCGGAACAAGTCAGGACAAGTCGAGACATGACGTTACAAGTTAGAAGAAGTCAGAACAAGTCGGGTCAAGTCGGGACAAGTATGGACAAGTCGGAGTAAGTTAGGACAAGTCGGGACAAGTCGGGAAAAGTCGGGACATGTCGGGACAAGTCGGGACAAGTCGGGACAATTCGGGACAAGTCGGAACAAGTCAGGACAAGTCGATACATGACGTTACAAGTTAGAACAAGTCAGAACAAGTCGGGACAAGTCTGGACAAGTCGGGACAAGTCGGAACAAGACGTGACAAGTCAGAACAAGTCGAGACGATTCGGGACAAGTCGGGACAAGTCAGGACAAGTCAGGACAAGTCTGGATAAGTCGGGACAAGTCGGGACAAGTCGGTACAAGTCAGGACAAGTCTGGACAAGTCGGGACAAGTCGGGACAAGACGTGACAAGTCAGAAAAAGTCTAGACGAGTCGGGACAAGTCGGGACAAGTCAGGACAAGTCGGGACAAGTCTGGACAAGTCGGAACAAGTCGGGACAAGTCGGGACAAGTCGGGACAAGTCGGGACAAGTCGGGACAAGTCGGTACAAGTCGGAACAAGTCAGAACAAGTCAGAACAAGTCGAGACATGACGTTTCAAGTTAAAACAAGTCAGAACAATTCGGGACAAGTCGGGACAAGTATGGACAAGTCGGGGCAAGTTAGGACAAGTCAGAACAAGTCGGGACAAGTCGGGAAAAGTCGGGACAGGTCGGGACAAGTCGGGACAAGTTGGGACAAAATGGGACAAGTCGGTAAAAGTCGGGACAAGTCAAGACAAGTCGGGCCAAGTCGGAACAAGTAAGTCGAGACATGACGTTACAAGTTAGAACAAGTCGGAACAAGACGTGACAAGTCAGAACAAGTCGAGACGAGTCGGGACAAGTCGGGACAAGTCAGGACAAGTCGGAACAAGTCTGGACAAGTCGGGACAAGTCGGGACAAGTCGGCACAAGTCGGGACAAGTCTATACAAGTCGGGACAAGTCAGAACAAGTCGAGACATGACGTTACAAGTTAGAACAAGTCAGAACAAGTCGGAACAAGTCGGGACAAGTATGGACAAGTCGGGGCAAGTTAGGACAAGTCGGGACAAGTCGGGACAAGTCGGGAAAAGTCGGGACTGGTCGGGACAAGTCGGGACAAGTCGGGACAAGTCAGGACAAGTCAGGACAGGTCGGGACAAGTCTGGACAAGTCGGGACAAGTCAGGACAAGTCTGGACAAGTCGGGACAAGTTTGGACAAGTTGGACAAGTCGGTACAAGTCGTGACAAGTCAGGACAAGTCGATACAAGTCGGGACAAGTCAGGACAAGTCGGGACAAGTCGAGACAAGTCAAGACAAGTCGAAACAAGTCGGGACAAGTCAGGACAAGTCGGAACAAGTCGGGACAAGTTTGGACAATCCGGGACAAGTCGGGAAAAGTCAGTACAAGTCGGGACAAGTCGGGACAAGTCGGGACAAGTCGGTACAAGTCGGAACAAGTCACGACAAGTCGGTACAAGTCGGTACAAATTTGGACAATTCGGTTTAAGTCGGGACAAGTCGGGACAAGTCGAAACAAGTTGAAACAAGTCGGGACAAGTCGGTACAAGTCGTGACAAGTCAGGACAAGTCGATACAAGTCGGGACAAGTCGAAACAAGTCGGGACAAGTCAGGACAAGTCTGGACAAGTCGGGACAAGTTTGGACAAGTTGGACAAGTCGGTACAAGTCGTGACAAGTCAGGACAAGTCGATACAAGTCGGGACAAGTCAGGACAAGTCGGGACAAGTCGAGACAAGTCGGGACAAGTCGAAACAAGTCGGGACAAGTCAGGACAAGTCGGAACAAGTCGGGACAAGTTTGGACAATCCGGGACAAGTCGGGAAAAGTCAGTACAAGTCGGGACAAGTAGGGACAAGTCGGGACAAGTCGGTACAAGTCGGGACAAGTCACGACAAGTCGGTACAAGTCGGGACAAGTCTGGACAAGTCGGGACAAGTCGGGACATGACGTGACAAGTCAGAAAAAGTCTAGACGAGTCGGGACAAGTCGGGACAAGTCAGGACAAGTCGGGACAAGTCTGGACAAGTCGGGACAAGTCGGGACAAGACGTGACAAGTCAGAAAAAGTCTAGACGAGTCGGGACAAGTCGGGACAAGTCAGGACAAGTCGGGACAAGTCTGGACAAGTCGGGACAAGTCGGGACAAGTCGGGACAAGTCGGGACAAGTCGGTACAAGTCGGGCCAAGTCGGAACAAGTCAGGACAAGTCGAGACATGTCGTTACAAGTTAGAAGAAGTCAGAACAAGTCGGGTCAAGTCGGGACAAGTATGGACAAGTCGGAGTAAGTTAGGACAAGTCGGGACAAGTCGGGAAAAGTCGGGACAGGTCGGGACAAGTCGGGACAAGTCGGGACAAAATGGGACAAGTCGGTAAAAGTCGGGACAGGTCAGGACAAGTCGGGACAATTCGGGACAAGTCGGAACAAGTGGGGACAAGTCGGGACAATTCGGGACAAGTCGGAACAAGTCAGGACAAGTCGAGACATGACGTTACAAGTTAGAACAAGTCAGAACAAGTCGGGACAAGTCGGGACAAGTCTGGACAAGTCGGGACAAGTCGGAACAAGACGTGTCAAGTCAGAACAAGTCGAGACGATTCGGGACAAGTCGGGACAAGTCAGGACAAGTCAGGACAAGTCTGGACAAGTCGGGACAAGTCGGGACAAGTCGGTACAAGTCAGGACAAGTCAGGACAAGTCGGGACAAGTCGGGACAAGACGTGACAAGTCAGAAAAAGTCTAGACGAGTCGGGACAAGTCGGGACAAGTCAGGACAAGTCGGGACAAGTCTGGACAAGTCGGGACAAGTCGGGACAAGTCGGGACAAGTCGGGACAAGTCGGGACAAGTCGGGACAAGTCGGTACAAGTCGGAACAAGTCAGAACAAGTCAGAACAATTCGAGACATGACGTTTCAAGTTAAAACAAGTCAGAACAATTCGGGACAAGTCGGGACAAGTATGGACAAGTCGGGGCAAGTTAGGACAAGTCGGGACAAGTCGGGACAAGTCGGGAAAAGTCGGGACAGGTCGGGACAAGTCGGGACAAGTTGGGACAAAATGGGACAAGTCGGTAAAAGTCGGGACAGGTCAGGACAAGTCGGGACAATTCGGGACAAGTCGGAACAAGTGGGGACAAGTCAAGACAAGTCGGGCCAAGTCGGAACAAGTCGAGACATGACGTTACAAGTTAGAACAAGTCGGAACAAGACGTGACAAGTCAGAACAAGTCGAGACGAGTCGGGACAAGTCGGGACAAGTCAGGACAAGTCGGGACAAGTCAGGACAAGTCGGAACAAGTCTGGACAAGTCGGGACAAGTCGGGACAAGTCGGCACAAGTCGGGACAAGTCTATACAAGTCGGGACAAGTCAGAACAAGTCGGGACAAGACGTGACAAGTCAGAAAAAGTCTAGACGAGTCGGGACAAGTCGGGACAAGTCAGGACAAGTCGGGACAAGTCTGGACAAGTCGGGACAAGTCTGGACAAGTCGGGACAAGTCGGGACAAGTCGGGACAAGTCGGGACAAGTCGGGACAAGTCGGGACAAGTCGGTACAAGTCGGGCAAAGTCGGAACAAGTCGAGACAAGACGTTACAAGTTAGAACTAGTCAGAAGAAGTCGGGACAAGTCGGGACAAGTCTGGACAAGTCGGGACATGACGTGACAAGTCAGGACAAGTCAGGACAAGTCGGGACAACTCTGGACAAGTCGGGACAAGTCGGGACAACTCTGGACAAGACGGGACAAGTCGGGACAAGTCAGGACAAGTCAGGACAAGTCAGGACAAGTTTGGATATTTCGGGACAAGCCGGGACAAGACGGAATTTCCACTTGGACTTCTTCACCCAGACTTTCTTTTTGGAATTTTATTTGGACTTCTTTGAAGTAGTTTGTGAAAAAAAATCAAAATTACAAAAAAAAACAAAAGATTTTAATATTTGTTTCGAATATTTCAGCAAAAATTCAATAATCAAAAAATTTCAATAAATATTTTTATTTCAGATTTTTTTTAATTTTATCAAAATTGTGAACTGAAACAACTTTCAAAATCCAATTTCCATTCAGGAAGAAACAAAAAAGTAATTCAATAAACACAGAATTTGAAATAAAAAGTTTTTGAAAAAAAAAAATCTTGGAAAATTTCTTTTTCCACAAAGAAAATATTGAAGTCAGTCCATTTCTGAATATTTTGGTATCAAATCATCTCTCCAAAATTTTTCATAACGGCAAGAAATTTAATTTTTTTTTTCTGAAAAAAAAAATTCACTTCACAAGGTCAAATCGAGTCAATGTTATGGCACTAATATTCATCTTATCGTCTTGGACTCTATTCGCAATTAGGTCGGGTCGGGTCGGGTCGGGAATGAGCTTTCAGATTATTTGTCAATCCAACATATATTATGAACCATAACAGATGTGACAAGTCAGGACAAGTTGGGACAAGTCGGTACAAGTCAAGACAAGTCGGGACAAGTCGGAACAAGTGGGGACAAGTCAAGACAAGTCGGGACAAGTCGGGACAATTCGGGACTAGTCGGGACAAGTCGGGACAAGTCGGGACAAGTCGGTACAAGTCGGGACAAGTTTGGACAATCCGGGACAAGTCGGGACAAGTCGGTACAAGTCGGGTCAATTCGGGACAAGTAGGAACAAGTCGGGACATAGTTGGACAATCCGGAACAAGTCAGAACAAGTCGGGACATGTCGGGACAAGTGGGGACAAGTCGGGACAAGTCGGGACATGTTTGGACAATCCGGGACAAGAAGAGACAAGACGGGACAAGTCGAAACAAGACGGGACAAGTCGAAACAAGTCGGGACAAATCGGGAAAAGTTGGTACAAGTCGGTACAAGTCGGTACAAGTCAAGACAAGTCGGGACAAGTCGGGACAAATTTGGACAATCCAGGAAAAGTCGGGACGAGTCGGGACAAGTCGGGACAAGTTGGTACAAGTCGGGACAAGTCGGTATAAGTTTGGACAATCCAGGACGACAAGTCGGGACAAGTCGAAACAAGTCGGGAAAAGTCGGGAAAAATCGTGACAAGTCAGGACGAGTCGGTACAAGTCAGGACAAGTCGGGACAAGACGTGACAAGTAAGAACAAGTCGGGATAAGTCGGGATAAGTCAGGACAAGTCGAGACAAGTCGGGACAAGTCGGGACAAGTTTGGACAATCCGGGACAAGTCGGGAAAAGTCAGTACAAGTCGGGACAAGTCGGTACAAGTCGGAACAAGTCACGACAAGTCGGTACAAGTCGGGACAAGTTTGGACAATTCGGGGCAAGTCGGGACAAGTCGGGACAAGTCGAAACAAGTTGAAACAAGTCGGGACAAGTCGGTACGAGTCGTGACAAGTCAGGACAAGTCGATACAAGTCGGGACAAGTCAGGACAAGTCGGGACAAGTTGAGACAAGTCGGGACAAGTCGAAACAAGTCGGGACAAGTCAGGACAAGTCGGAACAAGTCGGGACAAGTTTGGACAATCCGGGACAAGTCGGGAAAAGTCAGTACCAGTCGGGACAAGTCGGTACAAGTCGGGACAAGTCACGACAAGTCGGTACAAGTCGGGACAAGTCTGGACAAGTCGGGACAAGTCGGGACAAGACGTGACAAGTCAGAAAAAGTCTAGATGAGTCGGGACAAGTCGGGACAAGTCAGGACAAGTCGGGACAAGTCTGGACAAGTCATGACAAGTCGGGACAAGTCGGGACAAGTCGGGACAAGTCGGGACAAGTCGGTACAAGTCGGGCCAAGTCGGAACAAGTCAGGACAAGTCAAGACAAGACGTTACAAGTTAGAACAAGTCAGAACAAGTCGGGACAAGTCGGGACAAGTATGGACAATCCAGGAAAAGTCGGGACAAGTCGGGACAAGTCAGGACGAGTCGGTACAAGTCAGGACAAGTCGGGACAAGACGTGACAAGTAAGAACAAGTCGGGACAAGTCGGGATAAGTCAGGACAAGTCGAGACAAGTCGGGACAAGTCGGGACAAGTTTGGACAATCCGGGACAAGTCGGGAAAAGTCAGTACAAGTCGGGACAAGTCGGTACAAGTCGGAACAAGTCACGACAAGTCGGTACAAGTCGGGACAAGTTTGGACAATTCGGGGCAAGTCGGGACAAGTCGGGACAAGTCGAAACAAGTTAAAACAAGTCGGGACAAGTCGGTACGAGTCGTGACAAGTCAGGACAAGTCGATACAAGTCGGGACAAGTCAGGACAAGTCGGGACAAGTTGAGACAAGTCGGGACAAGTCGAAACAAGTCGGGACAAGTCAGGACAAGTCGGAACAAGTCGGGACAAGTTTGGACAATCCGGGACAAGTCGGGAAAAGTCAGTACCAGTCGGGACAAGTCGGTACAAGTCGGGACAAGTCACGACAAGTCGGTACAAGTCGGGACAAGTCTGGACAAGTCGGGACAAGTCGGGACAAGACGTGACAAGTCAGAAAAAGTCTAGATGAGTCGGGACAAGTCGGGACAAGTCAGGACAAGTCGGGACAAGTCTGGACAAGTCATGACAAGTCGGGACAAGTCGGGACAAGTCGGGACAAGTCGGTACAAGTCGGGCCAAGTCGGAACAAGTCAGGACAAGTCAAGACAAGACGTTACAAGTTAGAACAAGTCAGAACAAGTCGGGACAAGTCGGGACAAGTATGGACAAGTCGGGGCAAGTTAGGATGAGTCGGGACAAGTCGGTAAAAGTCGGGACAGGTCAGGACAAGTCGGGACAAGTCGGGACAAAATGGGACAAGTCGGTAAAAGTCGGGACAGGTCAGGACAAGTCGGGACAATTCGGGACAAGTCGGAACAAGTGGGGACAAGTCGGGACAAGTCGGGCCAAGTCGGAACAAGTCAGGACAAGTCGAGACATGACGTTCCAAGTTAGAACAAGTCAGAACAAGTCGGGACAAGTCGGGACAAGTCTGGACAAGTCGGGACAAGTCGGAACATGACGTGACAAGTCAGAACAAGTCGAGACGAGTCGGGACAAGTCGGGACAAGTCGGGACAACTCAGGACAAGTCGGGACAAGTCTGGACAAGTCGGGACAAGTCGGGACAAGTCGGTACAAGTCGGGACAAGTCTGGACAAGTCGTGACAAGTCGGAACAAGACGTGACAACTCAGAACAAGTCGAGACGAGTCAGGACAAGTCGGGGCAAGTCAGGACAAGTCGGGACAAGTCTGGACAAGTCGGGACAAGTCGGGACAAGTCGGTACAAGTCGGGACAAGTCTGGACAAGTCGGAACAAGACGTGACAAGTCAGAACAAGTCGAGACGAGTCGGGACAAGTCGGGACAAGTCAGGACAAGTCGGGACATGACGTGACAAGTCAGGACAAGTCAGGACAAGTCGGGACAACTCTGGACAAGTCGGGACAAGTCGGGACAACTCTGGACAAGACGGGACAAGTCAGGACAAGTCAGGACAAGTCAGGACAAGTCAGGACAAGTTTGGATATTTCGGGACAAGCCGGGACAAGACGGAATTTCCACTTGGACTTCTTCACCCAGACTTTCTTTTTGGAATTTTATTTGGACTTCTTTGAAGTAGTTTGTGAAAAAAAATCAAAATTACAAAAAAAAACAAAAGATTTTAATATTTGTTTCGAATATTTCAGCAAAAATTCAATAATCAAAAAATTTCAATAAATATTTTTATTTCAGATTTTTTTTAATTTTATCAAAATTGTGAACTGAAACAACTTTCAAAATCCAATTTCCATTCAGGAAGAAACAAAAAAGTAATTCAATAAACACAGAATTTGAAATAAAAAGTTTTTGAAAAAAAAAAATCTTGGAAAATTTCTTTTTCCACAAAGAAAATATTGAAGTCAGTCCATTTCTGAATATTTTGGTATCAAATCATCTCTCCAAAATTTTTCATAACGGCAAGAAATTTAATTTTTTTTTTCTGAAAAAAAAAATTCACTTCACAAGGTCAAATCGAGTCAATGTTATGGCACTAATATTCATCTTATCGTCTTGGACTCTATTCGCAATTAGGTCGGGTCGGGTCGGGTCGGGAATGAGCTTTCAGATTATTTGTCAATCCAACATATATTATGAACCATAACAGATGTGACAAGTCAGGACAAGTTGGGACAAGTCGGTACAAGTCAAGACAAGTCGGGACAAGTCGGAACAAGTCGGGACAATTCAGGACAAGTCTGGACAAGTCGGTACAACTCGGGACAAGTTTGGACAATTCGGGACAAGTTGGGACAAGTCGGTACAAGTCGAGACAAGTCAGGACATGTCAGGAAAAGTCGGGACAGGTCGGGACAAGTCGATACAAGTCGGGACAAGTCGGTACAAGTCAGGACAAGTCGGTAAAAGTCGGGACAAGTCACGACAAGTCAAGACAAGTCGGGACAAGTCGGAACAAGTCGGGACAATTCAGGACAAGTCTGGACAAGTCGGTACAACTCGGGACAAGTTTGGACAATTCGGGACAAGTCGGGACAAGTCGGTACAAATCGGGACAAGTCGGGACAAGTCAGGAAAAGTCGGGACAGGTCGGGACAAGTCGATACAAGTCGGGACAAGTCGGTACAAGTCAGGACAAGTCGGTAAAAGTCGGGACAAGTCACGACAAGTCACGACAAGTCGGGAAAAGTCGGGACAAGACAAGTCGGAACAAGTCGGGACTTTTGGGTCGGGTCGAGGAAAATATTATTGTAAATATATTTTTTAATAGAATCATTTTGAATTTCAAATAATTCTGGACTTTTCACCTGGGCTCCTTACCCAGACATTTTATCCTGATTTCATTTGGACATTTTACATGGAATTTCCACCTAGACTTCTTCACCCAGACTGTCTTCTTGGAATTTTATTTGGACTTCTTTGAAGTAGTTTGTGAAAAAAAATCAAAATTACAAAAAAAAACAAAAGATTTTAATATTTGTTTCGAATATTTCAGCAAAAATTCAATTATCAAAAAATTTCAAATGATATTTTTTTTTCAGATTTTTTTTAATTTTATCAGAATTGTGAACTGAAACAACTTTCACAATCCAATTTCTATTCAGGAAGAAACAAAAAAGTATCTCATTAAACACAGTTTAAAATAAAAAATTTTTGAAAAAAAAATCTTGGAAAATTCCTTTTTTCGCAAAGAAAATATTGAAGTTAGTCCATTTATGAATATTTTGGTATCGAATCATCTCACCAAAATTTTTCATAACGGCAAGAAATTTAATTTTTTTTTTCTGAAATAAAAATTCACTTCACAAGGTCAAATCGAGTCAATGTTATGGCACTAATATTCATCTTATCGTCTTGGACTCTATTCGCAATTAGGTCGGGTCGGGTCGGGTCGGGAATGAGCTTTCAGATTTTTTGTCAATCCAACATAAATTATGAACCATAACACATGTGACAAGTCAGGACAAGTTGGGACAAGTCGGGACAAGTGGGGACAAGTCAAGACAAGTCGGGACAAGTCGGGACAATTCGGGACTAGTCGGGACAAGTCGGGACAAGTCGGGACAAGTCGGTACAAGTCGGGACAAGTTTGGACAATCCGGGACAAGTCGGGACAAGTCGGTACAAGTCGGGTCAATTCGGGACAAGTAGGAACAAGTCGGGACATAGTTGGACAATCCGGGACAAGTCAGAACAAGTCGGGACATGTCGGGACAAGTGGGGACAAGTCGGGACAAGTCGGGACATGTTTGGACAATCCGGGACAAGAAGAGACAAGACGGGACAAGTCGAAACAAGACGGGACAAGTCGAAACAAGTCGGGACAAATCGGGAAAAGTTGGTACAAGTCGGTACAAGTCGGGACAAGTCGGGACAAGTCGGGACAAGTCGGGACAGGTCAGGACAAGTCGGGACAAGTCTGGACAAGTCATGACAAGTCGGGACAAGTCGGGACAAGTCGGGACAAGTCGGGACAAGTCGGTACAAGTCGGGCCAAGTCGGAACAAGTCAGGACAAGTCAAGACAAGACGTTACAAGTTAGAACAAGTCAGAACAAGTCGGGACAAGTCGGGACAAGTATGGACAAGTCGGGGCAAGTTAGGATAAGTCGGGACAAGTCGGGACAAGTCGGTAAAAGTCGGGACAGGTCAGGACAAGTCGGGACAATTCGGGACAAGTCGGAACAAGTGGGGACAAGTCGGGACAAGTCGGGCCAAGTCGGAACAAGTCAGGACAAGTCGAGACATGACGTTCCAAGTTAGAACAAGTCAGAACAAGTCGGGACAAGTCGGGACAAGTCTGGACAAGTCGGGACAAGTCGGAACAAGACGTGACAAGTCAGAACAAGTCGAGACGAGTCGGGACAAGTCGGGACAAGTCGGGACAAGTCAGGACAAGTCGGGACAAGTCTGGACAAGTCGGGACAAGTCGGGACAAGTCGGTACAAGTCGGGACAAGTCTGGACAAGTCGTGACAAGTCGGAACAAGACGTGACAACTCAGAACAAGTCGAGACGAGTCGGGACAAGTCGGGGCAAGTCAGGACAAGTCGGGACAAGTCTGGACAAGTCGGGACAAGTCGGGACAAGTCGGTACAAGTCGGGACAAGTCTGGACAAGTCGGAACAAGACGTGACAAGTCAGAACAAGTCGAGACGAGTCGGGACAAGTCGGGACAAGTCAGGACAAGTCGGGACAAGTCTGGACAAGTCGGGACAAGTCGGGACAAGTCGGGACAAGTCGGGACAAGTCGGGACAAGTCAGGACAAGTCGGGACAAGTCTGGACAAGTCGGGACAAGTCAGGACAAGTCGGGACAAGTCTGGACAAGTCGGGACAAGTCGGGACAAGTCGGGACAAGTCGGGACAAGTCGGGACAAGTCGGTACAAGTCGGGCCAAGTCGGAACAAGTCAGGACAAGTCGAGACATGACGTTACAAGTTAGAACAATTCAGAACAAGTCGGGACAAGTCGGGACAAGTCTGGACAAGTCGGGACAAGTCGGGACAAGACGTGACAAGTCAGAACAAGTCGAGAGGAGTCGGGACAAGTCGGGACAAGTCAGGACAAGTCGGGACAAGTCTGGACAAGTCGGGACAAGTCGGTACAAGTCGTGACAAGTCAGGACAAGTCGATACAAGTCGGGACAAGTCAGGACAAGTCGGGACAAGTCGGTACAAGTCGGAACAAGTCAGAACAAGTCAGAACAAGTCGAGACATGACGTTTCAACTTAAAACAAGTCAGAACAATTCGGGACAAGTCGGGACAAGTATGGACAAGTCGGGGCAAGTTAGGACAAGTCGGGACAAGTCGGGACAAGTCGGGAGAAGTCGGGACAAGTCGGGACAAGTTGGGACAAAATGGGACAAGTCGGTAAAAGTCGGGACATGTCAGGACAAGTCGGGACAATTCGGGACAAGTCGGAACAAGTGGGGACAAGTCAAGACAAGTCGGGCCAAGTCGGAACAAGTCGAGACATGACGTTACAAGTTAGAACAAGTCGGAACAAGACGTGACAAGTCAGAACAAGTCGAGACGAGTCGGGACAAGTCGGGACAAGTCAGGACAAGTCGGAACAAGTCTGGACAAGTCGGGACAAGTCGGGACAAGTCGGCACAAGTCGGGACAAGTCTATACAAGTCGGGACAAGTCAGAACAAGTCGAGACATGACGTTACAAGTTAGAACAAGTCAGATCAAGTCGGAACAAGTCGGGACAAGTATGGACAAGTCGGGGCAAGTTAGGACAAGTCGGGACAAGTCGGGACAAGTCATGAAAAGTCGGGACTGGTCGGGACAAGTCGGGACAAGTCGGGACAAGTCAGGACAAGTCAGGACAGGTCGGGACAAGTCTGGACAAGTCGGGACAAGTCAGGACAAGTCTGGACAAGTCGGGACAAGTTTGGACAAGTTGGACAAGTCGGTACAAGTCGTGACAAGTCAGGACAAGTCGATACAAGTCGGGACAAGTCAGGACAAGTCGGGACAAGTCGAGACAAGTCAAGACAAGTCGAAACAAGTCGGGACAAGTCAGGACAAGTCGGAACAAGTCGGGACAAGTTTGGACAATCCGGGACAAGTCGGGAAAAGTCAGTACAAGTCGGGACAAGTCGGGACAAGTCGGGACAAGTCGGTACAAGTCGGAACAAGTCACGACAAGTCGGTACAAGTCGGTACAAATTTGGACAATTCGGTTTAAGTCGGGACAAGTCGGGACAAGTCGGGACAAGTCGAAACAAGTTGAAACAAGTCGGGACAAGTCGGGACAAGTCGGGACAACTCAGGACAAGTCGGGACAAGTTTGGACAATTCGGGACAAGTCGGGACAAGTCGGGACAAGTCGGGACAAGTCGGGACAAGTCGGTACAAGTCGGGACAAGTCGGGACAAGTCGGGACAAGTCGGGACAAGTCGGGACAAGTTTGGACAATCCGGGACCAGTCAGGACAAGTCGGTACAAGTCGGAACAAGTATGGACAATCCGGGACATGTCGGGACTGGTCGAGACAAGTTTGGACAATCCGGGACAAGTCGGGACAAGTTGGTACAAGTCGGGACAAGTCGGGACAAGTCGGGAAAAGTCGGGACAGGTCGGGACAAGTCGGGACAAGTTGGGACAAAATGGGACAAGTCGGTAAAAGTCGGGACAGGTCAGGACAAGTCGGGACAATTCGGGAAAAGTCGGAACAAGTGGGGACAAGTCGGGACAAGTCGGGCCAAGTCGGAACAAGTCGAGACATGACGTTACAAGTTAGAACAAGTCAGAACAAGTCGGGACAAGTCTGGACAAGCCGGGACAAGTCGGAACAAGACGTGACAAGTCAGAACAAGTCGAGACGAGTCGGGACAAGTCGGGACAAGTCAGGACAAGTCGGAACAAGTCTGGACAAGTCGGGACAAGTCGGGACAAGTCGGCACAAGTCGGGACAAGTCTGGACAAGTCGGGACAAGTCAGAACAAGTCGGGACAAGACGTGACAAGTCAGAAAAAGTCTAGACGAGTCAGGACAAGTCGGGACAAGTCGGGACAAGTCAGGACAAGTCGGGACAAGTCTGGACAAGTCGGGACAAGTCGGGACAAGTCGGGAGAAGTCGGGACAAGTCGGGACAAGTTGGGACAAAATGGGACAAGTCGGTAAAAGTCGGGACATGTCAGGACAAGTCGGGACAATTCGGGACAAGTCGGAACAAGTGGGGACAAGTCAAGACAAGTCGGGCCAAGTCGGAACAAGTCGAGACATGACGTTACAAGTTAGAACAAGTCGGAACAAGACGTGACAAGTCAGAACAAGTCGAGACGAGTCGGGACAAGTCGGGACAAGTCAGGACAAGTCGGAACAAGTCTGGACAAGTCGGGACAAGTCGGGACAAGTCGGCACAAGTCGGGACAAGTCTATACAAGTCGGGACAAGTCAGAACAAGTCGAGACATGACGTTACAAGTTAGAACAAGTCAGATCAAGTCGGAACAAGTCGGGACAAGTATGGACAAGTCGGGGCAAGTTAGGACAAGTCGGGACAAGTCGGGACAAGTCATGAAAAGTCGGGACTGGTCGGGACAAGTCGGGACAAGTCGGGACAAGTCAGGACAAGTCAGGACAGGTCGGGACAAGTCTGGACAAGTCGGGACAAGTCAGGACAAGTCTGGACAAGTCGGGACAAGTTTGGACAAGTTGGACAAGTCGGTACAAGTCGTGACAAGTCAGGACAAGTCGATACAAGTCGGGACAAGTCAGGACAAGTCGGGACAAGTCGAGACAAGTCAAGACAAGTCGAAACAAGTCGGGACAAGTCAGGACAAGTCGGAACAAGTCGGGACAAGTTTGGACAATCCGGGACAAGTCGGGAAAAGTCAGTACAAGTCGGGACAAGTCGGGACAAGTCGGGACAAGTCGGTACAAGTCGGAACAAGTCACGACAAGTCGGTACAAGTCGGTACAAATTTGGACAATTCGGTTTAAGTCGGGACAAGTCGGGACAAGTCGGGACAAGTCGAAACAAGTTGAAACAAGTCGGGACAAGTCGGGACAAGTCGGGACAACTCAGGACAAGTCGGGACAAGTTTGGACAATTCGGGACAAGTCGGGACAAGTCGGGACAAGTCGGGACAAGTCGGGACAAGTCGGTACAAGTCGGGACAAGTCGGGACAAGTCGGGACAAGTCGGGACAAGTCGGGACAAGTTTGGACAATCCGGGACCAGTCAGGACAAGTCGGTACAAGTCGGAACAAGTATGGACAATCCGGGACATGTCGGGACTGGTCGAGACAAGTTTGGACAATCCGGGACAAGTCGGGACAAGTTGGTACAAGTCGGGACAAGTCGGGACAAGTCGGGAAAAGTCGGGACAGGTCGGGACAAGTCGGGACAAGTTGGGACAAAATGGGACAAGTCGGTAAAAGTCGGGACAGGTCAGGACAAGTCGGGACAATTCGGGAAAAGTCGGAACAAGTGGGGACAAGTCGGGACAAGTCGGGCCAAGTCGGAACAAGTCGAGACATGACGTTACAAGTTAGAACAAGTCAGAACAAGTCGGGACAAGTCTGGACAAGCCGGGACAAGTCGGAACAAGACGTGACAAGTCAGAACAAGTCGAGACGAGTCGGGACAAGTCGGGACAAGTCAGGACAAGTCGGAACAAGTCTGGACAAGTCGGGACAAGTCGGGACAAGTCGGCACAAGTCGGGACAAGTCTGGACAAGTCGGGACAAGTCAGAACAAGTCGGGACAAGACGTGACAAGTCAGAAAAAGTCTAGACGAGTCAGGACAAGTCGGGACAAGTCGGGACAAGTCAGGACAAGTCGGGACAAGTCTGGACAAGTCGGGACAAGTCGGGACAAGTCGGGACAAGTCGGGACAAGTCGGGACAAGTCGGTACAAGTCGGGCAAAGTCGGAACAATTCAGGACAAGTCGAGACATGACGTTACAAGTTAGAACTAGTCAGAAGAAGTCGGGACAAGTCGGGACAAGTCTGGACAAGTCGGGACAAGTCGGGACAAGTCGGGACAAGTCGGGACAAGTCGGGACAAGTCGGGACAAGTCGATACAAGTCGGGACAAGTTTGGACAATCCGGGACATGTCGGGACTGGTCGAGACAAGTTTGGACAATCCGGGACAAGTCGGGACAAGTCGGTACAAGTCGGGACAAGTCGGTACAAATTTGGACATTCCGGGACAAGTCGGGACAAGTCGGGACAAGTCGGGACAAGTCGGTACAAGTCGGGACAAGTCACGACTAGTCGGTACAAGTCGGGACAAGTTTGGACAATTCGGGACAAGTCGGGACAAGTCGGGACAAGTCGGGACAAGTCGGGACAAGTTGGGACAAGTCGGCACAAGTCGTGACAAGTCAGGACAAGTCGATACAAGTCGGGACAAGTCAGGACAAGTCGGGACAAGTCGAGACAAGTCGAAACAAGTCGGGACAAGTCAGGACAAGTCGGAACAATTCGAGACAAGTTTGGACAATCCGGGACAAGTCGGGAAAAGTCAGTACAAGTCGGGACAAGTCGGGACAAGTCGGTACAAGTCGGGACAAGTCACGACAAGTCGGTACAAGTCGGGACAAATTTGGACAATTCGGGACAAGTCGGGACAAGTCGGGACAAGTCGGGACAAGTCGGGACAAGTCGGGACAAGTCGGGACAAGTCGATACAAGTCGGGACAAGTTTGGACAATCCGGGACCAGTCAGGACAAGTCGGTACAAGTCGGAACAAGTATGGACAATCCGGGACATGTCGGGACTGGTCGAGACAAGTTTGGACAATCCGGGACAAGTCGGGACAAGTCGGTACAAGTCGGGACAAGTCGGTACAAATTTGGACATTCCGGGACAAGTCGGGACAAGTCGGGACAAGTCGGGACAAGTCGGGACAAGTCGGTACAAGTCGGGACAAGTCACGACTAGTCGGTACAAGTCGGGACAAGTTTGGACAATTCGGGACAAGTCGGGACAAGTCGGGACAAGTCGGGACAAGTCGGGACAAGTCGGTACAAGTCGGGACAAGTCGGGACAAGTCGGGACAAGTCGGGACAAGTCGGGACAAGTTTGGACAATCCGGGACCAGTCAGGACAAGTCGGTACAAGTCGGAACAAGTATGGACAATCCGGGACATGTCGGGACTGGTCGAGACAAGTTTGGACAATCCGGGACAAGTCGGGACAAGTTGGTACAAGTCGGGACAAGTCGGTACAAATTTGGACATTCCGGGACTATTCGGGACAATTCTGGACAAGTCAAGACAATTTGGAATAAGTAGAAACAAGTCGGGACAAGTCAGGACAAGTCGGGACAAGTCGGGACAAGTCTGGACGAGTCGGGACAAGTCGGGACAAGTCGGGACAAGTCGAGACAAGTCGATACAAGTCGGGAAAATTTTGGACAATCCGGGACAAGTCGGGACAAGTCGGGACAAGTCGGGACAAGTCGGGACAAGTCGGGACAAGTCGGGACAAGTCGGGACAAGTCGGGACAAGTCGGGACAAGTCGGGACAAGTCGATACAAGTCGGGACAAGTTTGGACAATCCGGGACCAGTCAGGACAAGTCGGTACAAGTCGGAACAAGTATGGACAATCCGGGACATGTCGGGACTGGTCGAGACAAGTTTGGACAATCCGGGACAAGTCGGGACAAGTCGGTACAAGTCGGGACAAGTCGGTACAAATTTGGACATTCCGGGACAAGTCGGGACAAGTCGGGACAAGTCGGGACAAGTCGGGACAAGTCGAGACAAGTCGAAACAAGTCGAAACAAGCCAGGACAAGCCCGGACAAGTCGGGACCAGTCAGGACAAGTCGGGACAAGTCGGAACAAGTCGTGACAAGTCAGGACAAGTCGAAACAAGTCGAAACAAGTCGGGACAATTCGGGACAAGTCGGAACAAGTCGGGACAAGTCGAGACAAGTCGAGACAAGTCGGTACAAGTCGAGACAAGTTTGGACAATCCGGGACAAGTCGGGACAAGTTTGGACATTCCAGTGCAAGTCGGTACAAGTAGGTAAAAGTCGGGACAAATCGGGACAAATCGGGACAAGTCGGGAAAAGTCGGGACAAGTCAAGACAATTTGGAATAAGTAGAAACAAGTCGGGACAAGTCAGGACAAGTCGGGACAAGTCGGGACAAGTCGGGACAAGTCGGGACAAGTCGAGACAAGTCGATACAAGTCGGGACAAGTTTGGACAATCTGGGACCAGTCGGGACAATTCGGTACAAGTCGGGACAAGTCGGAACAAGTCGGGACAAGTCGGGACAATTCGGGACAAGTCGGGACAAGTCGGTACAAGTCGGGACAAGTTTGGACAATCCGGGACAAGTCGGGACAAGTCGGTACAAGTTTGGACAATCTGGAACAAGTCCAGACAAGTCGCGACAAGTCGGATCAAGTCAGGACAAGTCGGTACAAGTCGGGACAAGTCGGTACATGTTTGGACAATCCGGGACAAGAAGAGACAAGTCGGGACAAGACAAGTCGGAACAAGTCGGGACTTTTGGGTCGTGTCAAGGAAAAAGTATCTCAATAAACACAGAATTTGAAATAAAAAATTTTTGAAAAAAAAAAAAACTTGGAAAATTTCATTTTCCACAAAGAAAATATTGGAGTCAGTCCATTTCTGAATATTTTGGTATCGAATCATCTCTCCAAAAATTTTCATAACGGCAAGAAATTTAAATTTTTTTTTCTGAAAAAAAAAAATTCACTTCACATGGTCAAATCGAGTCAATGTTATGGCACTAATATTCATCTTATCGTCTTGGACTCTATTCGCAATTAGATCGGGTCGGGTCGGGTCGGGAATGAGCTTTCAGATTATTTGTCAGTCCATCATAAATTATGAACCATAACAAATGTGACAAGTCAGGACAAGTTGGGACTAGTCGGGACAAGTCGGGACAATTCGGGACAAGTCGGGACAAGTCGGTACAAGTCGGGACAAGTTTGGACAATCCGGGACAAGTCGGTACAAGTCGGGACAATTCGGGACAAGTCGGAACAAGTCGGGTCAAACTTGGACAATCCGGGACAAGTCAGAACAAGTCGGGACAAGTCGGGACAAGTGGGGACAAGTCAGGACAAGTCGGGACAAGTCGAGACAAGTCGGGACAAGTCGAAACAAGTCAAGACAATTTGGAATAAGTAGAAACAAGTCGGGACAAGTCAGGACAAGTCGGGACAAGTCGGGACAAGTCGGGACAATTCGGGACAAGTCGGGACAAGTCGGTACAAGTCGGGACAAGTTTGGACAATCCGGGACAAGTCGGTACAAGTCGGGACAATTCGGGACAAGTCGGAACAAGTCGGGTCAAACTTGGACAATCCGGGACAAGTCAGAACAAGTCGGGACAAGTCGGGACAAGTGGGGACAAGTCAGGACAAGTCGGGACAAGTCGGGACAAGTCGGGACAAGTCGGGACAAGTCGGGACAAGTCGAAACAAGCCAGGACAAGCCCGGACAAGTCGGGACCTGTCAGGACAAGTCGGGACAAAACGGAACAAGTCGTGACAAGTCAGGACAAGTCAGGGCAAGTCGAAACAAGTCGAAACAAGTCGGGACAATTCGGGACAAGTCGGAACAAGTCGGGACAAGTCGAGACAAGTCGGTACAAGTCGAGACAAGTTTGGACAATCCGGGACCTGTCGGGACAAGTCGGTACAAGTCGGAACAAGTCGGAACAAGTATGGACAATCCGGGACATGTCGGGACTGGTCGAGACAAGTTTGGACAATCCGGGACAAGTCGGTACATGTCGGGACAAGTCGGTACAAATTTGGACATTCCGGGACAAGTCGGGACAAGTCGGGACAAGTCGGGACAAGTCGGGACAAGTCGAAACAAGCCAGGAAAAGCCCGGACAAGTCGGGACCTGTCAGGACAAGTCGGGACAAAACAAAACAAGTCGTGACAAGTCAGGACAAGTCAGGGCAAGTCGAAACAAGTCGAAACAAGTCGAAACAAGTCGGGAAAATTCGGGACAAGTCGGAACAAGTCGGGACAAGTCGAGACAAGTCGAGACAAGTCGGTACAAGTCGAGACAAGTTTGGACAATCCGGGACAAGTCGGTACAAGTCGGTAAAAGTCGGGACAAATCGGGACAAGTCGGGAAAAGTCGGGACAAGTCAAGACAATTTGGAATAAGTAGAAACAAGTCGGGACAAGTCAGGACAAGTCGGGACAAGTCGGGACAAGTCGGGACAAGTCGGGACAAGTCGGGACAAGTCGGGACAAAACGGAACAAGTCGTGACAAGTCAGGACAAGTCAGGGCAAGTCGAAACAAGTCGAAACAAGTCGGGACAATTCGGGACAAGTCGGAACAAGTCGGGACAAGTCGAGACAAGTCGAGACAAGTCGGTACAAGTCGAGACAAGTTTGGACATTCCAGAACAAGTCGGTACAAGTCGGTAAAAGTCGGGACAAATCGGGACAAGTCGGGAAAAGTCGGGACAAGTCAAGACAATTTGGAATAAGTAGAAACAAGTCGGGACAAGTCAGAACAAGTTGGGACAAGTCGGGACAAGTCGGGACAAGTCGGGACAAGTCGGGACAAGTCGGGACAAGTCGGGACAAATCGAGACAAGTCGATACAAGTCGGGACAAGTTTGGACAATCTGGGACAAGTCGGGACAAGTCGGTACAAGTCGGGACAAGTCGGTACAAGTCGGGACAAGTCGGGACAAGTCGGGACAAGTCGAGACAAGTCGAGACAAGTCGGTACAAGTCGAGACAAGTTTGGACATTCCAGAACAAGTCGGTACAAGTCGGTAAAAGTCGGGACAAATCGGGACAAGTCGGGAAAAGTCGGAACAAGTCAAGACAATTTGGAATAAGTAGAAACAAGTCGGGACAAGTCAGGACATTCCGGGACAAGTCGGGACAAGTCGGGACAAGTCGGGACAAGTCGGTACAAGTCGGGACAAGTCACGACTAGTCGGTACAAGTCGGGACAAGTTTGGACAATTCGGGACAAGTCGGGACAAGTCGGGACAAGTCGGGACAAGTCGGGACAAGTCGGGACAAGTCGGTACAAGTCGGGACAAGTCGGGACAAGTCGGGACAAGTCGGGACAAGTCGGGACAAGTTTGGACAATCCGGGACCAGTCAGGACAAGTCGGTACAAGTCGGAACAAGTATGGACAATCCGGGACATGTCGGGACTGGTCGAGACAAGTTTGGACAATCCGGGACAAGTCGGGACAAGTTGGTACAAGTCGGGACAAGTCGGTACAAATTTGGACATTCTGGGACTATTCGGGACAATTCTGAACAAGTCAAGACAATTTGGAATAAGTAGAAACAAGTCGGGACAAGTCAGGACAAGTCGGGACAAGTCGGGACAAGTCTGGACGAGTCGGGACAAGTCGGGACAAGTCGGGACAAGTCGAGACAAGTCGATACAAGTCGGGAAAATTTTGGACAATCCGGGACAAGTCGGGACAAGTCGGGACAAGTCGGGACAAGTCGGGACAAGTCGGGACAAGTCGGGACAAGTCGGGACAAGTCGATACAAGTCGGGACAAGTTTGGACAATCCGGGACCAGTCAGGACAAGTCGGTACAAGTCGGAACAAGTATGGACAATCCGGGACATGTCGGGACTGGTCGAGACAAGTTTGGACAATCCGGGACAAGTCGGGACAAGTCGGTACAAGTCGGGACAAGTCGGTACAAATTTGGACATTCCGGGACAAGTCGGGACAAGTCGGGACAAGTCGGGACAAGTCGGGACAAGTCGAAACAAGCCAGGACAAGCCCGGAAAAGTCGGGACCAGTCAGGACAAGTCGGGACAAGTCGGAACAAGTCGTGACAAGTCAGGACAAGTCGAAACAAGTCGAAACAAGTCGGGACAATTCGGGACAAGTCGGAACAAGTCGGGACAAGTCGAGACAAGTCGAGACAAGTCGGTACAAGTCGAGACAAGTTTGGACAATCCGGGACAAGTCGGGACAAGTTTGGACATTCCAGTGCAAGTCGGTACAAGTAGGTAAAAGTCGGGACAAATCGGGACAAATCGGGACACGTCGGGAAAAGTCGGGACAAGTCAAGACAATTTGGAATAAGTAGAAACAAGTCGGGACAAGTCAGGACAAGTCGGGACAAGTCGGGACAAGTCGGGACAAGTCGGGACAAGTCGAGACAAGTCGATACAAGTCGGGACAAGTTTGGACAATCTGGGACAAGTCGGGACAAGTCGGTACAAGTCTGGACAAGTCGGTACGAGTCGGGACAAATCGGGACAAGTCGATACAAGTCGGGACAAGTTTGGACAATCCGGGACCAGTCGGGACAATTCGGTACAAGTCGGGACAAGTCGGAACAAGTCGGGACAAGTCGGGACAATTCGGGACAAGTCGGGACAAGTCGGTACAAGTCGGGACAAGTTTGGACAATCCGGGACAAGTCGGTACAAGTCGGGACAATTCGGGACAATTCGGAACAAGTCGGGTCAAACTTGGACAATCCGGGACAAGTCAGAACAAGTCGGGACAAGTCGGGACAAGTGGGGACAAGTCAGGACAAGTCGGGACAAGTCGAGACAAGTCGGGACAAGTCGAAACAAGTCAAGACAATTTGGAATAAGTAGAAACAAGTCGGGACAAGTCAGGACAAGTCGGGACAAGTCGGGACAAGTCGAGACAAGTCGATACAAGTCGGGACAATTTTGGACAATCCGGGACAAGTCGGGACAAGTCGGTACAAGTTTGGACAATCTGGAACAAGTCCAGACAAGTCGCGACAAGTCGGATCAAGTCAGGACAAGTCGGTACAAGTCGGGACAAGTCGGTACATGTTTGGACAATCCGGGACAAGAAGAGACAAGTCGGGACAAGACAAGTCGGAACAAGTCGGGACTTTTGGGTCGTGTCAAGGAAAAAGTATCTCAATAAACACAGAATTTGAAATAAAAAATTTTTGAAAAAAAAAAAAAACTTGGAAAATTTCATTTTCCACAAAGAAAATATTGAAGTCAGTACATTTCTGAATATTTTGGTATCGAATCATCTCTCCAAAATTTTTCATAACGGCAAGAAATTTAGTTTTTTTTTTCTGAAAAAAAAAATTCACTTCACAAGGTCAAATCGAGTCAATGTTATGGCACTAATATTCATCTTATCGTCTTGGACTCTATTCGCAATTAGATCGGGTCGGGTCGGGTCGGGAATGAGCTTTCAGATTATTTGTCAGTCCAACATAAATTATGAACCATAACAAATGTGACAAGTCAGGACAAGTTGGGACAAGTCGGGACAAGTCGGGACAATTCGGGACAAGTCGGGACAAGTCGGTACAAGTCGGGACAAGTTTGGACAATCCGGGACAAGTCGGTACAAGTCGGGACAATTCGGGACAAGTCGGAACAAGTCGGGTCAAACTTGGACAATCCGGGACAAGTCAGAACAAGTCGGGACAAGTCGGGACAAGTGGGGACAAGTCAGGACAAGTCGGGACAAGTCGAGACAAGTCGGGACAAGTCGAAACAAGTCAAGACAATTTGGAATAAGTAGAAACAAGTCGGGACAAGTCAGGACAAGTCGGGACAAGTCGGGACAAGTCGAGACAAGTCGATACAAGTCGGGACAATTTTGGACAATCCGGGACAAGTCGGGACAAGTCGGGACAAGTCGGGACAAGTCGGGACAAGTCGATACAAGTCGGGACAAGTTTGGACAATCCGAAACCTGTCGGGACAAGTCGGTACAAGTCGGAACAAGTCGGAACAAGTATGGACAATCCGGGACATGTCGGGACTGGTCGAGACAAGTTTGGACAATCCGGGACAAGTCGGGACAAGTCGGTACATGTCGGGACAAGTCGGTACAAATTTGGACATTCCGGGACAAGTCGGGACAAGTCGGGACAAGTCGGGACAAGTCGGGACAAGTCGAAACAAGCCAGGACAAGCCCGGACAAGTCGGGACCTGTCAGGACAAGTCGGGACAAAACGGAACAAGTCGTGACAAGTCAGGACAAGTCAGGGCAAGTCGAAACAAGTCGAAACAAGTCGGGACAATTCGGGACAAGTCGGAACAAGTCGGGACAAGTCGAGACAAGTCGGTACAAGTCGAGACAAGTTTGGACAATCCGGGACAAGTCGGTACAAGTCGGTAAAAGTCGGGACAAATCGGGACAAGTCGGGAAAAGTCGGGACAAGTCAAGACAATTTGGAATAAGTAGAAACAAGTCGGGACAAGTCAGGACAAGTCGGGACAAGTCGGGACAAGTCGGGACAAGTCGGGACAAATCGGGACAAAACGGAACAAGTCGTGACAAGTCAGGACAAGTCAGGGCAAGTCGAAACAAGTCGAAACAAGTCGGGACAATTCGGGACAAGTCGGGACAAGTCGAGACAAGTCGAGACAAGTCGGTACAAGTCGAGACAAGTTTGGACATTCCAGAACAAGTCGGTACAAGTCGGTAAAAGTCGGGACAAATCGGGACAAGTCGGGAAAAGTCGGGACAAGTCAAGACAATTTGGAATAAGTAGAAACAAGTCGGGACAAGTCAGAACAAGTCGGGACAAGTCGGGACAAGTCGGGACAAGTCGGGACAAGTCGGGACAAGTCGGGACAAATCGAGACAAGTCGATACAAGTCGGGACAAGTTTGGACAATCTGGGACAAGTCGGGACAAGTCGGTACAAGTCGGGACAAGTCGGTACAAGTCGGGACAAGTCGGGACAAGTCGGGACAAGTCGAGACAAGTCGAGACAAGTCGGTACAAGTCGAGACAAGTTTGGACATTCCAGAACAAGTCGGTACAAGTCGGTAAAAGTCGGGACAAATCGGGACAAGTCGGGAAAAGTCGGAACAAGTCAAGACAATTTGGAATAAGTAGAAACAAGTCGGGACAAGTCAGGACAAGTCGGGACAAGTCGGGACAAGTCGGGACAAGTCGGGACAAGTCGGGACAAGTCGGGACAAATCGAGACAAGTCGATACAAGTCGGGACAAGTTTGGACAATCCGGGACCAGACGGGACAAGTCGGTACAAGTCGGGGCTAGTCGGAACAAGTCGGGACAAGTCGGGACAGGTCGGGACAAGTCGGGACAAGTCGGTACAAGACGAGACAAGTCGGGACAAGTCGGGACAGTTATGGACAATCCGGGACATGTCGGGACAAGTCGAGACAAGTTTGGACAATCCGGGACAAGTCGGGACAAGACGGTACAAGTCGGGACAAGTCGGGACAAGTTTGGACATTCCGGGACAAGTCCGGACAAGTCGAAACAAGCCGGAACAATCCCGGACAAGTCGGGACCAGTCAGGACAAGTCGGGACAAGTCAGAACAAGTCGTGACAAGTCAGGACAAGACAGGACATATCCAAACAAGTCGGAACAAGTCGGGACAAGTCGAGACAAGTCGGTACAAGTCGAGACAAGTTTGGACAATCCGGGACAAGTCGGGACAAGTCGGTACAAGTCGGGACAAGTCAGGACAAGTTTGGACATTCCGGTACAAGTCGGTACAAGTCGGTAAAAGTCGGGACAAATCGGGACAAGTCGGGAAAAGACGGGACAAGTCGCGACAGGTGGGGACAAGTCGGGACAAGTCGGGACAAGTCCGGAAAAGTCGGGACAGGTCGGGACAAGTCAAGACAAGTCGGGACAAGTCGGGACAAGTCGGAACAAGTCGGGACAATTCAGGACAAGTCTGGACAAGTCGGTACAACTCGGGACAAGTTTGGACAATTCGGGACAAGTCGGGACAAGTCGGTACAAGTCGAGACAAGTCAGGACATGTCGGGACAAGTCGGGACAAGTCGGGACAAGTCAGGACAAGTCGGGACAAGTCGGTACAAATCGGGACAAGTCCGGAAAAGTCGGGACAGGTCGGGACAAGTCGATACAAGTCGGGACAAGTCGGTACAAGTCGGGACAAGTCGGTAAAAGTCGGGACAAGTCTGGACAAGTCACGACAAGTCGGGAAAAGTCGGGACAAGACAAGTCGGAACAAGTCGGGACTTTTGGGTCGGGCCGAGGAAAATATTATTGTAAATATATTTTTTAATAGAATCATTTTGAATTTCAAATAATTCTGGACTTTTCACCTGGGCTCCTTACCCAGACATTTTATCCTGATTTCATTTGGACATTTTACATGGAATTTCCACCTGGACTTCTTCACCCAGACTTTCTTCTTGGAATTTTATTTGGACTTCTTTGAAGTAGTTTGTGAAAAAAAATCAAAATTACAAAAAAAAACAAAAGATTTTAATATTTGTTTCGAATATTTCAGCAAAAATTCAATTATCAAAAAATTTCAAATGATATTTTTTTTTCAGATTTTTTTTAATTTTATCAGAATTGTGAACTGAAACAACTTTCACAATCCAATTTCTATTCAGGAAGACACAAAAAAGGATCTCATTAAACACAATTTGAAATAAAAAATTTTTGAAAAAAAAATCTTGGAAAATTCCTTTTTTCGCAAAGAAAATATTGAAGTTAGTCCATTTATGAATATTTTGGTATCGAATCATCTCACCAAAATTTTTCATAACGGCAAGAAATTTAATTTTTTTTTTCTGAAAAAAAAATTCACTTCACGAGGTCAAATCGAGTCAATGTTATGGCACTATTATTCATCTTATCGTCTTGGACTCTATTCGCAATTAGGTCGGGTCGGGTCGGGTCGGGAATGAGCTTTCAGATTTTTTGTCAATCCAACATAAATTATGAACCATAACAAATGTGACAAGTCAGGACAAGTTGGGACAAGTCGGGACAAGTCGGGACAAGTCGGGACAAGTCAGGACAATTCGGGACAAGTCGGGACAAGTCGGGACAAGTCGGTACAATTCGGGACAAGTTTGGACAATCCGGGACAAGTCGGGACAAGTCGGTACAAGTCGGGTCAATTCGGGACAAGTCGGAACAAGTCGGGACATGTCGGGACAAGTGGGGACAAGTCGGGTCAATTCGGGACAAGTCGGAACAAGTCGGGACAAGTCGGTACAAGTCGGGACCAGTCAGGACAAGTCGGGACAAGTCGAGACAATTCGGGACAAGTCGAAACAAGTCAAGACAATTTGGAATAAGTAGAAACAAGTCGGGACAAGTCAGGACAAGTCGGGACAAGTCGGGACAAGTCGGGACAAGTCGAAACAAGTCGGGACAAGTCGGGACGAGTCGAAACAAGCCGGGACAAGCCCGGACAAGTCGGGACCAGTCAGGACAAGTCGGGACAAGTCGGAACAAGTCGTGACAAGTCAGGACAAGTCGAAACAAGTTGGGACAAGTCGGGACAAGTCGGGACAAATTTGGACAAACCGGGAAAAGTCGGGAAAAGTCGGTACAAGTCGGGACAAGTCGGGAAAAGTTGGGACAAGTCGGGACAAGTTTGGACAATCCGGGACAAGTCGGTACAAGTCGGGACAAGTCGGGACAAGTCGGTACAAGTCGGGACAAGTTTGGACAATTCGGAACAAGTCGGGACAAGTCGGTACAAGTCGGGACAAGTCGGTACAAGTCGGGACAAGTTTGGACAAGTCGGGACAAGTCGGTACAAGTCGAGACAAGTCGTGACAAGTCAGGACAAGTCGGGACAAGTCGGGAAAAGACGTGACAAGTCAGAACAAGTCGGGACAAGTCGGTACAAGTCAAGACAAGTCGGGACAAGTCGGAACAAGTCGGGACAATTCAGGACAAGTCTGGACAAGTCGGTACAAGTCGGGACAAGTTTGGACAATTCGGGACAAGTCGGGACAAGTCGGTACAAGTCGAGACAAGTCAGGACATGTAGGGACAAGTCGGGACAAGTCGGTACAAGTCGGAACAAAACGGAACAAGTCGGGACAAGTCGGGACAAGTCAGGACAAGTCACGACAAGTCGGAACAAGTCGGGACATAGTTGGACAATCCGGGACAAGTCAGAACAAGTCGGGACATGTCGGGACAAGTGGGGACAAGTCAGGACAAGTCGGGACTAGTCGAGACAATTCGGGACAAGTCGAAACAAGTCAGGACAATTTGGAATAAGTAGAAACAAGTCGGGACAAGTCAGGACAAGTCGGGACAAGTCGGGACAAGTCGGGACAAGTCGGGACAAGTCAGGACAAGTCGGGACGATTCGAAACAAGCCAGGACAAGCCCGGACAAGTCGGGACCAGTCAGGACAAGTCGGGACAAGTCGGAACAAGTCGTGACAAGTCAGGGCAAGTCGAAACAAGTCGGGACAAGTCGGGACAAGTGGGGACAAGTCGGGACAAGTCGGGACAAATTTGAACAAACCGGGAAAAGTCGGGACAAGTCGGTACAAGTCGGGACAAGTCGGGAAAAGTTGGGACAAGTCGGGACAAGTTTGGACAATCCGGGACCAGTCGGAACAAGTCGGTACAAGTCGGGACAAGTCGGGACAAGTCGGGCCAAGTCGGAACAAGTCAGGACAAGTCGAGACATGACGTTACGAGTTAGAACAAGTCAGAGCAAGTCGGGACAAGTCGGGACAAGTCTGGATAAGTCTGGACAAGTCGGGACAAGTCAGGACAAGTCTGGACAAGTCGGGACAAGTTGGGACAAGTCGGGACAAGTCGGTACAAGTCGTGACAAGTCAGGACAAGTCGATACAAGTCGGGACAAGTCAGTACAAGTCGGGACAAGTCGAGACAAGTCGGGACAAGTCGAAACAAGTCGGGACAAGTCAGGACAAGTCGGAACAAGTCGGGACAAGTTTGGACAATCCGGCACAAGTCGGGAAAAGTCAGTACAAGTCGGGACAAGTCGGGACAAGTCGGTACAAGTCAGGACAAGTCACGACAAGTCGATACAAGTCGGGACAAGTCAGGACAAGTCGGGACAAGTCGAGACAAGTAAGAACAGGTACAAGTCGGGCCAAGTCGGAACAAGTCAGGACAAGTCGAGACATGACGTTACAAGTTAGAACAAGTCAGAACAAGTGGGGACAAGTCGGGACAAGTCTGGACACGTCGGGACAAGTCGAAACAAGACGGGACAAGTCGAAACAAGTCGGGAATAATCGGGAAAAGTTGGTACAAGTCGGTACAAGTCGGTACAAGTCAAGACAAGTCGGGACAAGTCGGGACAAATTTGGACAATCCAGGAAAAGTCGGGACAAGTCGGGACAAGTTGGTACAAGTCGTGACAGGTCGGTACAAGCCGGGACAAGTTGGTACAAGTCGGAACAAGTCAGGACAAGTCGGGACAAGTCGGTACAAGTCGGGCCAAGTCGGAACAAGTCAGGACAAGTCGAGACATGACGTTACAAGTTAGAACAAGTCAGAACAAGTCGGAACAAGTCGGGACAAGTATGGACAAGTCGGGGCAAGTTAGGACAAGTCGGGACAAGTCGGGACAAGTCGGGAAAAGTCGGGACTGGTCGGGACAAGTCGGGACAAGTCGGGAAAAGTCAGGACAAGTCTGGACAAGTCGGGACGAGTCGGGACAAGTTGGGACAAGTCGGGACAAGTCGGGCCAAGTCGGAACAAGTCAGGACAAGTCGAGAGATGACGTTACAAGTTAGAACAAGTCAGAACAAGTCGGGACAAGTCGGGACAAGTCGGGACAAGTCGGTACAAGTCGGGCCAAGTCGGAACAAGTCAGGACAAGTCGAGACATGACGTTACAAGTTAGAACAAGTCAGAACAAGTCGGGACAAGTCGGGACAAGTCTGGACAAGTCGGAACAAGTCGGGACAAGACGTGACAAGTCAGAACAAGTCGAGACGAGTCGGGGCAAGTCAAGACAAGTCAGGACAGGTCGGGACAAGTCTGGACAAGTCGGGACAAGTCAGGACAAGTCTGGACAAGTCGGGACAAGTTTGGACAAGTTGGACAAGTCGGGACAAGTCGAGACAAGTCAAGACAAGTCGAAACAAGTCGGGACAAGTCAGGACAAGTCGGAACAAGTCGGGACAAGTTTGGACAATCCGGGACAAGTCGGGAAAAGTCAGTACAAGTCGGGACAAGTCGGGACAAGTCGGGACAAGTCGGTACAAGTCGGAACAAGTCACAAGTCGGTACAAGTCGGTACAAATTTGGACAATTCGGTTTAAGTCGGGACAAGTCGGGACAAGTCGAAACAAGTTGAAACAAGTCGGGACAAGTCGGTACAAGTCGTGACAAGTCAGGACAAGTCGATACAAGTCGGGACAAGTTGAAACAAGTCGGGACAAGTCAGGACAAGTCTGGACAAGTCGGGACAAGTTTGGACAAGTTGGACAAGTCGGTACAAGTCGTGACAAGTCAGGACAAGTCGATACAAGTCGGGACAAGTCAGGACAAGTCGGGACAAGTCGAGACAAGTCGGGACAAGTCGAAACAAGTCGGGACAAGTCAGGACAAGTCGGAACAAGTCGGGACAAGTTTGGACAATCCGGGACAAGTCGGGAAAAGTCAGTACAAGTCGGGACAAGTCGGGACAAGACGGGACAAGTCGGTACAAGTCGGGACAAGTCACGACAAGTCGGTACAAGTCGGGACAAGTCTGGACAAGTCGGGACAAGTCGGGACAAGACGTGACAAGTCAGAAAAAGTCTAGACGAGTCGGGACAAGTCGGGACAAGTCAGGACAAGTCGGGACAAGTCTGGACAAGTCGGGACAAGTCGGGACAAGACGTGACAAGTCAGAAAAAGTCTAGACGAGTCGGGACAAGTCGGGACAAGTCAGGACAAGTCGGGACAAGTCTGGACAAGTCGGGACAAGTCGAGACAAGTCGGGACAAGTCGGGACAAGTCGGTACAAGTCGGGCCAAGTCGGAACAAGTCAGGACAAGTCGAGACATGACGTTACAAGTTAGAAGAAGTCAGAACAAGTCGGGTCAAGTCGGGACAAGTATGGACAAGTCGGAGTAAGTTAGGACAAGTCGGGACAAGTCGGGAAAAGTCGGGACAGGTCGGGACAAGTCGGGACAAGTCGGGACAAAATGGGACAAGTCGGTAAAAGTCGGGACAGGTCAGGACAAGTCGGGACAATTCGGGACAAGTCGGAACAAGTGGGGACAAGTCGGGACAATTCGGGACAAGTCGGAACAAGTCAGGACAAGTCGAGACATGACGTCACAAGTTAGAACAAGTCAGAACAAGTCGGGACAAGTCGGGACAAGTCTGGACAAGTCGGGACAAGTCGGAACAAGACGTGACAACTCAGAACAAGTCGAGACGATTCGGGACAAGTCGGGACAAGTCAGGACAAGTCAGGACAAGTCGGGATAAGTCGGGACAAGACGTGACAAGTCAGAAAAAGTCTAGACGAGTCGGGACAAGTCGGGACAAGTCGGGACAATTCGGGACAAGTCGGAACAAGTGGGGACAAGTCGGGACAATTCGGGACAAGTCGGAACAAGTCAGGACAAGTCGAGACATGACGTCACAAGTTAGAACAAGTCAGAACAAGTCGGGACAAGTCGGGACAAGTCTGGACAAGTCGGGACAAGTCGGAACAAGACGTGACAACTCAGAACAAGTCGAGACGATTCGGGACAAGTCGGTACAAGTCAAGACAAGTCTGGACAAGTCGGGATAAGTCGGGACAAGACGTGACAAGTCAGAAAAAGTCTAGACGAGTCGGGACAAGTCGGGACAAGTCGGGACAAGTCGGGACAAGTCGGGACAAGTCGGGACAAGTCGGGACAAGTCGGGACAAGTCGGTACAAGTCGGAACAAGTCAGAACAAGTCAGAACAAGTCGAGACATGACGTTTCAAGTTAAAACAAGTCAGAACAATTCGGGACAAGTCGGGACAAGTATGGACAAGTCGGGGCAAGTTAGGACAAGTCGGGACAAGTCGGGAAAAGTCGGGACAGGTCGGGACAAGTCGGGACAAGTTGGGACAAAATGGGACAAGTCGGTAAAAGTCGGGACAGGTCAGGACAAGTCGGGACAATTCGGGACAAGTCGGAACAAGTGGGGACAAGTCGGGACAAGTCGGGCCAAGTCGGAACAAGTCGAGACATGACGTTACAAGTTAGAACAAGTCAGAACAAGTCGGGACAAGTCTGGACAAGCCGGGACAAGTCGGAACAAGACGTGACAAGTCAGAACAAGTCGAGACGAGTCGGGACAAGTCGGGACAAGTCAGGACAAGTCGGAACAAGTCTGGACAAGTCGGGACAAGTCGGGACAAGTCGGCACAAGTCGGGACAAGTCTATACAAGTCGGGACAAGTCAGAACAAGTCGGGACAAGACGTGACAAGTCAGAAAAAGTCTAGACGAGTCGGGACAAGTCGGGACAAGTCGGGACAAGTCAGGACAAGTCGGGACAAGTCTGGACAAGTCGGGACAAGTCGGGACAAGTCGGGACAAGTCGGGACAAGTCGGGACAAGTCGGGACAAGTCGGGACAAGTCGGGACAAGTCGGTACAAGTCGGGCAAAGTCGGAACAAGTCGAGACATGACGTTACAAGTTAGAACTAGTCAGAAGAAGTCGGGACAAGTTGGGACAAGTCTGGACAAGTCGGGACAAGTCGGGACAAGACGTGACAAGTCAGAACAAGTCGAGACGAGTCGGGACAAGTCGGGACAAGTCAGGACAAGTCGGGACAAGTCTGGACAAGTCGGGACAAGTCAGCACAAGTCTGGACAAGTCGGGTCAAGTTGGGACAAGTCGGGACAAGTCGGTACAAGTCGTGACAAGTCAGGACAAGTCGATACAAGTCGGGACAAGTCAGGACAAGTCGGGACAAGTCGGAACAAGTGGGGACAAGTCGGGACAAGTCGGGCCAAGTCGGAACAAGTCAGGACAAGTCGAGACATGACGTTACAAGTTAGAACAAGTCAGAACAAGTCGGGACAAGTCGGGACAAGTCTGGACAAATCAGGACAAGTCGGAACAAGACGTGACAAGTCAGAACAAGTAGAGACGAGTCGGGACAAGTCGGGACAAGTCAGGACAAGTCAGGACAAGTCTGGACAAGTCGGGACAAGTCGGGACAAGTTGGGACAAGTCGGGACAAGTCGGCACAAGTCGTGACAAGTCAGGACAAGTCGATACAAGTCGGGACAAGTCAGGACAAGTCGGGACAAGTCGAGACAAGTCGGGACAAGTCGAAAC